>JANDJT010000190.1:6866234-6893339 GCA_024331685.1 Stegophilus panzeri | reverse complement strand
AAGCTGGGGTCAGAGCACAGGGTCAGCCATGATACAGCGCCCCTGGAGCAGAGAGGGTTAAGGGCCTTGCTCAAGGGGTTAAGGGCCTTGCTCAAGGGCCCAAGAGTGGCAGCTTGGCAGTGCTGGGGCTCGAACCCCAACCTTCCGATCAGTAACCCTTAACCGCTAAGCCACCACTGCCCTGCTATGTTAACGACATTTGGTAGATGCCCTTATCTAGAGCAACTTACATTCATCTCATTTATACAACTGAGCAATTGAGGGTTAAGGGCCTTGCTCAAGGCCCCAGCACTGGCAAATTAGCAGTGCTGGGAACTGAACTAAGCTACCACTGCCCTAAACTTTATAGCTACCATTGCCCTAGATGTTATAGACACCATCTCAATAAAAACACGTTTGAAAGGTTTTGCAGGAAAGAAGCCTTTCCTGACAATAACCTACAAAATGCAGAATGTGAAATTCACCAACTGGAATCGTGTGCTGTGGTCAGACGAGATGAAAATCAGACTTTTGGCGATGCATTCTTTGGCATTATTGATGCTTTAGAGGTGGAAACCTGGTCGCCTCAAATAGATGGATTGTTCAACAATATAATAACCCAAAACAAAATCAAAATCAGTGTTTAGCCAATACCATCTCAGTCTCCAGATTTAAAACATGGTATGAATTAAAGAAAGTATTCCACATGCACAAAGCTAAGAATATAAAGAAGTTTAAAATATTCTACATGGAGGAGTGAGCCAAGAACTGTCTCCACCCTTGTACAGGTCATTCAAAATTCCTTTGGCCATTCACATGATAAACATCTTTAACAACCCATCCCAAATTTCCAGCCATCAGATGTTTAACAGCAGGTGCTTATGCTCTGGTAGCCACTTCCATAAACACTATCCAAATTACTATCCAGCTTTGATGAAGATGATTGAAAATGATTTGGAAACTCTAAAGATAAGGCGTTAAATTAATCTTGAAAACACCCCCATGGCTGCTAAGAACATACACATTTTAAGTACAAAATGAGGTTAGAGGCATTAGGGGGTAAAACTGTGATCATGGCTTGTTGATCCGCAGTGTAGAATTGACCACGCTGATCAAAGTGTTACATTCGCTCACACTCTGCTTGATCAGTAAAGTATCTACCATCTCCTCCAGCACTGTGCCATGTTCAAGCAGCATTAATAATTGAGGACTGCCCTTCTGACAAGCACAATGCTGCAAATTAGACAGCCCTGGCCATATCGCCAACTCCAGATACAAACACTGACGATAACAATGATAAACCGAGAAGAAAAAAGGTGCATTTAAGGAGCACACAAATTAAAAAGACCTGGTGGAATGATCTCATGTGTACATGGCTAAATGACCTCTAGTAGCTTGCAATGTCAGTTACTAGGGCAAGGCAAAAGCCATTAACTACAGTATATTAAAGCCAAAGTGTACTTGAAGAGGTGGACAAATCAGTAGCCAGGGTGCCTGGAACAAGCATAATTTGTATCTGGACTGCTTTAATTTGTTTAGGTTTAACAACTAATAAAAGGGGGAAAAAATCCTATTTCTTATTGACTTTCACAAAACAAGTTCCAGATTCCCACCTCCTTCTGCACTATACACAGTGGCCAGGGTGTGAGCAAAAGAAAAGATCTGATGCAAAACCTCATATAACCCACCTGGTTATTTTGTGCAGTGACAGAATTGCCTCAAATACTGTAATATCTTTTTTGGATGATGATGACAGATCACCACAGCTCACTACAGTTGTTCACCAACACCTTTTTGTCTACCACCCCAGAGGATATTATATTACATAAGCTAAAACTTTTTAGCCAAGTCAGTTAAGTTTGTGGGCAACAAAAATATGGGACTGGTCAAGCACATTGGTGCTTTTACTTTTACTTATGTCAAAGGTGAATCCAGTGGAAAAACTGGATCCAAACTGAATTTTATTTAATCTGTACACAGATTTGTTTTATGTACACATTGAATGGGACATCTGTGAGCCATTACAGCACTGAATCTTTACCTTCCATCTTCTTTTATGAGTTTATAGATTATTTTTTACGTGCATAGTTTTGCTGTTAATAGCACTCGATTTGTAGCCTCCATGAACTGTCGACTCTCTGTAGCACCATGTAAACTACCCACAACTACAGCTAGCTAAAACATCCAAGGTTTTTTTGTGTGTCTGCCCCACCTCTACTACCAAGCAACCCACTTGGATTACAACCATCAAATATTAAAATATTATGAAACCTTACAATGTTTTTGCAACATCACCATCCATCCATCCATCCATCGACTGTAGCACTTATGCTACACAGCGAGAGCTTATCCCAGTGGACTCGGGGTACAAGGCTGGGGACATCCTGGATCAGGTGCCAACCCATAGCAGGGCACAATTGCACACACATTTACACATTATGGACAATTTGGAAATGGCAATCAGAATAAATTGCATGTCTTTGGACTGGGGAAACCAGCGCACCAGGATTTAAACCCCCAACTCTGGAGGTGCAAGGCAAACATAAACCACACTAAACCACAAGGAGAACATCACCAATGGTGCATAAATGTATCTTGAAGGTTGCAAGTACATACACTGTGAATCATAATCACAACATAAACACTGCACATATGTTCATTAACAGGTTTGGGAATACATGTAACAGCGTTACATAACCTGGATACAAAATACTGGTAACTGTAATCCCTTACAGTTACGTCAAAAAACAAAGTAATCATATTACAGGTACATTTTGTAAAAAATACTATCAGGATTACAAATTTAAAAAAAAATTAAACTAAAGAAATGAATCGTTTGACATAACACAATATAGACAGCTGCTTGATTATAGTTCTGGTTCTCTCTTGCCAGTCGTGACTCACGTGAGCAACCTCCTGGTGTTTGCGCAAAGTTAATTTTGGTAGAAATGAACACAAATTGTTCTCTGAAATGCTTTTTGCGATGTAATGTTACCCTGCATCAGGCACCAGTGATCAGTGCATCAGTGATCTTTTTTTATTTTTATTTTATTAAAACAAGTCCAAACACTGAACATGTTTTTAAGCTCTAAAATAAGCTCTAAATAAAAGTACATTCGATCATATTGCTTTTCTCTTGACTTTATTTACATATGTCATTTTGAAGTAATCCAGAAATAATCAGATTACATTATTTTCATATTGTGTTACTTGGATTACGTTACTGATTACATTTTTTATGAAGTAATTTGTAACCCTCCCAGCCTTGTTCATTAATAGTTATAGTTGTAGGAATCACAGATTCTAATTATAAACTTGCAGTTCATAAAATCCACATCATTGCATTTACCTTTGAGCACTTTTTACAGGCAAATAACTGAGACCCATGTCAGAAATACTACAATCAAAGCTGGAAATAGCATTTCGAGGGCTATTTCATATATAAAGTTGTGTCTGGGAATGTTCTCTCTCTCTCTCTTGCTCTCTCTCTCGCTCTCTCTCTCTCTCTAAAAAAAGGTTGACATTGGCTCGTTACTGTTTTATGAAACAAACCAAAGGTCATTATTATTTAAGACTCAGTGAATATAGGCACATTTTGAATATGCAAAAGCAGCTGAAAACAGCAGCATAATCTAAAATTAATCCTTGTTGTGTGGGTTTATGGGTGAGTGACACTGTGTCTCCTGCACTATTAAAAACTCTTGGATGGCAGCTTGTGCCCACAGAGCAGAGGAAACCTCTTGCTAACTTGCTAGTCAAGTCAGACATCCACATTCTTAAACTCAAATGTGTCAAAAGGTTATGCAATTCTCATTATTCAATATAATGTGATGCCAAAGCTGCTGGCCATTAGAAAGCAGCTCCTTGTTTTGGCCAAATTGTGAAGGCAGCACTACATACCCTTCCATTCTAATGAGATGTTCCAGAGGTTCAATTTGTGGTTCTGCCCAGGGAGAACGGGTAAAGGTAAACATGCTGCAATAAAAGGTCACGGGAAAATCATGTGAAAATTAATTTCAGCACATGCTGAGGCTGTAGGCTAAAAAAATTAGGACAGACAGCAAATCGTAAATGTTTTAAAGGATTACTCCTGCTATCCCAACCCCCAACACCCCCTGCCCCAAGCTCTTTCTGGTTCTAGTACATATGTAGTGAAAGTGTGCTTACTACATACAGTCACTGACACATTTCCTGGTACTGAGAAAAGAACAGAAGATTTATAATTCTCATTTATAGTGGAAGAGTAAGGCCAGCTCTGTCAATCAAATCCTTACACTGCATGACTATACAGTATAATGCAATGCAGTTGGAAACTGTATTTGTGTTTACTACATCTGTTACATCCTGTGAAATAGACATTGTGTCATTTTATTCTGTGTGTGCCTCCAGACGAACAGAAGGATGCCCGTTTCCAAGTTATAGTTTTTGGTTTTTTTTTTGTTTTTTTTTAACTTAATTGCACCATAGACATGCTTATAATGTGCAAAAATAATACATGAAAAGGTGGCCAAAGGCTTTTTGTATTATATATGATCAAATGATTTTTATACTTGATACGTGATGTGCAGTAAGAGGCAGGATGCAAGTGTGTAAAGCCTACATGCTTTATTCGGGCACAGTGGTTTAGTGATTAGCACATTTGCCTTGCACCTCCAGCATTGGGGATTCAATTCCTACCTCCCCCTGTGTGTGTAGAGCTTGCATGTTCTCCCCATGATTTCGGGGGTTTCCTCCGGGTGCTCCGGTTTCCTCCCTAAGTCCAAAGACATGCACTGTAGGCTGACTGGCATCTATAAATTGTCCATAGTGTGTGAATGGGTGTGTGTCTGTATGATTGTGCCCTGCGATGGGTTGGCACCCTGTCCAGGGTGTTCCCCGCCTTGTGCCCAGAGTCCTGGGATAGGCTCCAGGCTCCCCATGACCTTGTGTAGGATAAGCAGTACAGAAATTGGATGGATGGATGGAAGGATGGACATTTATTGACACCCCAACAACCGCCTTTAGACATATGTTAAAAAGAATGGGCTTTGTGTTCTTTTCTCAGTACAGGAAAAAGTTTACAATTATTGAATATAGTCACAGCACTGTATGCTGCAGATGTTATGGATACAGATTAGGCTTTAAAACACTGAAGTACGCCTTTAATTTGCTGGGCATACATTGTAAAGCTACCCAGAACATATGATCAAGGATAATGGGGAATGCTTGGATATGTTTAAAATTCATTTAAATGTCATAGCACCCAAATCAAGCTTAAGTAAATCAGTGCACTCAATGTAGAATAAAAAAAAAATCACTCTATCTTAGGCCCATTTTGCATTAGAAGCAAAAAAATAAATGCTATAGCAGCTCAACAGGATCAAATTAGCAGGCCCATTATGAAATACAATATGATGGTCATTTATTAAAAAGTGGTCCACTGTCTCACGACTTGTCGGGGACCTCTGAAAGCTGTGAGCTCATTAGATTTTAATTGCACCAGACAATCCATTTACACCAGCAGCTAGAAAGCAACAATGCAAAATGTCACATATAAAGAGTACTCAGAGGAAATCCACTGCATTATCAAATCTGAGTCGAGATGATTCCTTAGCTTTTTTATAGGAAAGATATAGTCCTATGGGTCAAAACAAGTCAGACATTAATGCATGATGGTGCTTTTGCATTGTTGCTAAACTGACAAACCTTAAAGGCATCACGGTGTTCAGGAATTCAGAGACAAAGGGGGCTATGATTATTTTTTAATTCAATGGCTGGCAAAACATTGAGTTACTGGACAAATCCAATACTTTATATAAGCAGAGTCAGATAAACCTTCTCCTACAGAGTCTTTTGCCACTGGGTCCAAATTGGTTGCTGTGGAAACCAGGTTCAGATTAGCAGTAAATCAGATTCCAATAAATCCGAAAAATGAAATGCTGTGCGAGAAACGGCACCTAATCTTGTTCTACAACAATCTCCTGCATATTTAAATGTTCTATTAGAAAGGTTAATGGCACAGTAAAACACAATTATGAATTTGTGTCCTCCAGCTTGCAACAAGATGTCGAGATAATTTGCAACAATCTCATTCCATAAACAAGACTTGTTTTTCTTCACTATTTATCAAAGAAGCTTTCAAAGGTAGTTGTAATGTAATATAATAATAATAGTATATTATAGTATAATTGTACTAGTATAATAGTGACTATATTTAATCTTGGGGGGTGGGGGGTGACTCCTGTGAGATCTCTCCATTATGTAATGCAAACATCTGAAATGTCAATGTGTTATGCATTATCACGAAAATACAATAAATAAGAATAAACCTTAGCTGACATATATGCAATGATATTCCTAATGTTTGTGAAATATAGTTTGATAAAACCGTCTTGATATAACGGATGATATAAAACAGTTCTAAGACATTGTGGGTTGTACTACACACATAAATCCTGGCAAGATTTCATATTTCTTTAAGTGTGAGCTCAATATTGTGGTGATGCTGCTGTCTAGAGGCTTCCAGAGATGAGAAATGGATGAAATCACAAAGGAGGTCAAATGAACGTGTGACTCTGCTGTTTAAGCTTGTTCAAGGAAAATGAAGTTTGATCTCGCATGCCTTCTGGATGTGTCTTCAATGTGTGTCACCAGGCTCTGTGAATCTTAAAGGGATTGTCTCATGTCCATATGCCAACTAGGCTATTAGGTGCTATTACATGCACACAAAAAAATCTGATCTTCAGTCAAGGTAGAAAGACTTAACAACGTTGTAAATCACAAGAAATCCTTCACTCTGTTTGTCTTATGAGACTGATACATTCACATGTCCTTATAAAATGTTTGCTTCATGATGCCTCTAAAAGCATGAGATGTTAAACAGACAGGAACAGTAAAGGCACCTTCTCCTGTAACAACTTTTACATCTGTTTCATTGGATTCATCCTCATGTCACACTTTCAAACTGATGGACTAGCGTGCACACATGGATTGACATGAATAATAATAATCAGTGAAGGAATTAAATAACACAAGCTTGAACACGGTGGCTTAGTGGTTAGCACATTCACCTCACACCTCCAGGGTTGGGGGTTTGATTCCCGCCATGGCCCTGTGTGTGCGGAGTTTGCATGTTCCCCCAGTGCTGCGGGGGTTTCCTCCGGGTACTCCGGTTTCCTCCCCCAGTCCAAAGACATGCCTGATAGGCTGATTGGCATGTCCAAAGTGTCCGTAGTGTATGAATGTGTATGTGATTGTGCCCTGTGATGGATTGGCACCCCGTCCAGGGTGTACCCCACCTTGTGCCTGATGATCCCTCGGATAGACTCCAGGTTTCCCGTGATCCTGTAGGATAAGCGGTATAGAAAATGGACGGATGGATAAAACACTTGGGTGTGTGTGGTTATTGGAAAATAATCAATAATGAGTTGGCACAAGGCGGAGTCACTGTTAATCTTGTTAATTTTCCAATATTAGCATGTCCTGAAGTGTTTTATTCCATTTACACCACAGCTATTTGCGAATAGCTTACAATTACACTTTTAATGTACTAATGACTGGAAGGTTGAACTTCAATAAATGTTCCCTCACAGTCTCTTTTTCTCTCTTATAGTTAATAAGACAAGAGAAATTGTTGCTTGTCACATTATTGAAACAACTACAAAGCACAAACTCCTCTGTCCTAAAGACTTTCCCATGCCGGAAATTTTACTGACTGTTACAAAGCATTGACACTGGAGACTCCTTCCTTAAATGTGCAATAAATGTCTCCTTACCAAAAAACTTCGCCATATCAATGATTATGTGTTTTTCTTTGTTAGGTAACAATATGTTGTTTTAAATCCATTTATAATTTACTATATCTAGGATTATGTGGTGCGTCCACCATGTAATTCCTTGTGAATGACTTGGAATACCATAATAGGATGAGCTTTTGATAAACCGGTAGTTCATCAACACTTTCTGATCAATCAAATTTGATTTGATTGAGAATTTGACAGCGCTGAGGTGAAGAATGTCTGGTGATTCCCACAGATCAAATGTCAATGTTAGCCATTCCTGACAGAAATAGATGGGCTAATTTGCAGCTCTTACCAAATGCTCCTAGCATCCAGTTGGCGCTCGCCATGAAGTCTTCATTTATACAGAAGAACTCTAGAAAGCGAGAAAGGCTGAGTTTCTTTGAAAAAGAGGATCTGGTAGCCGGTTCCTGGAACTGTGAGGATGCCATCGCTGATACTGCCCCAGATCTGGACATAGGCATAATGACAGAAGAAACAGGTTCCACCAGCATGTTGGTGCAGAGAAGTGCACTCATGCCTCCAGAGACACTGAAATGGATGTCTCGCCCATTTTCTGCTCCGGTGTCTTTTAAAAGAACATGGGCATTAGGAGTAAAAGACGTCCTTTAGTTTGACAAGTGAATTAAGCTGGGAGCGGATTTACAGGAAATCTTTTTCAAGAATTCATGAATTAATTCTCCATCCTAAGGTCGCAAAAAAGACCGAACATAATATCCGAGCATAATATCGATCAGTTCAGTTGCAAAATTTGATCCAGTCTGTATCGTGTGGCTCTCTGATCGTATCATAAAGGCGATTTAGTGTAGTGGTGATAGCAAGTAACTGCGTGACATGTGTCAGAGATCCTAAATCCCCTCTCAAGTGTAATCCAGGTCTAGGGGATTTATGTGGAGTACTGCACATTGTAACACAATGGGGGATGGGGGGATGGGGGGATGGAGCGGGGGGTGGCTGTGTAGATAGGCTAGGTTTCCATTCAAGCTTTTTGCTCATTTTAAGCAAAAATCAGCAACAGAAAATGCAAATAAATGTGTTTCCATCATTTTCAGGTGAAATCCTGAAGATGATGTAAAATGATTAAGGCAAGAAAAAGGCCACGGTGAAGAAAACTGGTGCAAACAAACAGCAGCATAAATCTATATGCTTTAAACAACAGGAACAAAAAATACATTTATCCATGAAAATATTTTTGAATTGGGAAAATTCTATGCAGTATTCATAACATTTATTAGTTCCACAACGTTAATTGTAATTATAAACAGTTCAAAAAGTACGATGTGCTGTTCATTAATACATTTAAAATGCTAATTATTGGCAAATTGTGGTGGTATAAAAGGAATAAAACACCTCGTGACATACTGTTATTGGACTTCATTGGAGATCATACGAACATTTTTATAAATAAACATACTCAAAATATTTTGCTGCTCAGAACTTCTCCAATGAAGCAGAAATATTCGTTTCCATCACACTTTCTCATCTCATCTTTATGAATAGATCAATATTTCCACTTCAGACAAGGGTAAAAACTTTACCTTTTTTCCATACACGTTTTTAAACTTGTATTTCATCTCAAAAAAAGGAAGAAAACATTGCAAGACGGAGAGAGAGAAAAAACAAGACGTATATCATGGAGAGACCTGCTGATCTGCAGAGAAAGCGCAATACAGGAGGGGCAAAAGTATACCTCACAGAATATGAGTCTAAGGCTTTGAAACTGAAATACAGAAAGGTCTTACATACAAAGGAAACTAAGGATCTAAGATTCTGTTCCTGGCTAAGTAATTCTGAAAAAATAATAAAAAGAAATAAATCAAAGATGTGACATAGCTGGAGCCTGTCTGTTGGTGTACAAAGGACACAGATACAAGGCTCAGAGAGGACTTCTCATGCCACAATGCCTTCTATCAGCCTCCCCATCTGGCTGAAGTGAGAGCAGGTAAGTGTGGCTCACCTCGAGGACCACTGAGAAGAACAGTGAAAAGAAGTCTTACCGAGGAGGAGGAGGCTGTGGTAGCATTAATTGAAACAATGCCAAAAATAGCTTGTGTAGTACTGGGTGTCCTCTTGTCAGTTCACAAAAAAGTGAAATTAATTCTGCCGAAAAGAATCACGGCGCTCTGGAGCACAGCATCCCATTTTCTCATTATTCCTCAACTATGCCCCCCTTCATTTTATTGCGGAAATCATTTTAAAAGCCAAAGATACTTCATATACCAGGAAGATGATTTAAGGGGAAGATCAATTTGCACAGTTCATTTATTAGAGCTGCGCTGACACAAAAATGGATTTTTCATTATTCCAACCTGTACTCCATCCATCAAGATCAATGTTTATGAATAACCATTTCCGCATCAGTTGACATTTCCTTGTCAAATTAAGAATGCTCAGAAGTTGAAAGCATATCTTCTAAATCTCCTCTCGTTAAGTGGCGGCTTCGTCGAAGGTTCGTTGCATGTTGTAACAAGCATGTCAGCTCTGCAAACTAGAATAATGTCTTATGTTATATCAGTACTGAACATGCCAAACCAACAAGGATTTTTCTGCTGATACGGATATAGCACTGTCCGTCAATTTGCCCTCTAATGGGACTGCATTTTGGTATGCAGCGAATGTTACCTAGTAATAATTAGCAATAATCAATCCAGTGGAAATCTCAACTTAGCAAATCACTTCAGGAAGGAAGTACTGAAAAACCTGCACTGTGTCTACTGTGTGTATTAAAAGAAAACGAAAACATATTTTGTGACATGCTTAGCGGTTCTATTGCTAATCTGTTGGTTGATGCTACATTTTCATTTTTCCTGTGAGAAGTTAGCGGTTGGGTTCTGCTCTGAAGTCACAGGGGAACGCTGCTAGACGTTATAATGGTAATTAATAGGAGAGAAAATTTCAATAAGCTTAAACATATGGGAAAACATTAAGGGTCAGGGTTTTGCTGTGGGCTACACAGGGCTACTTTTCTCGTTCACCATTTTCTGTCAGTGTTTAGTGTCACATCACTGAGAAATCCAATGTAGAAAAACATGGATGTAGACAAACTTTAGACCCCAGAGTGTACTGAACAATCAGCAATCTACGAGACGACAAGCACGATGGCTTTAACGATGGTATTAGTAGGAAAGTTGAAGCTTTGGAAGCTGATATATTTGAGCGAGAGGTGAGAGAGCTGGACAGACTAAACCCCACTGGCACCACTATCAGCAAGTATTAAACCACTAAAATGTGGTAACAGTTAACATTTCCATCAGTGCAAACACATTGCTACAATGTATTAAATATTCAAACCTTAAAGTGTCTTGCATTAGTTTAAAATGATGTCCTGAATCTGCTGAATCATGCGGATGTTAAACAGCCCCCAACACTTAGCTATTGTTTGAGTTCATTTAAATATTGTAGGCTTCTGTTATATCTTTATTAACAATCTTGTTTATATAAGCAGGCAGGTTGGTTACCACTGAATCACAGGAGTCATGATTCATGCTGCCAAATGAGGTGTAATATTTTTCCAGCAGAACAGAGCGTCTTTTGTTCACTAAGCACGAGACTAAACAAATCCTAAGATGGTTATGGCGATTTTCTTGGTGTACTGGCCTGAACTACAAAGCCACCCACAAGTGAACACTTGACTCAGGTTCTGCACTTGTGGGCGGCTTTGTACAAAAATAATTACTGCTGTTAGTGAAAATTATCTTTACTGTGGTGTGAAATCAAGAGCTGCAGTCTGAGCTGTTTTTTTTTTTTACTAAGAATAACAGTTCTTAGGGTTTTTATTTGTAGTGTTCTAAAACTCCTGCTGATTTGGCTTCTTAATCAGCAAACATTCATTCATTCATCTTCTGTAACCACTTTATCCATTACAAGCATAAGTTTGTATCCTTCTTTTTTTTTTCTGGGTGGGGGGGAATCTATACATATTGTTAAAAAATAATTGATCTATGAACAAATATAATTATAATATGTTCCATCTTCCACAACATACCAGTAATTGCCCCAAGGTGTGAAAGTGTTTATGAATATGTGTGTGTGCACATGGTGTACTGGATTGGCCAAGTGTCCTGTCCAGGGTGTGTTCTCACCACAGTCCCGGTGTTCCTGGGATAGGTTCCGGATCCACTGTGACCCTGACCCCTGGATAAAATGCTTACTGAAGATGAATTTATGATAAATAAAATAAAATCAACAGAAACCTAGTTTGAAAAAAAGTTAAAGCAGTTAAACAGATATAATCTATTTATCAGTAATGTGATAATGCAATAATGGATCAACAAACCCATATCACTTCATGTATCACTGCAGTAGTTTTAAATGTGTTTGTCTTCTTCGTTTTGTTCTAAGGGTACGCAAACTTTTGCACTCACCTGTAATTTTATTCTATGTATCAAAACTAAACAGAACGCAGTACTCTTTGCTCATTCTACATTGCAAGGGTCATATTGTATTTTGTCCTTTAAGTCAGAATTAAATTAAATAACGAAAACAAGGTTTGCTACATGTACATTATTAAAGTCTCTCTATTGGAAGTCTCTGTATTGAACATGTACAATATTACTCAAAGTTTCTCTGTTTATTATCAATAACGAATTATTTTTATGAACATCATTTCATACCTTATAGCAGTGGTTCTTAAAGTGGGGTTCCAAGAAGAATAGCGATATATATATTTTTTTTTGTTGTTACAGCAGTGGATATCCCAACCTACCATTTTCAAAGTTATTATATTTATTATTGACTTCTTATGGTTGCCTATTTGACTGATCCCTTGAGCTGAATGGGGTTTAATCCAAACCTCAGCTCAAAAACATTCAACTTATCAACTTGGGCCTAATATGTTCTGTAGGTGGTAAGTTCAGGAAAAGCTGTACAGCTCGAAGAAATACAGTAGACCAAATTTCATTCTCGACATGAAACAAACAAAAAAAATCTGTACCAAGGGGCTCTGTGGAACAGTTATAGGGGGTTCACAGTTAAAGGGGTCCCTAGTTACAAAGGTTTGACAACCCCAGCCTTATAAAGTATAAAAGGAGTAATGAGCCATTCGAGATTCAAATAGTGGAACGGTTCAGCAATTAAATTGCTTTATAGTTATAATAACAATTCATTATGGCAATTAAGATGTTAAGAAAATCAGATGGTGACTTTGCAACTGGTTTTGCAGAATATGTAGGCTGTATACAGTGGCTTGTATAAGTATTTACCCCCTTGCACATTCCCATATTTTGTAGTGTTCCACAACCTGGAAGTGAAATAGACTTATGCAAAAACCAGACATGTTGGTTGCATAAAAATGTGAATTATTAATAGAGAATAATAATGAAAGTGCCTCAATTTTTCTAATTCAGTGTGCTTAAATAAAGGCAAAGGTTGGTGATACTGACTATGGAGTTTTTGGAGGCATTCTTTTTCTCCTATATGGTTTTGCATGATGGTTGAAATGGAGTGACTTACATTGAATCAGTAAGGCTGAAGGCCGAAAGGAACCACTAAAAAAAATAATTGGAAAGCTTAAGTGAGTAAAATTTTGATTCTGGGTAAAGAACGATCAGTTGGAATATTTTCAGGAAAGACCTTTAGTTGACATGACATTCATATTCCATTTGATAGGAAGTGGCCTGTGCTCAGAGGTTCACACTGTGACTCACATGGTTGACATTTTAAGCTTTAGTTGAAAGTGTGTAAGTGTGGGAGATCTTACTTGATGCTTTTCAGGAACTGTGCATGTCCTTGATCCCCATCTGGTCCAAGGTGAACACACAGGTGGCTAAAATAGTGCTATGGACTTCTCTTTGACTGAATTTGGGAGGTGTGTGTCAACGTTCAGATCAGACTTGGAATTCTAATAGACATTTTGCATGGCAAAGGGTTAGGTCCCACTGTACCTGATGAACTGGGCTAAAACTAGGAGAATAAATAACTGAGATAGACAGTATATTGAAAAGCCTCAAGCCAGAAAAGATTCTATAACAGGATGTCTCAGACCGTAGTTCTGTCTGTAAGGTTTATATTAATGCACTCGTTCTAATACTTTATCATTTCTATAGTACAAACGAACACGGTGCTCCTTATAAACAGATTGAAAAATGTGAGTTTTCTGTGAAGAGACATTTATTTAGCATTTTTTTGGATGGAGTCTCCAGTTTCAGTGCTTTGTAACACACAGAGGTAGAGACGTAAGTGGATACTTGTGGATGCTGATATTGGAAAAATAATCAACGACAGGGTGATGTGATGCAAAGTTGATAAGTTTACAATAACAGCACGTCCAGAGTGTTTGATTCCTCATATATCACAGCAATTTGCCAACACGAACACTTATATTTATTAATGAATAATATACATGTTTATTCACTGAAGAACATACTGTATATTTATTTACTGAAGAACACCATGTAATATTCTGATTTAAACTGTTAGTTTGATTGAAATAACACTTTACTGCAACAATAAAAATAGGTGATCGTAAATACAATAAAAAAACAACCTTTAACTGTTCAAGATCTTCTAAATGCAGATGCAAATCTACTGCACTTTGTGCCTTTAAACTGCCAATCTTCTTCAAATTTTTACATTTCAAAGTCCAGTTTAGTGAGCTATTTCTCGACAGTAACCTTATTACAAAACTACGATGTCTGGCAAAGTGTCAGCATGGTGCTATTTTTAAACATGTTCTTGACGCACTGTTGTATTTGCAGTTATCATCTGCTTATATATAAATACCATTAAAATTCACCAGTGGCACATCTGGCTTGGGTATTCAGTGCTTAACTAATATAAATCCATTTTCTAGTGTCGATGTTGATAAAAAAAATATATATATATATACAGTTTAAGCACTATTTTAAATTATTATGATGCCATATATTTCGTTTAAGTAGCATTACAGTGTTATAATGTATGTTGTGATTCTCTTTTGGATCAATATTTGACACTGATTGCAATCAATGCTAAATTGTCAAATGTGTTTGTCTTTTATAACTGATGAAATAAAATCAGTACTTGGTACAAGACTCAGAAAATTGGACCTTAATGAAAATACAATACAATTAGAACTCTGTGTTAAATACATTTTCTACTGTGGAAAAAAAAAAAAAATCTAACCTGCAAGAAGGGTGCAATACAGCCTTGGGGGCAATGTCTCACACAAACACACACACACGCACGCACGCACACACGCACAGCAGGAAATACTGTGTTTAATTCAAGGCTTTGAGTTGAATAAAATTCAGTGAAATTGGGTTGTCGCCTCTCTGGAGATTTCGACAACACTCAGAACAACACGACTGTTAGAAGTTCATGGTCATCTCTTGGGTCAAGTACAATGAATTTAGCAACTGGTGCTAATTCAGTAATTAACGCACACCTCTGGGTTTCAGCTGCCCTCAAAAAGGCCTTTAAACACTAAATCTTTTTGCATATTTATTATGTACCAGAATTTCACTTGCTTACTTACGTACTAGATTATACTTGTGTATTTTTATTTTCAGTGTCACTTTTTTTTTTTTTTTTTTTTTTTTTTTAGCTCTGACTAGGTATAGTCAGAGCAAGTTCTTCTTTCAAACAAAAAATAAAATAATTAAATGTAGTCAAGGTGAAACAAGGTGGAACAAATTCGCAGTTTTCTTGTTGCATTATGTCAATTGGTCAGATTTGTTATTTGTTAAATGTGAATGATCTTGCTTTATTACATTTGTTATTAGTCATTAAAACGCAATGTAATTGAATTCAATACATGATTTGATTCAGTTAATTGATTAGTACTTGTTCCTACTTGTTTCTAATGTAACGACAGTGTTAATTTTACCATGTAAAAATGATCAGAGAACACGCAACTGGATCACTTCTGGGAAGACCTATTACAATCTATAGCTCTTTTGCTGTTTAAATTTCTTTTTCTCCCATGTCCAAGGCTACAAGCCATTTTTCACTGAAACAAACATGCTAATAAACCCCACACTCTGAAGCACACACACACACACACACACACACACACACACAAATATTTCACACATACACTCGCTCAGAGGGAGAGCTCACAGCGACGGTTCCTGTCGGTTCATAGACGTCAGGAGCGGCACCGAGAGGGCAGCCTCCGGTACAGAGTGAACGAAAGGCTGAGGGAACAGATGGTGGCACAGAGGAAAGGATTGGGAGTCCTGCTGCTACACTTTCCCCATGTGGACGACTGCGGAAGGAGGGGAGCTCACATGTTTCTGATTTAGCTAATCCCGTACCTCTGTCGAGTCGACTCTTGTTCTGGTCAAAAATCAGCATAATGTGACAGTAAGACCTGCTCTACAGATGTCAGAGGTGTGACCTATTATTTGTCCTGTTCAAAGCACCAGTTTGTATTTAATAGGTACTAGACCAACTATAATCATATCATTTCAAAGGTTCCGTCATACATTCATTCATTCGTTTGTTCGTTCATCTTCAGTAACTTTATCCTCTTTAGAGTCATGTGATCAGAAGCACTGGGTGTGAGATGGGAAGACGTTCTGACTGGGACACCAGTCCAATGCCAAGCACCATGCAGGCACATATTTACATTCATTCACACATAGGGGCAATTTAGTTACTGGTATGTTTTTAGGAGGTTGGTGGAAAACAATAGAACTGAGAGGAAACCCAAGCTGACACAAGGAGAACATTTGAAATTCCACACAGTGTGTAACATAAGCTCAGAATCAAACTGTGGACCCTAGTCCATGCTGCCCCAGTTAGAAAACTGTTCATTGCAAAATGGTTCCTTAAAAGGCAACTAAAAGTCTTATGTAGATTCAACAGAGGGGATGGGGTAGGTTTCGGGAAAAAGGAGGCTGGGAGGGAGAGAGCGAGAGAGCGAGAAAGAGCACATGTAACACTGCATAAATTGTCATGCACTGTCATTCAGTTTTCTGACGAAATTGCTTGTTCCAGGTTTCTTGGAGAACTTGTAACAGTTATTCTGTTTCTGCAAGTAAACTCCCAGACAGCCTCAATGATGTTTTTTTCAAACCGTAATACAGTAAGCTTACAATAGGCATGCAAAACTTATAATACATGGCCAACAGTAAGTGGACACCTGAGTGTTGAACATCCAATTCCAAAACGATGGGCAAAGCTGGTGATCAAATTTATCCAAGAGGTGTTCAGTGTAGTTAAGGTCAAGGTTCTCTGCAGGCCACTCAATCTTGGCAAACCATACAGTGCCCTCCACTAATATTGGCACCCTTGGTAAATATGCGCAAAGAAGGCTGTGAAAATGTGTCTTTATTGTTTAACCTTTTGATCTTTTGTTCAAAAAATTCACAAAAATACTCTGTTCTGATGGATAACAAACAATTGCAAACAAAACACAGGTTTATTCTCGCAAAAATATCTTTGCTAAATATATGTGTGCAACAGTTATTGGCACCCTTTTAGTCAATACTTTGTGCTATCTCCCTTTGCCAAGATAACAGCTCTGAGATTTCTCCTATAATGCCTGATGAGGTTGGAGAATACATGGCAAGGGATCTGAGACCATTCCTCCATACAGTATCTCTGCAAACGAATGTTCTCTGGCTTCTCTTTCCTTTCGAAGTTTACTTTTCATTGATGCAATTAATGTAGCTTTGCCAAAATCATTAGCAAATCAATTACTTCCATTGGCTTGTGTTCCATTAATTTGATGATGTTGATAAGGGTTGTGTTTGACTTAGTGTAATGGTCAATTGGTCTAATCCTTCAGTTTAAATCTATACTTGCAAAGGGCCACCTAGTGGCCAGGGCCCTTGGACATGTTCCCAATATGCCTGGATGGTTATCTGTCCCTGAATAAACAAGGAAATGTATATATGACTAAGCAACACATAGTTATAACTTATAAGGAGCTTTTTAATGAGATCCAGTAAGCGGTACAAAGTAAGCTGTGTTTTTTCCGATATGCTCATACTACTCCAAGATTCTTCCTGCTACTATAGAAACATTTACAGTACAATACGAACACAAAACCAAAATGTGCCATGTAACTAACTGAAAAACACCCGGGAGAATTGGGATGCCATACTGAGTGTACTATGCTAAACCTTACATACAACTCAAGACAAAACACTGCCTATGAATCATTTTAGCACACTGACTCACTATTGTGTCCAGGCTGTTACACATGCTGCTGTGTAATAACATGACTAATGCACCATCTCTGTAATGTCTGGACCCTGTGTGACCAGGGTAAAATGCCTGTAAAAAGTCAATTGATCTAATTTAACCCCGCTGCCTTAAATGTGACTCTGCAGGAGTTCGTTTAACACCGGTGCAGAAAAACTGAAAGTGTGCATGCGTGGAGCATGAGGAAGGAGTGTGGACTGTCAAAATGTACCAGGATGTCACACAGAACAAGCCTCATTGTGACTAGAGCACTCAACAGCCACACTTACATGCACCCCCCCCCACGCGCACACACACACACACACACACACACACACACACACACACAGAGACTAATACACACACACAAACACTTATCTTTAATAGAGGTTTACAGGAACCTTATCTCCCTCTTAATCTTCCATGCTCATAACTCATAATTTGTTTTTCATATTCCAACTAAATAGCAGAGAAACAAATATCCTTTGCATCTTGTATGTTATTAGTGAGGCTGTGTGTGCTGAGAGAGAGAGAGAAAAAAAGTACACTATTTGGACAGTAATATTCACTTAAACACAGCTCTACATTCACAGTTTGTCTTTGTACTTAAATGATTGAATAATGGCCTCCAGAGCGAGGAACACACACGATTAACTGTGATCTTATTCCTAATTTAGATCTGCCTGTTACATTCACACTTCCCCTCCTACCAAAAAGCTGCTTTAAATCTAATTATGCCCTGTACTTCTGTATGAAAATGGATCCCCAGCTTTAGTGTACTGCTGCATTTTAAGGCAACCTATAGCAACCTGGTCTACATGTACTTCTAAGAATATTCTAGCGCAAGTTTTCCTTTGCAGAGCAGTCTCCTTCTGCTGACAAAGCACCAACGGGACACATACAGGCCTGGTGCGTTTGCAACACTGAGTTGCAAGAATAAAGCATTCCTTTTTGCGATACCCTGCCAAATGCAAGCGCAAAGAGAATAAGAACAAGAACAAATTTGAAGCCAGAGAAAAAGACTTTTAAAAAAACCAAAAAACTTTAAGCCAGAGTCTCTCTGTCAGAGTCAAACACTGGATGTGTCCAAACCAAAGTGAATGAAATGCTAGCTGTTCTCTGTAGGAAGGCAAACTTAATGAGTCACGCACCTTCCACAATTCGCATACCTGAGTCGGACACTGTGTTACATGGGAATTAAGTAGAAGCCTAAGCTGGGAACAAGAGAGCTCGATGTTCCAGTGAAAATAGCGTTCCTACGTGAGGTAATTAAGAGCAAAAAAATCCATCGAAAGTATTTCCAGAAGGGCTGAGTTTACGTGTCTGGATGCATAATTCCCTGGTTAAGTCCTCTCCTTCAGGTTGTCTTGTTGTATCGTCCTAATAGCTACAACAGATGCAGTCTGTGTCTCATCCTGGTTGAGGTGTGACTGACTTTTAGATGACATGTTTGTCTATGACAAATTATTTTCACTGTCTTGCTAATGAAATACCAGAGAGAGAGAGAGAGAGAGAGAGAGAGAGAGAGCAGCCCTCAAAAGCTATAACAGCTACTTGTATGTTTTAGCATAGTGAAGAGGCTGCCTCAGAGCACCAGATTAGCATTAACAGGTCAGGTTCTGACACTTTCAGCAATGGTTCAGGGGGAAGTTTACACATGCTTTCTACTTGAAATGTACATGAAAAGCCAAGCGTTTTATCACTTCTGGTGATATTCAAATTTATGCTGACGCTACAAGGCTAACGCAGCTAGCAAGTAACAAAATCTTAGAACACTTCATCATAAAAACTGCACAGTAGTTTTTTCATACTTGTCTCAGAATAATCTTGAACCATTTTACCTGACATGTCAATATGTGGCGAGTATTTCAGATATTTAAATACAGGGATATTCGCAATCTTACACTGACACTACAAGGCTAATCCAGCTAGCAAGTAGTGGAAACATAGCAGCAGTTTAAGCGCACCTATTATGGTTTTGAAACATGCCTAATTTTGTTTTAGAGATCTCATACAATAGATTTACATGCATCCGAGGTCAAAAACCACTTTACTGTGTTCATAATTAAACTGCAGTATTACCTTTTTTTCCCAAGTGTCAAAAACAACTAATTAAATTATCCGTTCTAAAGGATTCAGTCCAAACTCCTCTTTTCAGAGCAGAGAGCATACTCTGCTCTCATTGGTCAGATGTGCCAGTCTGTTGTGATTGGTCTACCGCTGTCAGCGGGCAGCCAATGAAGAACAGAGGCGGGGCTTTTTGTTACAAACCTACGTAGGTTAGTACAGGAAGTAAAGTCTGGAATTACTAACGACTCGTTTTAGCTGTTCAGAATCGTTCTTTCTTTTGGGAGTCAATAAGCCTGTTTGTCGTGCACGTTGATTTTTGAAACTTTGCAGACTTTTTACATTCACAAACAGCTCTATAACACATTACATGAAAGGTAATATTTGAAAAACCATAATAGGTGCACTTTATTGAAAACCTCTGTGCTTGCTTAAGTGAGCCATTTTAAATCATTTGGCCTGACATACAGTGTATTTTAAATTCTTCTCCTTTTAAAAGAAATTGTATATAGACCAAATGGTACACAATGTACTTTGAGGTAAATGTAAGTTAAGTTATGTAGCTAGCAGGCATGGGTATTAGCAGGCATGAGTATTCATTATTTGCTATGGCTACGTGTACTTCTTGTAGCTCCAGGGGGAAAAAAATACAGTCTTAGTTGATAAATTCATTCATGCTAGTATAAAATATTTTTTTTCTCCTTCTAAAATGTCCCATTAACTTTGTACTGTGATGTTTTTGAGTTTTCATAGTAATTTCGTTGGGTGTGTTAAATTTGAAAACTTTAGCACCTTTCAAACTAATTTCTTCACCTCCAATTGTAATTGAGCTGCACTGACCAAAAGTGCAGCTGCTACTTGAGCAAATTTGCATCTGACTGGAAGTGAGCTGTCAAGTTTTCCTGTTCCTTCCACTTCAATTCTTATGATTATACTCACTTTATCACACCCTCTTCTACAACACTGTGTGGTGCTGACCACAAGTGATGAAACTCTCCTTGACTTCTTGAAGTCTCACAACGAAACAGAGCTGTCAAACTACGCATTAGTATTCTGTAGCATACTGTCCCGGGTCCCAGATATGTGTCAAGAAATGAATTTCAGATGAGGTAAACTTTAGCCTTTCCAGGTCTTGTCAGTAAAAACAGAACACAAACAGGAAGGTAAAGTCAGACCATTTCCTACAGATTGTATAATCAACTAACTGAGATGCCTGGGGTGTACACTTCTGAAAAAACATTTGAAATGCTAATATGGTGATTTTCACGGCCACAGCTTATGTCCCTTCAGGGTATAAAATATACATTGATCAGCCATATCATTAAAACTTCACTGGCAAGTGAAGTGAATAACATTTAATAATCTCTTTACAATGGCACCTGTCAAGGTGTGGGATATATTAGGCAGCAAGTGAACAGTCATTTTTCAAAGTTGATGTGTTGGAAGCAGGAAAAATGGGCAAGCGTAAGTGTAAGGACCCAATTGTGATGGCTAAACGACTGGGTCAGAACATCTCCAAAACAACAGGTCATGTGGGGTGTTTTCAGGTATTGCAGTGGTTAGTACCAACCAAACGTGGTCCAAGGAAGGACAACCAGTGAACCGTTAACAGGGTCATGAGTGCCCAAGGCTCATTGATGCGCATGAGGAAACCTACTCAATGTTAGACAGGTGGTTTAAATGTTAGGGCTGATTGGTGTAAATATGGACAAGAAGTAGCAGTGAGAAATAAAATGTAATAATAAATAAAATACTGTAAAAGGTGTAATCCAGAATAACCAATCACAATCACATTAAAAGATACCTTTTCCTGTTATAAAAGTCCTTTATGGCTTTGAACCATGTGTGACAGTATACTATGATCTCAGAAATAAAATATTGTAGTTATGTCACATTACGCTACACCAGTACATATAATAAAGTATAAAAAGGAGGCTAAAATCTAGTATTTATCAATAATTTGACAGCAACTACTCAGGTTGAGCAATGCATTCCTGTATATCATGAGATATCATTGATGGCATAATGATGAATGATGTGGGGCAAACTATTATACACATACACTCACGAGCAGATACTATAGGCCGGTGCATTCATGATTTCTAGTTTGTTCTGATTTTTTAAGTGTTGCCCTTAAAAGCCCTACTGGGTTCAAGAAGTTTGGTGAAAAATGTAACCCTTTCATTCACACACAAAAAAAAATATGCATCTATTTGTGTGTGCGTGTGTATTTTGTACTTGGAAATGCGCTTGGTCTAATGACTTTTAGTCTCTCCTCCTAAGGCATATTCGGGGGGGGGGGGGGGGGGGGGGGGGTGGGGGGGATGTTGTGGAGAAGGATGATAGAGTAAATAATCCACCTCCACAAAAATCCAAAATAATCCACTTTAAGACATTTTGTTATCAGAAAAAAATAATCTGATGTGGACATCTTTGAAAGACAGGGGTGGCTTAACCCTGGTAGCCCTTTTATAACAGCAGTCCTTACTGAAGGCTTAGGGCAATCCTCTTAACCAAGCATAAGTTTGAAATTTTTATAGCACTTTCTGTGGCCAAAGAATTGATCTGTACTGCTGCTAATCTTACAGCACTGAATGTCATCCTCTTTCAAAAAACCCCGTAATAGTACAGTTAGTTCAGTTGGTGTAACGGTATCGCAGTGTGAACACCGTGTTACTATACTTAAGTATTCTTTTGCCATATTTGTACTCTGACTTAATTACATCTCCAAGGATAGAAAACCTTGCTTCTTACTCCTTACATTTTTACTGAGACCTTCAAAGTACTCATTGTAAATCATGAATGTTTCTTCATGTAGGCTACACAATCAAAAGGAGCGTATCTATGTTCCCAGGGTCCTATGTTCAGTTTAGTGTATACATTCCATGTGTGGAATTGAAGTGTATGAATGTATGAATGTAGACTAACAGCTATTTTTAGAGCAGCTCGAATGAGGGTTCAGCGTGTGCAACCTAGTTATTTTTCCAAGCTCATAACTAATTAATTAATTTAAAAGTGTCTTAGATAAAAGGCAATAAAGTTAATAGGGCCTATATTCCCCAGTTCAATATTCTGTTAGCAGACATTGAGTAAACTTTTCCAAAGGTTTTATGTAATCAGGACTCATTTTCCCATGGCCCTATTAACTTTATTACCTTTTAACTTTAAACACCAAAGACACATTTAAATGAATAACAACATACATTAGTTTAAAATCCAGCCTTCATCCAGACTTGAAATTTATGAAATTCATGAAACTTGGAAAATGAACTAGGTTGCACATGCTGAACCCTCATTTGTGTTGCTCTAAAAATAGCTGTGAGTCTATTGTACATTCATACATTCATACACTTCAACTCCATGCATGAACACTAGTGAAATGCATGAACACTAGTGAAATGTACACACTAAACTGAAGAAATGCCATTCTGTAGCCTATAAAACACAGTAAACGGTCATAAAAGGAACAAAATGTGTAGAATGAACATGTCCCAGCTGTAACTTGTGTTGAAGCCTAACTCCAGCTTTAAATCAGCATGTGTTCGTTATGTGCCATATAAATCTGGGGAACATAGGATCCTGGTACCAAAAAACCCTGGGAACATAGATACGCTCCCCTCATTTTAGTATCTAAGTCAGTTCAGTTAATTTCATCAATGTGGGGGAAAAAAAGACAAGAATCATGCCATCTGCTGTGTTCTTCTCATGCTACACAATGTAATTAATGCTATAGCTATCCATGTGCATTTGAAGTCTGATAAGCCACCAGAGTGCATTTTCAAACTTGAGGATCAGCACCCCTAGTCCTACTTCAGTGAAATCTTTCAACATATAAGCAAAGACTTATATAAGATGAGATGTCTCCTTCTGCCTTCCAGTTAAGGTAAGTTTTGTTTATTTGCTAACATTAACTGGCTATATTTAACATCAAAGTTTGATTCAAAGCCAAATTCTTGCTAATGGTATCTGAATATGGGGTATTTTCATATTTTACTTCTGCTTAATTCATTAGCAAACAGCATAGCATTAATCATGCATATGACCAGCAAACTTACAGGGATTGAATGATTACATAGTTGCTTAAAAATGAAAATCATCCAACAGTTTTAGATTAGTACTTTCACTCAAATCCATTTTTTGCCTGGATTTTTTAAAAATTGTGTAAGATTTTGACACATTACCTATACATTCACCAAGGCGTGTAATTTCTCCATATATTTTCCACCCATACCCTTTTGTGAACTTACTGGAATGGGTTTGTGCACTGTGGATTTTCAATACAAGCATATTTCTCTTTTCTTCTCAGAAATGTTTAATACTGATTGCGCTACAGCTCTGACTAAGCTGTACTATAAAGCTGACTAAAGCTGAAAGATTGTTGTGATTATAAAGCCGATCAAATCTGTGGACACTTCTATTCACTGTAGAAAATGATTCATCGTCATTTTTATTTTTGAGAAGACAACAAAAAAAAGAGGAATTGGTCAAAAGTAAGTCTCAACTGTACAGTAATATTAATGATTCTTGGCCTTCTGTGTAATGTCTTAAAGCCTCTGTCTCACAGTCTGAAGTGTCTGAGGTGAAGGTTTCTCACCTCACATGAGGCCACTCAAAAAAAATAAATAAAAAATGCAGTGCTTGGAAATGAATAACAGTGTCCAATGAGGGTGTTGTAATCAGAATAATTCTGTATTGGAGACACTTGTGTTTGAATTTGGAAACATGCCAAAGCACATAGAACTTGGCAGGAGACCAAGTAAATGCCTATTGTAGAGGATAGAGTGATGTTGTTTTGGTGGTTTTGCTTGAGTCATTTGTGGGGATTAATTGTGGCCAGAATGATTGGATACATCAGTATTTGGAAAGTCTGAGCATACAAAAAAGTATGAGTACAAAGGAGAAAATCTATTAGGCAAAAAAATGATTAGGTCAGGGTTAGGTGTAGGCACTGCAATATTTAACTATAGTACTATAGAAGTCAGTTGATCTAAAATCAGTGTGTGTGTGTGTGTGTGTGTGTGTGCGCTGATGAAAGCTGCCAGACATTGACTGAGCTGTGCTGTGCTGGCTGTGTTTCAGTTCTGCTATTGCCAGTAACATTCACCTGAACTGCAATTTTCATCACTGCGAGCCATTGAAATACAATCCATCCAGAGATACCATCGGGAAATATTCATCAGATTCATATTCTAAAAATGAAACCTGCATTTGTAGACATGAAAGACTGAGTTAAAACCTACTGTATGATCTAAAATAAAGTGCAAATCTTGCCAACATATTGGTGTGGAATCATAATTGACCATTTTACATGCAAACATATTTTGCCTGGGGGTAAAAAGTGGCTTGTATTAATCAATAGCTAAATCTTGGATATATCTACTCAGCCACAGAGCATCGTATTTCCTTTATATCTGCTTTAATGAGTGGGCTGTCTCACCTGCACTTAGTCATCTTGAAAGACAGAAATTAAGAAAGGGACGAGAAATTAATTGGCTTAATTGGCTGACGCCAGGCTGTAATCCCAGCCATGAAAACGGCATGCTGGTAGTCTTGTCAGGCGCTGAAAAAGGATCCTTGGCGAAATCCATGAAGATGAAACATCCCTTGTTGTTTTGAAATGTAAATTTGTATCTCAATTATTATGGAATTGCTAGTGTGATGGTGCTAGCGTGTTCTGATTATGCAATTATTCCGTAGAGTTTAAAAGGCATATTATAAAACGGATCGTTTCCTTTCTAAAATGCGATCAAAGCTGTTTCAAAATCCTCTCTGTGCACACACGCTGTGACTGCATCATTCATATGCCAGGTTTTAAACCAATAAAACCATTACAGCTAAGCCATTGCTCTGTCCTAATATAGAATACCCTAATATACAGTATGCCTATTATGTTTCTTAGCAACCAAAGCTTACTGTAAACAGAATACATTGCGTGCCAAGAGAATTGTTTATTGCACATATTATTTATTAAATGTTGTAATAAAATGTAATCATGTTTTTGTCACCATTTTAGAAAAGCAATACACCACTTGAGGGTGTGTGTTACAGTGATTTTATCACAGGTAAAGTTGTTCTTAGGTAGGACGCGAATTTAACCGGAGTGCCTAAATCCACTTTCCCTGTGATAAAGTCACTATAACACATGCCCTCAATCGGCTTATTGGTTTAATAAATTAGGTGTTCATTTTGAGTGTTAATTAATAATAAACGAATTAGCCATGCACTAAGCATTCTCAAATTTAAGAACTAAAAGTATCAGGATGCTATAGTACACCAGGCGAAAGTGTACTTCATGCAAGGCTGCATTTGCCAGTATCCTTATCCTCAACAGTCAACATTTGATGTAGTTCACAAAATGTTCTTTACAAATTATTTTAGCATATACACTAGCCTGTTGTGTTAAGTTTTACACCACCATGTTAATTGTATCGACTAAACATTTGACAGGAAACACATTTTCTCACCCAATGACCTTTTCTATGCATATTAATTAGGGGAAACCGTGTTACAAGAAGTTCACTTGGAAGACCAAGTACTTACAAAACCACATGAATTATTACTAAATAGGCCATGTTGAGATTACAGCTCAAATCAGAGTCCATTATATTTTCTTGAGAAGAGTCTCTTAAGAAAAGTCTTGAGGTACTTGTCTTAAATTTTGTTTTATTGCTGAAATTTCTGTTATTTGTTGAATTCCACTCAATGAATACCCTCAATGGACCAGAGATCAAATTTGATTCAATCTATTACAAGATGTTTTTTTTTTAACTGCTTCACCTGAACCAACAGATGTATCAAAATACACAATATTCATATACAGTATATTTATTAAAATACATGGGTTCTCAAATTTTGTTTTGCAGCCAGGGACCCCTTTAAAGAGAAAAACATTAGGCTGAAAGGTATACAATAATATTTTGAATATTTATTGGAGCCAGAGATGTTTATTATTCCTGAAATTTTACCGACAGAACGCATTTTAATTAAAATGGTCAGTAAATTCAAATTGACATTATTTACAAGCCGGCTTGTATATGAGTTTGGATTGATCCCATTCAGTTTAAGTGAGCAGTCAAAAAGTTTCATAACTGTTGCAACTCAATCATAAACATAATAGTTTTGACAATTTGGGTTGTGATTTCCATCAAAAAAAAACCAAACAAACAAAAAA
>JANDJT010000190.1:6850906-6866227 GCA_024331685.1 Stegophilus panzeri | reverse complement strand
ATAATTCATTTTCTTTTGCAACAGGATTCTCAAATGCATTCTCTAATTCTTTTTACCACTTTGAAAACCATGTGGAATAAACTATATATAGAAACTTCACATTTCTAGTATTTGTTTTGCATGAAAAGATATTTTGAGTGTACTAATCTAAACATTTCATTTAAATCTACTTCACGTCTTCAGAACACCCTAATTCTGTAGGAAACTCCTTTAATAACTACTTTAATGAGCAGCCTGTCTCACTCGCACTCCGAGTGGGATGGTGTTAAGATTCCCTCTGCAAACAAAGCCAACACAATACTTTCTCCTCCGCACTATATACAGAATAGCCCTCTTGCACACAACACTATCAAACAAGGAGACGAATAAGAGAAGCACAACTATGCCAGAAGGGGGAAAAAATGCATATCTCTTAGAGAGATAGAGTGGAATGTCTATAGAGTGGATATCTAGGAATACTCTAACCACCTGAACTCACCATGGGGTCTTTTATCTTTATTTGTATCTTTTTCTCTTGGGGTTATGAGCATAAAATTGGTAAAATGTCAAGTATGCTTACCTTCCTCTGGGCTGAGCCTCCTAATATTGCTAAAATCCTCCATATTCCAGGAAGAGGGCTCTCCATGTGCTAGTGGGAGGGGGATGGAGGCGCATGGCACTCCAGAGCCACTTTAATGGGAGCGCATCTCCGAGATGAACAGAATGAGTGGCCGTGTGGAGCGCCGGAGAGGCATGACAAAGCTGAGTCACCTGGGAGAGAGAAACTACTACCTTTTTTTATTTTGTCCCTCCTTCTCTCTTATTCAGTTCTTCCTCATTTTCTTCCTCTTTCTCTGCTTCTTGCTTCTCAGCCTGGGTGGCTCTTGCTCTATTTCTCTCTCTCTCTGTCTCTCTCTTTCTCACTCTCTCTGATGTGGTCCACACTCTGGGAAATGCTTTGCATCCACGTGCGCAATTGGCCGCTCACTTTTTTTTTACCACCAAAGGAAAGGGAGGAAGGGAGAAGCTGAGAGAACTGAGAGTGAAAAGAGATCAGAAGGGGAGGAGAAAGAAAACAAGGGAGAGAGAGAGACAGAGACAGAGAGAGAGAATGGAAAGCATGGGTACATTTGTGAGTCTAAAGAAGCATTGACTCTCATGATTTATTCAGACTTATCTTGCTTATAGGGGAGTGAATGGGTGTGCCAGTGCCACTCGAGGAATCTGCCAACATACACCAGTGTGTGTGCGTGTATGTGCGTGTGTATGTGTGTGTGTGTGTATGTGCATTGAGAACCTATAAGAAGAAAAATTGCTCTGGGATGATTTGGGAATATCCTCAATGGATTTGCAATAAAAAGCACTTCCATATGCTGAAGCACCCTGACAAGTGTTAATGTACCTCTCCATTGTGCACTAAACACATCAGGATGTAGTGCATTAGAAAAAAAAAATGCTTTCAGCAGTAGTAACATTGAGACTTTAAAAGAGTCCCATGTAAAAATAACGTCCATAATGCATTAATGGAAATTAATGAAGCAAATTTTGTCAGTTTGAGGATGAACAGGAAGATTAATCACTGTCCATTGGGACGTTGGTATTTCAGAACCGTCACAAGTGATTCGTGTCATCTCAACATGGATGGATTAAATGTGAGCATCCAGAACCACCTTTTATTGCCGTAGATTCCATCTACAGGATCTAAATTTGGAACTTCACAAACAGGCTCCCAGTTGGCGAGGCAGACTAATCTGAGCCCGAAGTGAGATGGACGGATGTTCGACTGGGAAGAGAACAAACTGTAATGGAGGAAAGAGACGGCTCGGGAACTGTCCGTGGTTCTGAAGCAGCCTGAGGGAATCTCCTTCAGATCAAAGAAAGTAGGTCAGAGGAGACAGATGAGAAGATAGGTACAGGATACGCAGGGTGCAGTCCTGAATATGACAGATTTTCGTGCACTGATTATATATCCTTCATTACGTCATTTACAGTGAAGAGAAATAAAGCTGAGTATGATGTTATATAATGGTTATACAATTTGAATGGTATTAAAGTAACAGGCAGTGGTGAAGTTTTTAAGAGTGATGACTGCATACAGATTTGGGAACTGAGTTATATATAGCACAAAGTGGAAGAAGAAAATGCAACACAGACACACACACACACACACACACACACACACACACACACACACACACTCAGCACTTCCATACACCAACACACAACGAAAATGACAGTGAATAATGCATACATTTGTGAGTGTAAGGTGTAATTAACAAAAGATATTCAGAATTACAATCCTTTTGCTGAACTCTGATCATAAGGTTTCTTTATCAGCTCCAAGTACAGTGAAATGAAAAAGAGATTTGAACTAAAACATTATAAAGACCTTCTCTGTCCTGTATACCTCTCTTCATTTATTAGGAACCCCTCTGTGAAGTTTGAGACAAGACTCTGGTCTACGATGAAGCTGTCGGGGAGCTGGCTCTGTGGGGAATCTGCGCAGCTTTGACAGTTCTGCCGCAGATAAAGGAAGGTTAGGTGTCAGCAAGAGGAAAGAAAAGAGCTGATAATCCGGGTGAATGGCAGTGTTCTTACAGAACAGATTGGACTGTGATTAAAGATGTAGTCAATGCCATAACACAAAGATCAGCCAGACCATTATCTCTCGGTTTCTTGAATGTGGACACACAAAGCCATTTTAGAAAATGGAACGAGCTACTGTCACGTCTCTGCCGTATGTCGTATTGACACGTGTTTGAACATGTTACATTGCAAAGAAAATTCTATCATCTCTCCTTCATGCCTTCAAAATTTTATATTGTCTCAATGTCTGATGGCTCACCAGCAATCATCAGATAAATTGAGCTTGTCTTTCTTTGTCTGACCCTAAAAGACCTTCAGTCTAATTGAATGTGCATTCTGAGTTAGCTGCCCTCCATGAATCTCTGATTGACTTTCCATTTTGACATTTCTGCTAAACAAAAAATTCAGTAGAGATTTTTTTTTGGCACAATGCTCTACTACTACTGGGTTTCCATATTAATCAGGTGTGTTGTTGCTGGTGTGAGGTAAGAGCTCAGTCTGGAGTTTCTCCATCTGGCAAGGATTTAACTGACAGCATTAACAATGCTGTTGGCACGTGCTGTTGTCTCCTGCTGGAGACTCCCTTTTTTTTGTGTGTGTGTTTCAGTTACAATTTACCGTAACATCATTCCCAAGCTTCAATTTGATTTAGATGCTGAAGGAGTGTCACTGTTCTGACAACTATGGATTAGAAACGTGTGTAACGTTGATGACATCAGTCATGTAAACGAACCAGCCTGTAAACGAATCCTAAACAATACATTATACGGCCAAAAGTTTGCAGATACCTGACCATCACACCCAAATGTGCATTTTGAATATCTCATTCCAGATTTAGTCTTCCATTCGCTGTTATAATAACATCCACTCTGCTGGGAAGGCTTTCCACTAGATATTGGAGCATGGCTGTGGGGATTTGCCCCTTCCGCAACATGAGCATTGATGTTGGGCAAGAAGGACTGGTGTGGAGTTGCCATTCCAGTTTATCCCAAAGGTGTTCAGTGTGGTTGAGGTCAGGGCTCTCGAGTTCTTCCAGTCCAACCTTGGCAAACCATGTCTTCATGGAGCTCGCTTTGTGTACAGGGGCATTGTCATGCTGGAACATATTTAGGCCTCTTAGTTCCAGTGAAGCGAAATTGTACTGCTACAACATACAAATATGCGCTATACAATTGTGTGTTTCCAATTTTGTGGCAACAGTTTGGAGAAGGCCCACATATGGGTGTGATAGTCCGATGTCTACAAACCTTTGGCCACATAGTGTACATTGCTGGGTCCAAACCAGACTGCAGTCCACCAGTTGATGACCCTTGCTATAGACTATCAACTTGTCCCTTTTTACTTTCACTTTATCCCAAAACAAATTAGTTAATTCAGATGGACATGTTGAAAGGTAGATAAACATCATTTGTCATGATAAGAATCAGATTATAGGCTGGTTAATGACAGTCTATAGGTGTTTATTTATTTATTTATTTTTACAGTGTTTACACTGGACTGTCTAAATAAAGTGTTACAGAAAAGTTTTTGTCTTTGTTGATTGTCTTACAGTGTCTTACATTGTCTTAACACTTGAATCTGACTTTGAGAGTCATGCTGTGTTTAAAACAAATGAAGAATCTCTTTTTAATAATCCCTATTGTTGATTTCTTTTTTTTTTTTAGGTTAATAAACAGCACTGTCTCATACTTGAAAATTCGTAAGATTTCACACAACACAGAGAGTTAAGAGGAAAGTTAGCAGACCAACCAGAAGGACAGATCAGTAATCAGACACATGAATCAAGCATAAGGTCAGGTGATCTTAAAAGAGGGTGTAGTATGCAAGTAGGCCCGACAGAGACATGATGTGCTTCCACAAATTTCTCCTTACATCAGGTTGTAATAAACATATGATCTCTGATATCTCTTGAAAAATAAAATGTTTCCAGGTTTTACAAAGTTTCTTACAAAGTTTGTGTTGCCTCCAAACTTTTGGCCTGTATCAAGTCATAGCACTCAACAGATTTGGGGTAAAAAGGTTTGATACGGTTTTGGAAGAAGTATACTGGAAAGAGGGGACTAAGGATCAATGATCAGGTTTATTTGACCACAAAACAGCGTTATCTATTTTTGCAAATCTTATTTTACTCTGACCCTTTAGAAATCAACGTATCCATTTATATGAATTCAACCATCAAAAGATTTTAATCAGCCGCTCTCGGGTCCCATATGCATTGCACTCTGAATGGATTCCTTCGTGAAATATGAATAATAGGATTGTGGAAGTGCTCCACTGAATTGTAATTATTCATGTATTTGGAATCTCTTTGGTATGCTATCTCTCTTAGTAGGGGCATTGACGGGGTCTAGCCTCTCTCTCTATGCAGTTTAAATCCAATGTACTCGCTCATCAGAATCTCATTTCCTTAATACAGTCAGTCAGGAAAGTAAGTTGTGAAGTATGTAAGTAAAGGAGTGAATTTATAGGTCATTAAGTTTGTAAGTCATGGAGAATACACATAATGGTGATGGAATAAGCTAATGCAGTATATCCATAAATAAAGGAATTAGTAAATAATAAATGAATCAGCAATGTAGGTATTGTAAGTAAGCAGGTATTAAATCATGTTAGCAAGTCAGACATGAACTTTGTACGAAAATGGACTAAATAAGTGTGGAGTGATTAAGAAAGTGGTGGAGTATGAAAGGGACTGAACTAAGTAATGAAGTAATGGAGTAAGTAAATATACCATTGAGTAATAAAATCATGAATTAAATAAGTGTGGAGTGAGAAAGAAAGTGGTGGAGTGTGTATGTTGTGCCATATGTATATACATCATGGAGCTATGGCGCATGTACAGTGCATACGTAAGAAAATAATGAAGCAAATACTAATAACTCATATCAATAGTATTAATAGAACACCCAGATAAGGGAATCACAGAGATGCCAGGATGTCAGTAACCGTTCTATCCAATGTAATTCATAAGTAAAAGTAAAGATAATTGATTAATAAAGTAATATTGGAGTCTATAACTAAGCAGTAACATAACTGATATATAACTGATCTAGCATGTTGATATGCACAAATGAAAGTATAATGAAGCATCAAACACATTCCCTCTCAGGACCGAAAGCTGATCAGTATCCTACTCAACACAAAGCATCCTGTACTGTAACAAATTGTTTTAATATTGTAGCATTATTGCGTACCACCATGCTGCTAGCTCAGCAAACACAGGGTACAATTATCAGGAGAAGAATAGGGGAAGAGCAGTTGTAGACAGCTGTGTGCCTGATACCAATATTCTGTGGTGTTACAATTGGTGCTGGACATCTTCAGAGAGAGAGAGAGAGAGAGAGAGAGAGAGAAATACATATATATACCACCCTGTCTTCTTTCTGCGTAATAGGGTTTTCTGGATGATAAATGGTCAACAAAAAATGAAACCCAGGGAGGGAATAGAAAGAAAAATGCAAGAAAATGAAAAAAAAAGAAAAAAAAAGAAAAAAAAAGAAATGTAGTTTATAGCTGAGAGAAAATAAGGCTGGTTTATACTTGATGCGGCCCAGTGTTGCATGGGTTCACACAGCCAAATTGATGGCACAACGGAAGACACTAATTATAAAACACACAAAACTTTTTTTTAGAGAGATTTCAGCAAAAGAGGGATACTGATAGACCACAGAGATGACCGTGATATGCATTTAGTTTCAAATACATTTTAATTGCTCACTTCCTCTTGGTTTGTCTTTGTTTCCCCCCCCAAGGAAACCCTTAAAAGAATCCTATAGTCCTATAGTGTTTGCTTATACTACAGTGCTGATGAATTCTTGAATCTTGAACCTCACAGGGACTTGTATGGTGGATGCTCAACATAATTAATAAATGGATAAATTGATTTTAAATTTTTTTAATTATTAAAGAAAAACTGTATAATCATTGATATGGTGACGTTGTCTTAAAGGAGATGGTTATTTAACAATTGTGGTAGGAGTCTCCACTGTCATCACTTGTAAATTTCACTGTTGCAATTGTGAAGGTCAAGTTGTCCACCATAGGAAAGTCTGAAGGACAGAGAAGATTGTGCTTTCCCTTTATTCTGAAACAGAAAAAGCTGCAGAGGTTTTTTTTTTCTGACTAGCTTTAAGATGAAAAGAAAAGAAAGCAAAGCTGGTGAGGGAATGGCTGTTTATAGCTGCTAGAACATAAGCAATCATACAGTAGGATCTATGATCTGCAGACTTCTGCAGACTTTCCACAACATTAAAAGTAACTATAACTGGATTAAAAACTACAACATGTCATCCTTTAATTAAGATGATGGGCAAATTGCTGTCGTGTAAGAGAAATTAAAAAAAATGTTGGAATGGTAAAGCAAACTCCACTTCATGTCAGTCAGTATTACAACACATTGTCGCTGATCATTTTCCTATAACAGCACGCCCCCAAGTGTTTTATTCCTTACATAACAAGACTCTTTTTGTAGTCCTGAGACCAACATGTCCCAAAAGTGGCCCAGAGTTGAGCACTGACCTCAATTTGAGTCTTAATTACACACATTAAATATTGATGAGAACAAGAGATGAGCAGTAAATATGATTTTCCATAGATGCAGTCAACACTTTAGTCATTGAATTGTCAAATTCACCAAAATTTTATTTAAAAATCTGTGTTTATGTTCCTCCAGTCTATCCTTCACCACAAAGTTAATCCTATTCGGCATGCACCTGATCCGTGTGCAATTTCAATCTATAGGGCGCAATGATTTGGCCCATTCTTCTCCAGGGAAAAGCTTATGTAACCCAACTCAACAAATGCATCTCTTTACATAATACACAGAAGGGAGCAAAAAGGCACTAGGAATCCAGTGTGATGAAAGAAATGACAATACATAACCTTCACACACCTGAGAAATGGATTTGCTTTGGACAGTGCTGATACATTTACGTATTTCATCCATGTTCATGTTCTGTTCAACTAGGTCGTACAATTGAAACAGCAAAAGCGATTTGAAATAATACTTAAAGATCCCCGTTATCTAATAATGTGTCACGTAAAGGAGGCGCAAACAGAAGCAAGTGCAGGTATGGCAGTTTAATGAAACAACAACAACAACAAGTCCAAAGGATCAGGCAAAATAAACAAAGACGGGCAGAGGTCAGGCGAACAGTCCAAACAAGGCAAGGCAAAAAGACTAGGTCGAAAACAAGAACGAGGTCAAAACCAGAATAAACAAACACGGTATCAAGGCTTGGTAACGACAGAGACAGAAGGCAACTGAGCGTATAGTTCGCAAAGAGTGAATGCATAGGAAGTCATTTTTAAACTGGGGTTGTGATTGTGCTGTAAATTGGACATGAGGTGTGCGTGATTAGAACGAAGGTGAGTGTTCTGGGAATTACGGTCCATGGCGGCCATGTTTGTAGGCCGCAGTGCAGGATGGGAAAATAGTCACTGGTTTGCTGTGATATGACGTAATGATCATACTGCTGAAACATTTTCTTGATGCAAGATTTTTTTTTTTAAATGGACCGAACACGTACGGATAAATGAAGCATCATATTCGTTCCTCTCTGACTTGCATATGCTTCAAATTCTATTTTCCTGTTCATGGTGATAGAAAAGATTGATTAGATCTATTTTTCCCGAACATGCCGTATGCCAGCTGATATACTGTAGCTATATTCAACACCATGACAAAACAGACAGCGAAAAGTGTGAGGAATCATTTTTTACTATGAGTGTACTAGTAAACCAAACAATGAATGCAATTACTATAACTATTCAATTGAAACTTTCATTTTTGAGACAATAAAAAGAGTATATATTAGTATGAAATGTAAACTATTGTATTTTAGGATCTGGAACAGGTATTAGCTTGCTTTCAAGTTTGCTGAGTTGCTAGCGAGTGTTATCTTTCCGTGCTAACTTTCGTAGTTCAGATCAACATTTAGAACAGAGTATATCAATATTTGTTATATTTCTCCTGAACATGTTATATGCTGCCTGTAAGTGGCATGTCCTTTAACACCATGTGAAAATGATGGTACGGTCTGGCTGTGAGAAACAACACACTGTTCAATGAGCAAGAAATGACAAAACTGTACAAAAAAAAAAATCAGCGATTAAGACAATCCTGGGAATTTAAACCCGCTTTTAAAACTAAATTCTATTCCCTGTGATTTCATTTGCTTGCTTATTTAGCAAGCACTTTTATCCAGAGTGACTGTCAAGTGAGGAGGAATCCAACCTATACAATACATTTACAGCATTTGGCAGGCACCCTTATCCAGACCAACTTACATTTATCTCATTTATACAACTTAGCAATTGAGGATTAAGAGCCTTGCTCAAGGGCCCAACAGTAGCAGCTTGGCAGTGCTCTGAGTTGAACTCATGACCTTCTGATCAGATGCCCAAAGTTTTAACCACTGAGCTACCTCTCATAGTGAGTTACTAAGCTGAACAGTGCTCTCAACGGCTTAAACACAGCTATCTGGAAGTCTTGGGATTGGAATTTTCACCCTTCAGTTTATAAGCATAGAGGCTCTACCACATAATTGTACTACCCAGTTATCATTGCATATACACTATACAGTATACTTTCATCCTTATATACCAATAACCATAATATAGTTTAAACCATGGCTCCGACAGTAGTTCGTTCGGCTACAAGCGAATCACAGGTTTCTATTAAAGCACTTGTTATAACGTCCTATATCAATTCTATAGTAACTTACACGGGGAGACACTCCACATAAACAGATTAAAAATGTGTGTCATGATTTATATAGGAGGAAAGATTTATTTAGCATTTTTGTAAGGAGTCTCCCATGTGAGAATTTTGTAACAGTTATATAAAAGATAAAACTGTAACATTAAGTTTTCTGACACTTGAGGGCTTTCTGTTTTCTTCTTAACATGACAAGCTGCAATTTTAGCTGCACGCTTTTTTATTTTTGATTTTTTAGAGTAAAAAAAAAAAAGAGGCTGGTGAGGGAACAACTATTTATATCTGCTATAATGTAAATTGTACGAGGAACTAATTACAGTTTATAACACAATTGGCAATTCCAATAGAGCAGTAGATACTTAACCAGATCTCGTGAAAAATTCACAAATTACAAATGAAAAATTTGAACGAATTGTGACGTGGTTGGATTTTGTTCGCTTGAATTCCTAATGCTAACTTCACCTCTTAACCCTAACTTAACTTTTGTGTCGTTTCATACAGTGTGAGTCAAGCAAACTGCCTCAAATTTGTATCCAGAATTGTGTTGTGCATGGCTTAAGCTGAATTTCTGGGTGGCACATTCAGACCATGGAAATTACCTTTTTGTTCAAATTAGTATTTTGAGATTGTAAATGCAACTGCATTTAAGCCTGAACAGAACAAAAAAAAAATCATAATCAGATGATTTAAAAAAAAAAAAGTGAACCGGTAAAGGATATGGATGAAATATCCTGCAAGTCATAAAAGCAAGAGACCATTAAAAATTTAATGGTCTACTATATTATACAAATGAGAAAAGGGCAAGATTCAAATGAGCTAATAAGTCCAGAGAATTTGGAGAATATATTGAGGTTGGTTTCAGTGACTAATCCTCATTGTGATTATCACATTAATGTGCTATCTCTGCAAATTTGTCTCATATTAGCAATTTGGTTCCCACCTACATAACAAGTCACAATGTCAATTGCAGTTATTGACTGCAAACATGTAGTGGCTTTAAATAACATCAGAAGTGGGTTATATGGGTAGGAAAATCAGCATTTTTTCTACAGCTGGGTTCTTCGTGTATTCCTTCTTTTTGTGCACATCCAGAAGATCTGTAAGAAAACTGAGGAAGCTAAGATTAGGAATGGTTTGCATTTCCTTGATGTAATTCCTCTTTCAGAGCATACTTTTTCTGAATTACTTTTCCTTTTCTTTTCCATTTTGAGTTTTGCCCATTGACATGGTGTGTGTTTTCATCCAACAGCTCCTGGGCCTCATTATAATTATACTCTCACCTCTGGCCCCAGGGCAATACTTCCAACCCTGACAGAGGTGAGAAGTAATTGAAACTCAGGGGGATGTTCAAGATCATTTTCTCTTTCTGTCTGTCATAACACACAAACAGTACATTTGGGATGAGGAAAAGAGAGTACACTGAAGAGCAGAGCACACACTGCTTCAAATAATGGGGACTTTTTTTCAGTTCAGTTCTGGTGCTCTTTTGTCTTCATCAACTTTCCATTAGAATCCGCTGATTATGCTTTCAGACGTGAAGGAAATAAACATCAAGCTTACATGGCTAATAGTGAATTATTGCCCTGAGAATGAGTTGGTATGATTTAGTTATATAAAGGCTGCAAGCTTGCACACATTATTAAGGAATTTGATTTTTTTTTGCTGAAGTGTCCTTTAAATATACATTCACTGGGCACCTACAGCTAAGACTTTAGAGGCAGTGGTTTTGTTTTGGCAGTGAACACTGTTGTGTTCAATCAGTTGTCTGATGGGAATTTGTCTTCTGCCTTGTTTCCCCAGCTACCTCAGTCACAGATGCAGTAATCAAACGAATACCATCATACTTCTGAGGTCTACCTTTTTTTATCATGCCTCTGACCAAGAGGGAACAGAAGTCTTGCATCAGAGCAGCAATCATGTTGAGGTCTGATATCGAGGGCCTGATCCCTGAGAACATTGGGTACCAACTATAGAATTGGAGGACCCACTGATCGGATGGAGGACCCACTGATCTGACCCACTGTTGCCCAGTTAGCAATATTTTTGGCTGTAAATCACCCCATTGCCAGCCCTGCCCTTCATGTATGTGCTTGATAAGGCCCTTTAGTAGTGGGGGTGCTGTTTAGGGCACATGCCATGGGTGAATGGAAGGTGCTCAAACCGCACACGTTAGAGCTATGTCTAGAGCTTATGGAGCTTTTTTGTGGTCTTTGGAACACAGGACCAGGTTGTGGAGACATGGTGGTTGTTCTGTTTGGCCATGCTGGTTTTGTGATTCTGAAACCTGCACAGAATCAGTGAGCAAAGAAATGGTGCCTGGTTTCAGCTTCCAGAGTGTTCAAACAATGTGCTATGGTGGGAGTGGGGTGGGAACATGTTAGCAGTATGTAGCCCCAGGACTGGTAGTCAGCCAGATGGTGAGAGATGTCAAAAAATCTGAGTGGAAAGAATTCAAAGGAATAACTGACTGGTGAGGAGTATATGTGGTACTTAATTTGGGGGAAACCAACTCCCATCCCAGTGCTGTGTGTTAGCGGATCCAGCTAACAGGTTCAGCAGAGAACAGGATGACATACAGCGAGGGAAACGTACACAGAACCATTTGGAAAAAAAAACAAAAAAAAGATGGAGGAACTGAGGGATGGAACCCAGTTGAACTGGAACTCCAGCCCCTATATGTGCATTAGCAAGATAACGTAGCAGGCTCAGGTAAAGCAAACGGTATAGCAAGGTAGACCCCTCGTATGTATAATGCCAGGTTGGCAAAAGTACACAGAGCAATTATTGGTATAGCAAAATGGCCTGCCTGGGTGATGTACTTACGTTTATTTGTTATGCATACTACAAGTCCCATGACAGTAAATGAATAAACATCTACAACTGTGGGTAAAACAGTGAATAAGTGCTATTTCAAATTTTATAAGGTATGCAAATGGAATGCTTGCCTATGACTGTAACTGGTCTGGCAGATGTACATATTTACAAGTGTAACACTAAGCTAACCAAGATCATGAGAAGGAAGTGCATTTGAAAACAATCCCTGTGGCATATCCCATTAACGGCACTGACACTGATGGCCCTAGCCTTGTATCTGGATATTCGCCTGAGTTGACTTTCTCTGAACTCAAGTCGTGTGGAAGCCAGGCACTGTTTCACTCTCCTGGTTTAAGTATAGGTGATCTCAGGCCTGAAATTGAACACGAGATGAAGAGCCGAGTCTCGGTTTTCAGGGAAACTCTGGCGCACTCGCGTGACTCCTTTCTGGGGACAAGTGCTGCCAGAGTGAACGTCTTCCCGCAGTAGAATATAATCCCTGGCCCTGTTCTTATCGAGAATAACGAGAGAAGTGAAGCGAGATAGAGAGAGAGAAGCTTAATTAAGGAATGGCTGAATTTGCTGAAAAAAGATCGAAAGGGTGGGGAACAGGTAGAGCAGAGGAGATAGTGATAACCTTAATTGGAGTGTAAATAAATTTCAAGCTTTGTGGTGCTTCAACTGTTGCGTTGTCTAGAATACTTTTTTTTACAGTAATTGGTGCATATTGTGGATGTTTGTACAGGGACATTAACTAAGCATAGTTTCTATATTCATTACAGAGTAGGAAGCTTATAGTCATTTCAAAGAATTCTGAAAGGCCTCAATTTCAGGATTCTTTATGAATAAAGCTCTCACAGTATTTCACATTTTTGGTGAAGATGTCTTCGATCAAGAATAAAATGACTCCAAGAAAAGCGGAAGAGCTATTTCTCCCCAGCAACAGGGATGTTAGAAGTTTTTATATAACTGACTCAGTGAAACTACTTTAGTTTCTTATTTCAAGGTACATACAGATGATAAACTTAGTCATCAGCCACCAGGAGTTAATACACATTTGCAAAACACAAGTCATGTAAATATTGGTCATTGTGTATAGAGTTTGGAAGCTGATCATAGTATTTAAATATCATTTTTGTAGATTTTAAATATATATTCATCACATTAAATAAAATTAATAAATGTACATGTTTGCTAATGGTTTTTTTGTTTGTTTCTTTGTTTTGGTTTTTTTTTTTTTTTGCTGTGGGTAAGATTTGCCTTAAAAAAAACCATATAATTTGAAATAATGGGTACAGTTTTGAGATGCCAGGCTTGTGTCCTTAAAGTGACGTGACGTGGAGTAGATTCAAGTGAAGTCAAAATGCACGATATGAATTGTAAGTGCATCTAAAGTTTTTGTTCTATTGTAATAGCTATATTCATATTAAGCAGCTTATTTTGGCTGCTAGCTGCTAATGACTTCTCGCAAGCTAACACTAGCTAGAATGTTACCGAAATAGTTAAACTGGGCATTTACTAATTATCAATTGTTTAACATCACTGTAGAAAACTAGCTATTTGAGTAGAACATAAAAAAGGTCCTTCATCTTTAGCCTAATTTATATAAAATTTATATCTTTGAGAGGTGAATATTTGAGATTTGTATTTAAGTTTCTGATTCTTTAAAATCTCAAAACCTGTAATTTCACGTTATGTTTTTTTAAAAGGCGAATCTTACCCTTAGCAAGTTCAAAACAGAGGGGGGAAAATAGGCAAACGTAAATTGATTAAATACACCACAGGGAGGAAAAAAAAGAATTATATTTAATGTGAGACATTTTCTGGCAGGTGTTTACTGTTTGTCTGATTTGTCATTATTTAATAAAAATTATAATGCTCATGGTTTGTTAACGTTAAAGCAATGCAGTAAATATTACTTCGCTATCCCTAAATGTATGTATAAATAGATTTTACATTACCTTATAGATTTTTATAATCTCAGAGTAGAAGAGCAAAAACAATTCTTTAAGCCACACAAACATTGCTTGGAGATTAGTTCAGGTCCCTCTGGCCTTCCTGCAGGTACCACTGTGTATTGTCAGTAATTGCTTACTCTCAGTGAAACCGGGGCCAATTTACAGTAAAGCCACACGCACGCACACACACACACACACACACACACACACACACAGTGTCTTTTCGGAAAATTAAGGGCAGCATACATCTTGTTAGCACTGCACCAATGTAAAAGAAACTGCTGATTCAATGAGCTGGAATCCAGTGGAGATAAATAGAGCTATATGTGACACTTGTCCACATGCGAAATCATCGATAAAACAAATTATGTCCAGATTTTAGGATTTGTTTAGCAATCTGGAGCAATTAGATGTCCATCTGTGTCAGGTGTCAAATTTCAAATAAAAAAATCTAATTCCCAGATCCTCAATAATAATAATAATAATAATAATAATAATAATAATAATAATAATAATAATAATAATAATAAGTGTCTTTTTTGCTTTCTATCGTTTCTTTTCACCTTTCATCACAGAAGCTTGACATGACTTGGAGGAAAAAGTGCCAGGATAAACAAGAGTCTTCATAAAAAAAAAAAAAAAATCTCACAATTCACAGAGTGAAGAAAGAAGAAATAGAGTGTAAAGAGATTTATCACAAGTGGTTATGTGGAGTGATAGAGCAACAACTTCAGAACTGACTTCATCTGGTAACAGGAGTGGGTTTTAGACATAGGGTTTGTGCCCTGTGCATCCATGTCAGTGCTGTTTATGTTTATGATATATGCAACTTCTGATGGCTTACATTCATTCATTCATCTTCAGTAACCATCCTGATCAGGCTTGCAGATTCAGAGTATCTCCCAGGAAACTCTGGGCACAAGGCAGGAATACACCCTGTAGTCACCAGTCCACCAACTAGCATGCTTTTTGGAGGAAACAGAAGAATCCAGAGGAAACCAATGCGAACATAATGGGAACATGTGAAACTCGACACAGACAGTAACTTGAACTTGTAACTTAAAATCAAGAATAATTTGCAAACCAGTCAGCTTCTTTTTTTTTTTTTTTTTTTAAACTTGTCTGACTAATCCTTGTGCTATTATTGCTATTTTATCAGTTTGTTTTTTTTTATCATTCTGTACTATATGGTTTTACATATGCTGCCCTGTGCATTGCTGCACTTGCTGTTTTACCGGAAACATCTATTTGCACCTGATTATAATT
>JANDJT010000190.1:6823320-6836636 GCA_024331685.1 Stegophilus panzeri | reverse complement strand
CTGTTTACATGGTAGTTTATTAATCAGAGTATTGTCTTAATCGGGTTAATATCGGATTATTGTTGTCCATGTAAACGTGCTGATTGACAAGTTTGAGTAGCTTATTTAGTTAAATTTCATGCATGTATGTAATGAAAATGTAATTAATGACTTCACTAGACTGCTTTCTTTCATTAATGCCATTACTGGAAGATTTAACACACAGTGCTCTTAGAAGGTGCTCTTTCACAATATTGTCATCATTTTGTCGTTCTCAGCTCTGAGAGAGTTATGTGGCCATCGCTAAATGCCAATCATCAGTGTAGTGAACATGTCTGATCGTTTACAGGTGGTTGGTGTTTATCAACATACATACGCAAGGACGAAGAAAATCGGCATTAGCGAAACTTTTGTAAATCTGTTGGGAATCTTTAGCTTGGTTTAGCCTACCAAAACATTTACACACAACTTTACTAAAAGATTGATAAATGTGGCATATTGTTGGGTTACATATTTTTTTAAGTGCATGGATTTAAAAGCCTGTAAACTGACATTTGCCCTCTTTCTAAACAGATCTTAAGAAGCACTTGCTGCCTGTCAACCTCCATTGAAGAAATATCAGGCAAAATGTTGTTTTGTTTTTTTTCCCTCTAAATGACATACAAAGCTATTCGTTAATGTGATTACGATCTGAATAAGAAACACATTTCAGTTTGATTTATTTATCTATGCAGGAAACATTCATTCATTCATCTTCATTAAGCGTTTTTTTTCTGATTAGGGTTAAAGGGGGTTCCAAAGCATATCCTGGGAACCCTGAAAGTTAATTTGTAAACTCAAAGATGTCAAAGTTTATATCCATATCAACAAACATGGTATAAAACAACATGTAATATAAAAAAAGACCTTTAGGATGAAAAATTTAATAGCTTGGTTTAGAGCTAGAGCCTATATAACACGAATGACTGAAACAGTATTAGAATCTATAGAACTTACAGTAGTGTATATAGTTTGTTCTTTTAAGAACCAGATGAAGCTTTAAATGAATGTACTAGACTGCTTCCACTAGTGTAATGCAGACTGTCTGCCACTAGTTCCTAAGTGGCCATCGATTTGCAACAATACAATTTGCTCACTGCTGATAAGTCGTGATTACTCAGACTGCATGCTGTAATATGCGCTTAAGTAGTTGGAAAGCCAGCACAGTGGAACTGATTGGCATGTATCATATTAAGAAGCTGACCATTGCTGCCTCTCAGCCTTATTACAGCGGCTTTGTTCAAGTGCCGTGTGTCACAGGTTTTGCAGATGTTGAAATGAAAGTTAAGCCCTGCGGAAATGATACTTTTGTGGGGTAGCTTGGAAATATTATTTAATTGCATGGTGTATTTCCAGGATCATCTAATGGTGACCCACAAGCATTTTCTCTCACACTAAATTTTCCACCTAATCCACACATTTTTCCAATTATATATACACACACAANNNNATACCCCAATTCCAAAAAAGTTGGGACAGTATGGAAAGTGGTAATAAAAAGAGGAGTGATTTGTAAATGTACTTTGACTTGTATTTAAATAAAGAACATATATAGACAAGTTTTTGATGTTTTATCTAATCATAGTATTTTTAAGATAAACGTTATTTTGCAATTGATGCATGCTACACATTCCATAAAAATTTGGGACAGGGGCAATTTAGGACTAATAGTGATGTGACAAGTTGAAATAAGAAGGTGATCTCAGTGAAATCTCAGTGAGTAAAGGACAAGGCTGAAAACCACTTCTGAATGCGTGTGATCTCCATTCCATCAGACGTCATGGTCTTTAAAACCGTCATGAGCATGTAATGGATATACTGGCATGGGCTCGGGAATACTTTGGTAAACTTTTGTTTGTCAACACCATTCGCCGCTGCATCCACAGATGCAAGGTAAGGCTTTACTGTGCAAAGCAGAAGCCATACATTAACACTGTCCAGAAGCGCTGCTGACTTCTCTGGGCTCGGTCTCATCTGAGATGGACAGTAGAACAGTGGAATTGTGTTTTGTGGTCCAACGAGTCAACATTTCAAATATGTGTGTGTGTGTGCAAGTAAGACTGTGGTGTAGGACAGCAGAGTGAATAAAAACAGCAGTGTGCTGTCAGGGCAAGTTTCAGAAAAACAAAGAGGGGCAAGAATCTAACTGATAAAGAATTTAGAACTGTACTTTTCTGCACTTTACTTTTAAATAAGATTCAAAAGGCTTTGTGTGGCTTTTTAAATGAATTGAACTTGTTTTTCCCAATCTTCAACTGTCCAGTTTTGGTGAGCCTGTGCCCACTGTAGCCTCAGATTCCTGTTATTAGCTGACAGGAGTGGAACCCAGTGTGGTCTTCTGCTGTTGTAATCAGTTCATTTCAAGGTTCAATGTGTTGTGCTTTCTGGGATGCTTTTCTGCTCATCTCGGTGAGAGTGAGGAAGAGTGTCTGTCAGCTCGAACCTGTCTCTCTCATCAACAAGACATTTCTGAGCAGGTGTACAGGTCTTCCTAATAAAAGTGTGAAGACAGAGATGTACTTTTTATTGTGTTACATTTACTTTACTTTTCTGCCACATTTTTTCTTTCTGACTGAATCTCATGGGCTTCTGTATTTCCTTATTTTATCCCAGCTCAAATTGAGTTCAGGGCCCTTGACTCAATCTGTAATATAATATAAAGGTTATTTCAAATTGGCTAATACAGGCCAAATGCGCACCAGGAAGCTAATGAAATGGTAATGTTGAATTTGAGCAGAGGAATCACAGATGCGTAAAACCATTAAATCTCCCAAACAGGCATTGTCTGATTATATGATAATTAGAATAGGCGCACGGTGGTTTAGTGATTAGCACGTTTGCCTCAGATCTCCAGGGTTAGGGGTTCGATTACTGCAGATGCCCTCTGTGTGTGTGGAGTTTGCACATTCTCCCTGTGTTGAAGGGGTTTCCTCCGGGTGCTCCGGTTTCCTCCCCAGTCCAAAGACATGCATGGTAGGCTGATTGGCATGTCCAAAGTGTCCTTAGTATATGAATGGGTGTGTGATTGTGCGCTGTGATGGATTTGCACCCTGTCCAGGGTGTACCCCGCCTTGTGCCCCATGCTCCCCGGGATAGACTCCAGGTTACCCGCAATCCAGTAGGATAAGTGGTACAGAAAATGGATGGATGGATGGATGATAATTAAAAAATGGTGGCTAAAAAATGAAAGCAAACACCACACACAGGGCTCTCCAAAATAATAAAATGGGACCTTTTCCAGAAATATTACTTCAACAGCTGCACAGTTTGTCGTGCATGACCTCCAGGTGAGGGGCAGTGCCGAACAGATGAGATGGCAGTTCTGGGATTTGAACTCAACCCCCTAGTTACATGCACAGAATCTTAAACAGAGCCATCGCTGAACAAGTTTGCATGTGGGATGTAGTTTGGCTGACAAAACTTTAATTAGTCATTTATTTATTAACTTTTTCTGGCACACATGCCGGGAAATGTGTTAAGTAGCTGATGAGTTGGAGTGAACAGAGGTGACAGAGGTGATTGAGGTGATGTAGGCGGTTCCCTAGACAACATCCATCATTGCAATTTGATTTGTTTTGCACACATGCTAAAAAAAAAAAAGTGAAGCATCTAAACCATTTGTTTCAACTAGACACGTTGTGAGAATAGATTTTGCATCACAGTATGGATGTAAACAAATATGAAAATACTATTCGTAACGAACAGATAATGTGTTCTAAACTCATACAAATACAGATACAAATAGAAGGCTTGCTGGAAAGGTTCACAGGGCATCTGATTGAGACTAGAGGTGTGCATATAATGATGCAATAAAAATGAGCACAAGATTTTTTATGTTTAAATATAAAAATATATTTAATTTCAGCATGTGTATAAGATATCAGAATAAGCATAAGATAATGCGTTTTTGTCTAATGCACAAATATTTCTTTGGCTGTCAAGAATATTAAGGCTAGCTAAATATGTACATATTCCATAAAATATGAATATGTTTTTGAGAACACATTTGTACAGATATGGTGTTTAGTTTATTTAGTTTTTATGTACAATAATGTTTGCAGCAACCTAGAGTAAGGCACACCAGGGCCAACTTTAAATGCTAAAGTCTGACCTCGCCACCCCCCCGCACTCTGCGAGTAAAACCAGTTACCCACATTAACATATGAAAGGCCTTCACACCTCACAGTCATTATATCTCACAGACAGTAGAATTTCAGCTGTGTATATCCATGAACATTGATGGATTCCTGTACATTACCGTATATGTGAGGAATCTGTACTTTACCATGTTACCATTTCTTGTTATTTTCGACATCCATCCAGTTCAGCAGTAGTTTACTGTAGCCATATTTTTCCGAATTTGACACTTTTCACGCAGTGTTTCGTGAGCGCATGAGCGAGCAACCAGAAATGAAGCTCACTGGACAAAGAAACACCATGGTTATTAACATGAACATGCAGCGTTCATTTACAGCATTCATTCATTCATCCTTAGTAAATGCCTGGTCAGGGAGGCAGTTCAATTTGGCTACTAGTTTGTTTATATTTTGGGAGATAAATTCTTTAGTAAATATCACAGACAGGTGCAAATGACAAATATAACTTCATGAGTGGGATTTAAAAAAACAAAAAACAAAACAAAACAAAAAAAAACAGCCTAGAGCACATCTCTAATGTTCAATTATGAATTCGAGTGATGTAGCTGAGGATGAGGAAATGTCATAGCCAGAACGAATCTACCACTGCTGGCATTTCTATCTCTGAGCCATGCCTACTTTGGGTTTAAATCTGAATGCAGTTAGAAATACAGATATTTGGAGCAGTTACACATGCAGATAGTGGCATTACAATAGACCGTAATATTGCAATAATTGCTGAAGAATTTTATTATGGTTTAGGTAATTAAAACAATATTGATTTTTTTTTTTTTTTACATTTGTAGAGCTGTTCTGAATAACACCTTTTTTACATAATTTCCATATCCCTCAGGTGAAGCATGTGTTGTCTGCCATGTTAGTCTGTGAAGAGTTAGTGAAGAGAATCAGTGAAATGGATAAACACTGCCTTCATATTTGTCAAAAATAAGGAATTATAAACACAGCTGCTTTCAGAATTGTCAATAATACTCCCTACGTGTGTCATTTCCTAGTAAAGGGAATGGAGGTACAGTGAGTCCAGAATGGTTCATTCTAATGAAATATTGTATAAATATATTAAATAAATCTATTATCAGTATATCCTTAGTCTCAACAGTTTTGGAACATTTTGGCAGTTTTCACAAGTGAAGATATCTTGAAGAAATCAATGTTTATCTAATATATATTTTTAATGAGATGATTAAATAGCAAATACACTCACCATCCACTTTATTAGGAACACCGTACACCTGTTTATTCAAGCAGTTATCCAACCAGCCAATCATGTGGCAGCAACACAATGATTTGAATAATGTTGACAAAACGAAGAAAAAGAGTCATCTCTTTGACTTTTTGTGGCATGGATGTTGGTACCAGAAGGGCTGGTTTGAGTATTTCTGGGTTTGAGTATAACTGCTGATCTCCTGGGATTTTCACATAGAACATTCTCTAAAGTTTACACAGAATGGTGCAAAAAACAAAACAAAAAAACAGTTCTGTGGGTGGAAATGCCTTGCTGATAAGAGAAGTCAGAGGAAAATGACCAGATTGGTTCAAGCTGCTAGGTAGGATATAGTAACGTATAGAAACATTCTTTACAACTGTGATGAGCAGAAAAGCATCTCCGCATGCACAAAACATTGAACGTTGAGGTGAATGAGCTACAACAGCAGATTCTTGTTCTTTGACTGAAAGGAGTGGAACGTAATGTGGTATTCTGCTGTTGTAGCCCATCAACCTCAAGGTTCGATGTGTTGTGCATTCTGAGATGCTTTTCTGCTTAGCACGGTTATAAAGAGTGATTACTGTATATGAGTCATTATAGACTTCCTATCAGCTCAAACCAGTCTGGTCATTCTCCTCTGATCTCTATCATCAACAAGGTGTTTCATCCTGAAGACCCTCCACACACTGGATGTTTTTTCGTTTGTTTGTTTGTTTGTTTGTTTGCACCACTCTGTCTAAACTCTAGAGACTGTTGTATGTATAAATCCAAGAAAAACAGCAGTTTATAAAATACCCAAACCAGCCCTTGGAACCAATATTCATGCCACAATCAAAGTCACAGAGATCACACTTTTCATTCTGATGTTCGATGTAAACATTATCCGAAGTTCTCGACTTGTATCTGTATGATTTTATGCATTGCACCGCTGCCACATGATTGACTGATTAGATAACTGCATGAACATGCAGGTGTTCCTAATAAAGTGGATGGTGAGTGTATAAGAACATCGAATCTATTTTTAGACATATTTACAAATTTCAAACTTAACATTTTCTTGTTCAATTGGCAGATAATTTTTCTTCTTTCCGGAAATAAATGCTTGAAAGAATCAAATTTATCTGCCAGCAGAATAAGACCATTTCAAATGGGTAAAATGATCTAGAAATAGATCATTGGATATTATCATTTTATTAGTTAGTATTATTAGATGTTTAATTATATTAATAACACAACTCGAATAAAGGGAAATATCTGTTTATATTCAAGATATTTCTAATTACTAAGATATCATTTTTTTGTACATAAAGAGAAAAGTATAGTACACCTAATTAAGCCGAATGTTCTGTCTGCCAACATTTTATATTCTAGATTAGGTCTAAAAGGCTAAAAATAAATCTAAAGGCTTGATCAGAGACAGGCATTGGCTGGTAATAGGCTTTTTTTTCCCCCACTCCTGCACACTGAAAATGTGTCCCAATATTTTTAAAGGCAAAAAATTAAACTGCAACCTCAAACTGTCAGAGCTGTCAGGATAATTAGCCAAAGTACCTGCTTTGAAGGAGGAGAAGTGTGTTATCTCGAGAGAGGTAATTGCACATACACACCACAGTAATTGGACAGTAATAATATTTGTTTTTGCTCTGCATCTCATTTACATTACATTACATTTACCGCATTTGGTAGACGCCCTTATCCTGAGTGACTTACATTTATCTCATTTATACAACTGAGCAGTTGAGGATTAAGGGACTTAACCAGCAGTGGCAGCTTGGCGGTGCTGGAATTTGAACTCATGACCTTCCGATCAGTAGTCCAACGTCTTAAGCACATAAGTGTTGGCAATAATGAATGACAGAGCCTCACCAAGAAATATACCCAGCATTTTAGTTAAATTATGGAGGGATATCCATATAAATGGCCATTATTACTATGGTTTTCCCAATGAAGATATAACATCATTAAATGACCACAGTTACCTCGTATTATTATTATTATATTTTATATTTCACATCCAATATGCCATCATGCAAAGTGTAAACCACACAAACAGGCTGCGCTGTATTCCACATTCACACAGCTATACTTTATTCAGCTTAGGAAATAATTCCACCATCCACCAGAGAGGGTAAACCCATCTTAAATGTCCACAGCTCAGACTATGCCAGTGGTCTCATGAAACATTTAGAGTTACTTGGGTTCGCACAGGAATAAACATCAGCCTTCGGAAAAAGAAGAAAGCTACATGGAGCTCCAACTTTGCTTGCTGTCTGTTTGTTTATGGCTACTTAAACTGAAGAAATATCTCCTGAAACTGTGTTTAGCAGTTTGCACAGAGTCTCCGAGAACCCCCAACTGCACACTTAATTTGTTTTGCAATATTCCAAGTGAGAGAAACTGAGAGATGAGAGAGGCCTTTACTTTAATGTCGCTTCACAATGAGAGCGTATGCTGCTTTAATTGCTACCCTTTCAGACACTCTGTATCCGTTTTAATTATCATCAGGCGTATAGATATAGGCTAGACACATCAGCCATGTAGGGAAAAAAAAGTTAGAAAAGAATAAAGGCACAAACAAGATGTTCGTCAAGATATTCTTGGTCGAGGATGTTTAGTTTTAGTGCTTTGCAAATCTTTTGAATGATCATGTCTAAGGGCCCATTTTCCAAGCAATGATTAAGCCTTGATTTGGAGTAAAATAATTGTGTATGGAAAATCCAGATTGTGAATTATGAATAAAAATCTAGGGTATTTTGCACACTTATGATGGGGATTTCAAGGCAGTTTACAGTACAGTACAGTACAGGCAAACACATGGGCTATGATTAGTACAATCCATACATCCAATTACCATAATCCATTACATCCAAAATGTAAATAGGAAATGGTCTGCACTTATATGGCACTTTTTTTAACCTTAGCAGTTCTACAAAGCGCTTTACACTGGTTCTCATTCACCCATTCACACACACAAACACTCACACCAATGGTCGCAGAGCTGCCATGCAAGGTGCTAGCTTGCCATTGGGAGCAACTTGGGGTTCGGTGTCTTGCCCAAGGACACTTCAGCATGTGAACACTTGCCGTGGAGACACATGGAGTCATGTGGGCCAGGAATCGAAACGCCAACCCTACGATTAGTGGACAACCCCTCATACCACCATGAGCCATGAATGATCTCCGTGCTTAATGAAAGTGACATGAAAAACAATTACAAGGCAACCATGTCTGAATGCAGTCCAAAAGCAGACCAGACGGTGGACAGGATGATGCAGTTCAGTGGCCTATTGTCAGATGACTCCAGATAACTGAGAACATCTGGACACAACCGCTAACTGTGAAAGCCTCCTGGCAATAGTAACACATTTAAGCAAAACATTTCTAGAAAGTAGCTCTTTATAACTCTGCCACTAAAAAACTTGTGACAATATGATGCTGACAGACAACACTTATGTAAAGTCATAATATTCTGCCCAGACACATGGAAATGAGAGGTTTGTTTTTAATAATAATAATAATAATAATAATAATAATAATAATAAATATTATTATTATTATTATATCAATCATTTCAGATTCCTTCATCACAGTATTTGGTTGTTCTGGAGTATATGGTGTACAGCTATTGTTTGTGTACTGTAGAAGCTCTGAAACGCCATAAATATTGGAAGGAGCTTCCCGCGGTGAAGAAACACTTACTTTTATCCTGCCAGTTTTCTCTCATCCAAATATAAAGCCTAAAGCGAAGATTCTTCCTCCCTTTTTGAGGTGCCAGCCATGTTCTCATACATAAAGATACAATGAGAAAACCAAAATTGTAAAGTACATGAAAGGGCCCTAAATTATTAGAGTGCTTTATCAAGCTACACACTGAGTAATGGCAAACTATCTATCTGTATACAGTGCTATTTAATAGCATTGTGATGTCCAGATTTAGTTTTCATTTTCAGATTGCAATGATTGTTCCAATTTGTCCACAGTTCGTTACACTCTATAGTTCTTTATACTTCTCTTCACTTTAGGTCAGTGCTGCTCACCGTGAAGTATAGCCAGGGTGGCCCTGATTTCATTGTTAATTGGTACATTGGTGGAAATTACAACCCAACATCCATCCATCCATCCATCCATCCATTTTATCCTACGCGGAGAGCTCGGGGCACAAGGAGGCAGATACTCTGAATGGGATGCCAACCCATCGCAGGGCACAATCGCACACACACCCATTCACACTCTATGGACAATTTAGAAATGCCAATCAGCCTACAACACATGTCTTTGGACTGGGGGAGGAAACTGGATTACCCAGAGGAAAACCGTGAAGCCCGGGGAGAACCTGCAAGCAAACTTAAAAATGAGTCAGCCTATAAATAATGCCTACTTCTGTTCTGTTGTTGGCTATTTATTGGAGCCACTATGTTTCCAATAAACAGTCAAGACATTATTATACACATTTAACCAATGAGACTAATATTTGAACAGGTAATAGATAAGAAAAATCTGTTCTGAGGGGGTCATGAATTAATTTTAGTGTTAAAGATGTCCTTAGTTGCCAAAAACTTTGAGAACCCCCTGCATTAGGTCACTAATTTACACGGCATTGTTAATTTTGAGGGATGATAAAATGGTTCTACAGTATACATTGACTATAGTATACAGATATACACTTACCTGCCACCTGTACACCTGCTCATTCAGGCAAATATCCAATTAGCTAATCATGTGGCATCAGCGCAATGCTTAAATCATGCAGATACTGGTCAAAAGAGCTTCAGTTAATGTTCACATCAAACGACATCAAACGACTTTGACCGTGGTATGAGCGTTGACCAGATGAGCACTTTATTTGAAGGGTAACTACATATGGGCTTCATGACACATTCATAACCATTACATTAAGCCTTTATAAAACACTGTTAGATGCTTTATGAAAGGCTGATGTCAAAACTTGTCAGATGACGTTACAGGTGCAAATAAATCATTCATAATGTTACCATACATCACTTAAGATTCATATTACACGGGAATCGTGCTTCATGATAGTGTAATACATGGAAAAAGTTCTGTCACTTTAATGTTGGCATATATGCTTCTTAAGTTCATAAAAGTTTTATAAATGGGACGGACCTCCAGAAGTATCGTATTCCAGCATAAATTAAGTAAACAGCTCGACATACACTTAATTCAGCACATTCGAAAGCTCATATGTGCGCAAATGTTTTCTATATCATCTAATTGTCTATCAATCATGGTATAAAACTGTAATGTCAGTTGACAAGATTTTACACAGAACTTTTTATAAATTGTCTAATGCTGCTTCACTCCTATGTGATATATTGCATAAAACCTTTAACGTCACCTGGCGAGTTTTGACATCAGCCTTTTATAAAGCATCTAACATTGTTTTATAAAAGCTTAATGTAATGTTTATGAATGTGTCATGAAGCCCATATGTAGGTACCCTTCAAATAAAGCGTTACCAGATTTTGTATACAGAGTACTACTGCAGAGAAAAGAAAGCTTTTGGTTTTTGTGTCTATGAGGAGCTATCCACACAGCCTGGTGCTGAAGTCTATGCATCCTATCTAAAGCACTTTTTGCATCCCAAAACAATTTCTTTAGCTTTTTTTTTGCCATAAGTGGTGGATTGAAAAAGTAAAATATTCCTTCACAGCCACATTTTGCAGTTTTTCCACCCATAAGTGATAACACTGAGAGAGTTTCTGCTTCCTGCACATGCATAATGACTAAACAATTCTTAATGTTTAGTCTGGTTTTTTTTTCCCATCACAACTGTTTTGTGATGAAAGACAAAAAAACAAAACAATAAAGCACTATGAGAAATATATATATATTACTTGCCACGGGAGCTTCCTGCTCAGAACCAAATGGCAAAAAAATATAAATAAATAACTTGAATTGATTCCTCTTCAGTAATGGCAGCACTGCCTTCTTATCGTCTTTTCCTTGGCTGTACAAAATGATAGCATCGATCTTCAAAAAGTGCATGATGTGTAAAAAGTAAAAAAAAAAAAAAAAAAAAGACAAGAAGATAAGAAAATTAAGTAAATACTGAAAAAATAATGCATTTTTAATAGTCAGTTATAAAACACAGGGGACTGCACCAGAATCTGGTGTGCATTAAAGCATCAAGCTTTTCTTGCCATTCCAACAAACTCTAATTAAGACTTTGTTACTCTATAGATTCACGACGATCTGGTTTTGATTCTGAAATTCTCATTAGTTGCCTCGCTCTGGGCGAGATGTCTTTTCTTCCTGCTGTAATATCATCTAAGTTGATTATAAAAGTCTGCAGTGCCTCCACTGTGTTTAGCAGTCATATTACATCAGACAAAATTCAATCTAAATCAAGTGTTGAGGATCGAAGGCAAGCGCGTGCCGAGCTGAATGAATTCAGAATCACGGTGAAGCCCTGTAAAGGAATGCACAGTAGCAGCACACACTCGCTGTACTACCTGCTGCCAAAGCACAACTACCATGTGACTGTTCGCACATTTTCTACCACAACTGTGCCAAGCATACGCTTTACTGGAGACGCCCGCAGCTACAAGTCCACCAGGAACTCGTGGTTATGGCAAATCCGAGAAACAAAGTGCCAATTAAAACCAAAAGTGATACCAAGAGAAGCGTAATGTTGCATGCAGCCAAAGCAAGCAATTAGTACACAAGAGAAAGAAGCCTACTGTGTTTCTCTGGCAGCGCTCCTAGCTCCATGCTCCTGCGTCTTCTCTGAGTTGGTCGCGGGGAGAGTGAGTGTGTGTGTGCGCATCTGTGAGTGTATGTGCATGCGTGTGTGTGTGTGTGTGTGTGTGTATGTGAAAGACACCTCTCTGCTCTTCTGCGGCTGAAACCAAGTGACGGTAGTGCGAGTGTGAAGCAGGAAGCGGTGAATGATAGTGAGTGAGCGAGTATGTGTGTGTGTGTGTGTGTGTGTATAGAAAGAGAGAGATGTGGCTAACAGCTTTGGGAAATAATTCAGATATTCAGAAGCAGCAAAAGAGAGAAAAATACAAAGTAAGACTAAAGGTAAAACTCATTTTTGTGCAAATTTAGAGCGCTGGAACAAACTGAAAAGCAAGGCAAAGTGAGAGCGGAAACGAGAAGAAAAAATGAGATTGAAACAAGGGACGAGTGGAAGAGAGGTGGAGGATGGAACGCTGGAGAGTTTGCCTTTATTTGCTAATACAGTCTTTGTGAGAAAATTAGTTAAGCAGATGACATTATGCCCTCCATCTCTCTCTTTCTCTCTCTCTCTCTCTCTCTCTCTCTCATTCTCCTTCACTCTATTTATCTCTCCAGCTCCCTCCCTCCCCTCACCCACATGTGCAGGTGTTTCTTTGCTGTGTAATCACTCTCATCCTCCTAATCATGACTGCCTTGCAATTACATAACCCACAGATTTTTGTTTTTAAACGCACCTACATCCGTGTCTCTCCAGCACAAACCTGATACTCGTACTGCTGATGAAGTTCACACACGTTTTCAGGCCAAACTGCTTGTCAACGCAACACTAGAAACCCAGCCTTATTTCCATAGCGACTGCAGAAATAAACTGAGCTGGAGGTCTGCAGAATGCACCAGGTGACCCCTGAGAACAGAGCATGCATTTTTTTAAAACTCTGTTATCGAATGTTTGGTGTTTGGACATCTGCAGAAAAAGCTGTGAGCGAGGCAGAGATGGTTGGAGCGGACTGATGAGGCAGACAGAAGAGTTTTTGGGTTGTTTTTTTTTAAACCCCAGCCCTCTTAAGACATTTAGAGCAAATATTCTTTCGTTCCTTCTTTCATTTTGTGTAATCAGATCTTCCCAGTGTATCCTTTTCAAGTATTTACATACTGACTTGGTTAATCTGAGGTTTTATGTATTGTGGAATATTGTGTTGCTGTGTGATTTTGTGATTTCGTTATTAGAAATGTTT
>JANDJT010000190.1:6791935-6819467 GCA_024331685.1 Stegophilus panzeri | reverse complement strand
TGATTAGAGCTCTTCTCAGATCGACATTTCTGTATTATAAATTCTTTATTCTTATATCTTGAGATACTGGATTTTTGATTTCCATGAGCTGTAAGCTGTAATCATCAACAACAAAAAATAGGCTTGAAATATTTCACTTTATGTGTAATGAATCTAGAGTATATGAAAGTTCCACTTTCTGAACTTTTCCACAGTATTCTCATTTTTTGAGATGCATCTGTACATACAGGATGTATGCATATTATCCACACTCCTTTTAATCACTTTTAAAAGCATGCTTTTATAATCAACTCACACATCTAAATCATTGGTACAGCATTGCTACAGTTTCCATGGTACACCGTTGGTGAATATGAATTATTAAAAAGCAACCACTTTGTGTAAAAAATAAACACTACATTTGTTTGACACTGTGGTAATGGCTCTGTGTTAAATCTACTTCATCACTATCTGCACGTTGTGTTTAGGCTTTAATGACAGAGCGACCTTGCTGTTCTCCCGTGGCCGGCTTAGCAGCACTTCAAAAGGCACCTCGCCTGCATTGCCTCCTTTCCTCCAATCACTCTGACCCTGCCGAGCTACAAAAGCCAGCCGTCCCTATTATGGCAGCACAATGCAGGTATGCTGGGCTGGACCAAGGAAAAGAAAGTGTGCTTCGATTTCAGTTCAGCTGACAACAATGTGTACCCTGATGGCCTAGATAGAGCAATTCAGGCTGTTTTGTAGTCGTGGGCAACGCCTGGCTCATATTTGCCCTGGATCATTAAATGTCTGGGGTAATTGCCACTTATAGTTCTCCTGACAAATGCAAAGCAGAGCGTGTGCATGGTGGCCCTGGTCATGAAATATTCATACATGTAAGGTCTATAATGACTATTGAAGCTGATCATTTGCATAATAATATGTAATATTATGTACACACACATATTATATATGTCTAAATGTCTATATATATATATATATATATGATAAGAGAACTTACTATCTGCAATATACTCACTGGCCACTGTATTTCATATCACATGACTTAGACAGTGAACTTTAGTTTTTTTTAAATGTAACTTTTCAAATCAAAACTGGATTATACGATTATAATATGAATCAATTGCAATTAGGAGACAAAAACACTTTAGATTCTATCACGTCTTTAAAAAAAAACATAATTAAAAATACTTGCAAAAACAAAGCAAGTCTTTACACCTCACAAGTGTCAGACTGCGACAAACTTACTGGCAACAAGTGTAGGAAAAACAAGAGCAAACAGTCCAAAGTGGTAGGGGGAAAAGAGTAATCATAAATTAAACAAAAAGGTATAAAAAAAACAACAACAACAACAACAACATAGAATCAATATAGTAAAATATAGTGTATAAGAAATAGGGCAAAACAAGAGAATAAATGCAGAGATGAGGTCGTAGAAATGAAACAAGACTTAGTGAAAAAACTGACTGAAAGGAGTGAATATATAGTATACAGCATATATACAGTCATGTGAGTAAATAAGTACACACCATGGAAATTGTTGGGGTTATTTTTTACATATTTGGACAAGCAAACATTTGATCCTCTTTGAAACTGTGCGTATTAATAAAGTTGTTACAATCTATCAAATGACACATAAAATTGATATTATGTACAATTAATTAAACACAAAACAGATCAGTCACATGGAAAAAGTAAGTACATCCCTATATTTTTCACACCTTCAAATCCATAAAATTAGAATCAGATGTTCATGATTGGATGTCAGCAATTAGAACCTGCTTCGGGAGTGCAGGTGGAACCTATCTTATTTATTCCCCTTACATATCTAGTGTCTGGTGTTCCCTTTGCTATTGAGGTGTGTGGCGTCATCATGCCAAGATCTAAAGAGTTCTATAAGGCCTTCAGAAAAAAGGTTGTGGATGCCTATGAGTCTGGCAAGGGATTTAAAAAGATCTCCAAATGATTTAAAATACATCATTCCACTTTAAGAAAAATCATCTACAAGTGGTGCAGATTTCAAATGACAATTGGACCAATTTGTCCAGGACTGGCCGTCCCAGCAAATTCAGTCCAAGAGCAGACCATCTGATGCAAAAAGAAGTCTCCAAGAACCCCAAAATTTAATCAAAGGATCTGCTAGCAAGTCTTGCAACTGTTGGTGTCAAAGTGCATGCTTCTCCAATCAGAAAAAGATTGCACAAATTTGACCTGCATGGGAGGCGTGCCAGGAAAAAGCCTTTGCAGGACTACAGTTTGCCAATGAGCATATAGTCAAAGACCAGGCCTTTTGGAATAATGTGCTCTGGACAGACAAATCAAAGATAGATTTGTCTGGCCAGTAACAGCAGACATGTTTGGCACAAACCAAAGCCAGCTTTTTAGGAGAAGCACCTCATACCAACTGTGAAGCAAGGTGGTGGAATTGTTATGGTGTGGGGTTGCTTCGCTGCCTCAGGAATTGAACAGCTTGCATTCATTGATTTAATTATGAATTCTGCATAATATCAAAGAGTGCTTGAAGATAATATGAGGCCTTCTGTCCAAAAATTGAAGTTGGACTGAAAGTGGACCTTTCAACAGGATAGTGTTCCTGAGCACACTAGTAAAACCACCAAGGAATGGATCAAAAAGAAAAAATGGAGGGTTATGGGATTTGAATTCCATTCAAATGTTGTGAGGGGATTTGAAATGGGTAGTACATGCAAGAAAACCCTCAAACATCTTGCAACTGAAAGAATATTGCATGGAAAAATTCCAGCAAGCCTGGTGGACCACTATGCAAAACATCTACAAGAAGTTATTTAAGGGGGCAATACTAGCTTCTGAGGCCAAGGATGTACTTGTGGGTTTTGTTCAAGGTTTTTATCAATTTCATTAATGGGCACTGTTTCAAAATGATGATTTTTTTTTCACATGTAGATAGATAGATAGATAGAGTGATAGATAGATAGGTAAGCAACAGGTTAGAGTGATTAGTAATGTGGAAATGTGGAGGAGATTGAGGAAGTGGGCGTGGCTAGAGCCACCCAGGGTCCTTATAACAATGCAGCATTAAAATGTAAAAAGAAAAAATATAATTAGAAACTAGAAACTTTGAATATGTCTCACTTGCCAGCCCTGTAGCCTCATATTCACCATGTTGTGCTGCTGATAAGACTTTTCAGTACATAATCAGTAAAGTGATTTAGCTAATGTTGGAAAAAGCCTTTTTCTGTAAGCAAAAAGTGGGGAGATGCATTAACAATAATGGCAGGAACAAACTCAAATGGAGCTAAATCACTGTCTCTTGGGAGGAGTAACATAAGCTGTCATTACTCCTGTCCAGAAAAGCCCACTTAGGTGTGCTGAGTCAGCACACCTTCCCATCACAGTTCCAAGATTTACAATAACCTGTTGTCATAAAAACGAGACCAGAACTTCACATCACATGCATATAATATAACTACTCCAGATAGCCTGGAAGAAGATGCTCCCAGTTAACCATGTATTTTTTTCATAGTATGGGAAAATACATGTAAGGGAAAATACATTTAAGGGGTTTGAATATGTAACTGTATAGAACACAGTGAAATATAAATGAGGCAATTAAAGCCTTAATCAGGAGAGTATAACTGAAAAGAGATGTTATCTAACTTATTCCTAGAAGTACACTACAGTTTTTTTTTATTTTATTTCACACCCCAATATCTAAGCTGATATGCAATGCAGATCCAATATGAGCTTGACTCACTTGAATAATTGCAAACGCTAATTAAGAGGTACTGCTGTTATTAGCTGAACGACAACGGAATGTCTAAAAATGCACTGGCACAAGACTATATCTCCATATAAAATGAGTCTTACTTGATGATAGTCCGTTACAATGTCACACCAGGCCTATCCAATTTGTTTGAAACAAATTCATCCCAGACCTCGCTCTTTGCACTAGTTCCACTTTCTGTGACAAATGAGCGATTTAGTGTCCGCCTTAAGCCTCTCTATTGTTTGAAGTGAGTTAGTGAGTGGTTTAGAAGGAGAGAAGAATGCCTAAATTAAACACTGCTTCACTGCTCTGCATCATAAAAATATATCTATCCCTGGAGCTTATTCTTTCATGGGCTGCCATTCCACCAGGGGGTGTGGAAGAGAGAACAAATATTGATGTAGCATACCCTGTAAGTGTGATTCATAATTCACATAGCTTACCATTTAAAAAAATAAAAGTAAGAGCTTTCATTGCCCCTGAGTTGAAATGCATTTTATTACCAGTAAATTATCATAAACTATTAAAATATGTGTGAATATGTGCGTAAACACGTCTACACTTTTGTCAAATCAAGAACTTTTGCTGCATTCGACTGACCTCGGACGTGGTCAGTTAGAGCTCGGTATTGCCTCCTCAAAACAGTGAACTGTATAGTCAGTGTCATAGATTAAACAAGCTAATATGTCTGTATGTTGATTGATCTAAAGCAAGTACTTGCATAACTCTTTTAAAGATAAGAAATACTACTTTGTTTACTGTTGAAGCTCTGAGCTGTGAGTCATGTTTGATTTGACATCACTCGCTGGAGAGACCATCTTGAGGAGACCATCCTGAGTGTCCGAGTAGGAAATCCAAGTTGAGAGGGCATTTTCTTTGGTATTTCCTAGTTGGTAAATACCAAGTTATGAGTTTGAGGCCCTGTTTACACTAGTGCGTTTTCGTTTTAAAATGCATAACTTTTGCTACGGTTACGGTTACGAAACAGACCAAAACAAAGACTTTTGAAAATGAAGGCGTGGCTCCGCCCACATTCACCCCTTGATTGGGTCTTCTGGATGATTGCGTATCCTTCTCTGATTCATCAAGCCTCTACCGTATGACCATTACGCTACCTTGATCGTATATACAACAACATGGAGACTGAACTGCAAGCTTTGCTGGCTTTGTTGTCATTCTTAGCAGCCATTGTGCAGTTAAATTCTGTATTTTATAATACTGCAGCTACCTACATGCGCAAAAGGCGAGCTATTATTAGAGCAATTGGCAACAAATCTCATTTCAAGCGGCGTAAGATCTACATGGAACGCCGGATTGGACTAGTAACCAACTTCAGTACAACTTACACTTGTATGCACATGCCCAGTGTGCATGAATGATCATGTGACATGCGTATTCGGTCGTGTATTGTGGACGGAGATCGTTTCTCAAACACAGCGGAAACCCCGTGTGGACGAGGATCGTTTTCATTTTAAAACGTTTTAAAACGAAAACACACTAGTGTAAACAGGTCCTAGTCAAATGCAGCATACAGCTCTCTAGAAGGACAAAAGTGTTCCTCTGTAGCAGCTTTTCAACCAAATGACTAATGCTTATGCATCAGTTTGGTCTTGAAGTCCTCATTTTAAGTTCTGGATCTGTACTGTGTGTGTAATTAGTACATACAAGAATTTCAGCATATTTCCTCATACTGAAAAAAGAACAAAAACAAAACTCAGTTTAATTAAAGCTCAATTGTATTGTCTAAGCATGTAAATTTACAAAACACTTCAATTTTTTGGAAAACACTTTAATTAGTTCTTGAGTCAAATAATTAACTATGCATACACATGTAAACACAGAATTATCTTGGATTTGTCCTGATTGCAAACAGATACAACAAAAATCTCCAGGAAAGAGGTACTGTATTACTCCAGTGCTGGAAAGTTCCATAACTACAGCATTGCTGTTCAGTCATATTTCAACTACTGCTCTTAGACAGTCCATACAGGATTTCACAGTTTGTTTGTGATTGTTGCAGCCAAAAATTCTTGATATTGCTGTGGCTTTTTTCCAAATTTGTGATGCAATTTGCTCAGTTTTTTTTTTGCGCTTTTGTTGTTGCAGAAAACAACTTGAATTGGCAATTGCAAGAAACTGTTTTGCATGATCTTTCACAGTGATGTTTGTTGGTAAATGAGACCTTTTACTGTACTCATGTTCGACGCATGTGAATCGAATTTGGCTGAATGTCCGTTGTGATGCCATCACATGACGTATCTTCCGCCCAAATCTGCGGAATTCTCAGAATATTACGGAGTTTCCTTGATTTTGCGTGCATTTCTGCAATCACAAAATAGCAAAATCCTGTAGGGACTAATTAGACTCCCAACATAAGTAAGTTTCAAGTTTTATAAGTGTTGCACTCACTCACTTTTATTTATTTTATTTTATTTATTTTTTGCAAAATGGGCCACCTGTAGGGCTGGTCATAAAACTTTCTCATTTAACATTTAACAAATGTTCTTTTGTGTATATCAGTTTCCAACAGGGCACATTAACATTCAATTTCTTATCAACAGATTAAACTGTGCAGAACAGTTGGAGGTTAAATGCCTCCTTGTATAGCAGCAGTACTTCAAAGTGAAACATTGATTATAACTCTGATCAGGTCTGTGTAATAACTGCAGTCTTTTACTAATTAGCCATACTGTGTAAGATTGCATCATTCACAGTATGGCTGACTGACTCTGTGATTAGTGTTTTGAACCCTCTGACTACAATCCTGTAAAATCCGTTTTTAACATATACAGCAATACAGAGGCTTAGTGGCCTACTAAGCCACTATTTAAGTGAAGTAGTGACAGAATCCTATAATCCTCCTTATTGATTAAGGTCTCTGGACATGGGTCTGTTAAAGATATCAAAAGTAAAAATAAAGGTAAAGATTACAAAAAATTCACACAGGATATCAGCACCTCATAATTAGGAGTGAATGGTCAAAATTCAGATATTACAATGATTTTAAAATACAGGCTAAAAACATTATCTTTCAGAATAGCTTTTAATAATGTACGATTAATAGGCAGCTTTATGAATTTGCACAATTGATTAGTTCTTTGACTGATTTTTTTTTTTGTTCATGTTTTTATTCTTATTTTACAGTGCCCTCCACTAATATTGGCACCCTTGGTAAATATAAGCAAAGAAGGCTGTCAAAAATTGTCTTTATTGTTTAACCTTTTGATAACAAAATTCACACAAATACTCTGCTCTTATTGATATCAAACTATTGCAAACAAACACAGGTTTAGCCCCCCAAAATATATTTGTTAAATATAGGTTTGCAACAATTATTGGCACCCTTTTAGTCAATACTTTGTGCTACATGCCTTTGCCAAGATTTCAGCTCTGAGTCTTCTCATATAATGCCTGATGAGGTTGGAGAATACATGGCAAGGGATCTGAGACCATTCCTCCATACCTCCATTCCTCCATTTAAATATTCCCAAGCGTCATTTGCACTCCTCTCAAGCTGGTTTACTGGCTGTCCCACAGACACGGTTGCGATCTGTAGAGTACAGGGCTTTTTCATCCTATGCTCCTAGATTCTGGAATGCACTCCCTGCTCATATTAGAGATGCACAGAATTTGAGCATTTGTAAATCTAACCTAAAAACTCGTTTTTTTAGGTTACCTCTTTCTTAATGGCTTTAATCATTTTGTATTCAAGTCTGTTTTTTGTTTTTGTGTGTTTTTTGTTTTTATCTGTGTTTTTTTCTTCTTGATATTTTCTTACTGCAAGTGCCTTAAGAAGCTGCTTTAAAGGCGCTATATAAAAATAAAGTTTATTATTATTATTATTATTATTATTATTATTATACCGAATCTCTGTATGTGAAGCCAGCCAAACTAATTTCCTTCGAACTGCTGCTCATGCTGCAGAACAGGGCAGATTAACACACTCAAAGGAAAGTGCTATCTACCCACTTCTTCATGCATGAGCTTGATTGGTTAGTGTTGCTGTGATTGACAGGGAGGAAAGAGTAGGCTATCCGTTGGCTATTATACATGTCCCTGTGAATGAGTTGTTATTATAGAAACTATAATGTAGGCACTGCTGTCAGAGATGCTGTAATAGAAAATTAACAAAACCAATCAGAATTGAGATTTCAACAGTACTGTGGTATAAAAGCCAATATAAATCTCCAACTTCAAGCTCACAATTAGCAGAACTCAGTAGCCATGTAAACATACACATTGATTAATTTTTTAAATCTTTAACCAGGTTAAAAAGCTACTACCCTTTAGAACCCCCTCAAAAAAGAGTTTGCTTTCAGCTGTAAGTTTTAAATGTATATTGTGTGTCTTTATTGTATTGTATAGGCGTTATGTAGCCTTAAAGCTGCCACTTTATAACACTGGTAGCAAAACTCCTACTCTGCAAGCATCAGCCAAATCTAAAATAATGTGAGAAAGATGAGTAAGAAGAATCTTTTTATGTGGTTTTTTGTTCAACTCTGCAAATTTCTTACAATGTTTTTCTCAGTAATTTACCTTAGCACCTAGAGGGAATATTCCATCATAAATCCATCAATAGCATCCCATTACAGAACCCATCTATAAGTCAGCAAAAACATAGGTCCCTTTTGAATGGGCATTTGGATGCTCCCAAGAGGCCACAGTATCTTTGCAACTGCCAATAACTGTGAGCAGAGCATCTTTGATTCAGTGTGCGCTAGTGCATCCGTGGCGAATTACCAGTCAGCATTTACAGTTTCAGAGTAAAATGGCAGAGAATTTACGCTGATGGTCGCTCACATTACACCGATGAGGCTGTCTGATAGGAGCCTAAATGCATCATTAAGGCCTGCTGAGACCACAAGCTGCGCACTAACCGAGGACATATTTACAGCAACATCTGCTTTCACTGATAAGATGTAACAATTTGGGTCTGTCCGTTTCCCAACACTAGTCAGTGAAAAACAGAAACACAAAGAAATGTGCCCACAATAGAGAGAAATATATTTAACACCCATTACTGTTGAATTTGTTGTAAGTCTTATCATGTAGGGCTTTTTCAGCATATCACTGGGAATTGTAAAGAAAAATCAATTAACAAAGCCAAAAAATGAACCACACTTCTAATAGAAGGTTTTGTATTTATTAAACAATATTTAGGTGCAACTGATTAAACAATTTGCTCAAATGTACTGCATATTGATGCTTAAGTATGAAGCATGAGCAAGCCAGTTCCTTTTCTAGTCCTTCATATTGATATTGATTTTGAGTGCGCCTGCAGATGCTTTATAAGATGCTTTAAACCAGTCAATAGTCATATATCAGATGATGTTCCGACTCATGATATTGTCTACATGGCAAACATCAGAACATTGAAGATGAAATAACACAAATTCAACACAATAATAACACTAAAACTAAACCATCATCTTTAAACTCTTATTGTTATTTATTTTACAATCAAGTCAGAAGGTGCTCCTTAATTTCCTACAACAACACGGCTGCTCATTATTACAACTCATTGTGTTATTATTTTCAGCTTTACAAAAGAAAACCTGGACATTTCTAGAATTTCTGACAAACAAAGCCTAGAAATTTGTTTCAATATTGTAGTAGCTCAAGGTGATAGATGGAGATAGTGGGACTGAAAGCTTTATTATGCGGACTGAACACGGTCCAGAGGACATCACGAAGACCTACGAATTACAATAGCACTCAACCAATGCTGAATTTGTAGTATTTCACCCCAGTGAAATGCTACAAATACTAGTGGTTAGCATGTTTGTTTTGCACCCTCAGGGCTGGGGGTTCGATTAACGCCTCTGCCCTGTGTGCGCAGAGCTTGCATGTTCTCCCTGTGCCTTGAGGGCTTCCTCCATGTACTCCGGTTTCCTCCCCTAGTCCAAAGACATGTGTTGTAGGCTGATTGGCATCTCTAAATTATCTGTAGTGTGTGATTGTGCCCTGCGATGGACTTTTCATTTATAATATAGTTGGCTTTGTCTCCTTCTCCAGCTGTTGGACTGAAATCTGAGGATAACCAATGCAATTAAAGAACACAAAGGCATTCAGTTTGAAAAATTATAAAAATGTAATAAGATGTGTGGAGTATTTTTGCTATATCTACTTGTTCTTTGTTTCTTCATGCTAAAGTAAATAGTCTTCCTACATTGGCAAGGGAAAAATATTGTATTTAACCTTGGATGGAAATAGCTTTGTCCCAAATTTTGTCAAATCCCTCTCTTTTGCCCCTGGATAAAGTTAGTTGTACCCCTAAGTGGAAATATATAAGTTATTACATGAGAGAAGAAGTGGTCAAGGGCATGTCAACCTTCTCAAATAAGTTATTAATACAAGCGTGTCCAGCACCATGTCCAGGAGCTTTATTTGGATAAAAATCCAGGCCTCTGGGACATAAAGCCAGCTAACTTTGGACAAGGAAGAAAAATTAGCCATATCATTTTAGAACAGAGATCGTTTCGGTTCTCCTGGGCATGAACAACTGTCAAAGATTTTTTTTTAATGATTTTTCTGGAAGCAGATGCTCCACGTTGTTTCCCAGAGTAATAACCAAAAGAATTGGTGTGAGAATATTTCAGCAGAAACAAACAGATGTGCAGGGAGATGAAAGAAGACATGCAAATTATTCTTCATTTGCTCTTTTTGTCTTGGGGAGAAAGGTGTAAAAATTACAAAAGTGAAAGCTCTGAATCTGTATATATTTGAATAGCTTCAAAGCTTCGAATCCTCACATAAGGATTGTTGCCCTATTTAGAAAAAAATAACTACTGCATAATGTATAAGAATTTGGTGTTATTGAAAGTATTTTTGGTATATTAGGACTGATGGACTATATGTGTGCAATAAATGCATACGTATGACAATAAAAACAGCCTTTTATTACAATTTATTCTAAATTAGTGGTAATCTAAGGACCTACTGAAAGCTACAATACTAATTAAGGAGCAGTAATATTTTGTACAATCTTACAGCACATTCTACTACACACACACACACACACACACACACACACTTTCCATTCACAGTTTTCCTTGTGGGGACCAGCCAAATGTTCCCACAAGGTCAAAACTGACAGGTCTACACAAAGATATAAAACACACACTTGCACGCGCACACATGCACACACACACACACACACACACACACACACACACACACACACACACACAACAGGTTATAAATGGGATTCATGATAAAGAAAAGCATCATCAACTTTCCAATGTAAACATTTCCATATAAATGGCTGCATTGAGAGTAATTCTGCTCATGACTAATGCCTGAAGCAGCTCAGTTGTGATTATGATCATATCTTTAATGTTATATAATGAATGATGTTAATCTTATCATTGTTTAGTAATGATAATGGTGAAAAACTGCTCTATGCAGGAAATAAAACAAATTCTGCCCTCTACTGGGAACTGATTTACATTTACATTTACGGCATTTGGCAGACACTCTTATCCAGAGCGACTTACAGAAGTGCTTTGAAGTCTCTATCAAAATACATGCATAAATACATCCTGATACTGGATCACTAGGTCACGGACTAAGAATGCCATCAGCCTAAAAACTCTGTTTGGAGGTAATATAGTAAGAAAAACATACAGAGAACACATTTCATTTTTAAATGAAAAGTGCTAATTTAAGTACTTTAGGATACTTCCGGCTTCAACTTCATCAGTTTAAACCAGGCATTCTCAGATTTTTATTAACCAGGGATCCCTTTAACTGTAAAATAAATTCCATAGTGCATATTTATTCATGAGCATTATTTAAAAGTGTATAATACTATTTTATCTATTTATTAGAACCCTAGAGCTGTCTATTCCTGAACTTTCCACCAACAGACCAGATCAGGTCCAAGCTGCCATTATTTATAGGACTACTTATTTTTGAGTTGAGGTTTGGATTAAACCCTATTCAATTCAAGTAACTAGTCAAAAAAAACAAACCCATATAACTCATTAATAAATATAATAGCATTTATAATGGTAGGTTAATATTTCCACCACTGTAACTATATTAAAAAGTCATGGACCTGCTGACTATGCTACATTGACCCCACTTTGAGAAACAAGTGGATAAAACTGTGCTTGAAATGATGTTTCTATAGATTATTTGGATGGTATACACAGTCAAAGAATAGTATCGTTATTCCCAGGCTGTATAATTCACAAAGCAGATGAAGTGTAGACTCACAGTCTTTCTACTGCGCTAAAAGGTGTGAAACAGATTCTCAAATCACATTAACTCCCCAGCCAACTACTTCGTTGACAGCAACTCAGCAACACAGACGTCTATAAATGGATTGTCTAGACAACTATGTACCATTTTCTGAACCTTACTGTATATGGCTTCCCTTAACCCAATCATAGCCCCATTCCCACCCTTGACCGCACCCACACCAAAAATTTCAAGTAAGCAAATCCCAGATGGTGCCCAACTCAGCATATTAGTGCATTACATCAGAGATGAAGCAGCTTCGGTTACTTTAATATCCAGCGTAGTGCACTTTAGGCCCAGTGGGGAACCATTTAGGATTCAGCCATGGGCTGTTTTCTAACAGCAAAGTCTCAGGGTCTCTACAAGTGTGCAACAAACAGATGGGCGGTAATTACTCCCTTGGCAGGTACAGATAAATGAGCCTTGTGCTTTTCATAAACACAGAAACAAAGGTTCTTACTACTGTACTAAAACAGGATACCAAAATTGTGCAACACCTTTAACAGTAAATTCAAAAATCCGCAGAATGAATACGGCATCATGCAGCAAGTATTCAAGTGGTGACATACTGTATGTGCCCATAATCTGCTACTCACTCAAACACTAAAAATAAACTCATAACAGTGGCATATTGTATATTCTGCCCCTTACAAGCATCAGAAGTCATAACTATGCATTTAGTTTTACACTTAGGAAATGATAAGACATCAGATAAACTGTATTTGTGTAGCTGCTGCTCCCTTTTAAGAAACTGATAATGAATTCCTAACAATACATCACTCATTACTCAGCATTTATAAAAGAAAGTTCATTTTAGCAGGTGACTCATAATGATAACACCGCTAATATGACGGTAGCACGTAGGAAGTAGTTTTGGACACAGCCGCAGCTTGTCTTTTGGCCACGCCTGGTCTAGGGCTGTTGGGGCATGCTGTGGGTCAGATTAGTGCAAGTTTGAAGTTATTCAATTACAGCTTCAGAATCAAACAGGAAAGCCTGCCAGCATGGCAGATGGGAGATTAAAGGAGTATTAGAAGATCTCTTTGTGTGGTAATAAACCCTATTAGAATGTAATGATGCGCAACATGGAGCCAGCTCAAAAAAGTCATATTATGAATGTAGAAGAAATTATTGATACGACGTATTTCATTACAATTCCAATTGAGATAAAGCCGGCACAAAATGCTGTGGAACCAAATTTCTGAATACATAGAGCATTCTATTTTTTATTTATTTATTTTTTTTAAGCTATTAAGTCAAAGATGCAATGTAAAAAAATTTTTTAAAATAAACACAAAAAAACATCAATATTGAGTCAGCAGCTTGATCAGTGCTCAGAAACAGTTCACTCTGAGTAGAACCAATATTGTATTGTTTCCGTCTTAGTGCACCAACCCCAAAACCTTATTGGAGGTTATTATTATCAAAATCAGTCCAAAGGCAATATTACATATTGTCAGTAGAATGAGCAAATTCCCTGTTTTAAAAATGCATAGATGTGCTAGCTAGCTAAATGCCCATATCTAGTGTGGGTTAGCTAGCTAAGCTGCTGTTCTCAACCACAAACAGGCTTGATTATCTGTCAAATGCAAATTTCCTTAGGGAACATGTTTGAGAAATTCACCCTTTGAAAAATACTAGCTTATATTAAGTTTAATTTGCATTGTTTCTGAAATAAAGCCATGCGACCTCATAGTAACTGCATGCAGCACAGTGTGTATAAAATGATTCACTGAATGAAATCAGGTGAGGAGTGATCCAGACCCACTTGGAAGATTGGAGGTAAGACATAAATAATAAGCTAGTGTGCTACACAAATAAAAAAACCCAAAAACAATTATTAACTGATTTCAAATGGTAAAAATGGCTACACAAGTTTGTGTCTGGATTTCAAGCTGTTGTAATAATACACCATTTCATATATATATCATCCATTATCACATACTACATTCAGTGGAAAAATATGTCCCGACTTTAGGCAGAAAAATAGTCAGACTACACTGTGACAGGCAGAGCTCACAGTCAGTCGAGAGAGAGCAAGCGAGAGAGAGAGAGAGAGAGAGAGAGAGAGAGAGAGAGAGAGAGAGAGAATAAGAAGTCAGAGAGTGAATGAGTACAAAATTATATTATAAGAGGAAAAGGATTCAGGACTGACTCAATATGGAGTTTTATATATGTGTGCTGACCCTCAGTGTGTAAATTATTGAGCTGTGTTTTGACTAGTGTGCTAACACTATCCAGCTCATAGCAAAAAAATTTGACAGGCTGGAGAACAAAATAGGCAAATTAGACAATAAAACACAGAGGACGCAGATCAGGTAACAGAAATACACAAACTGGCAGCAACCAGAGGTGATCGTATTTGTTTACTACCTATACCCTGGATAGGTACAGTAGCTAGATAGTAATGGCCTAGTTCTCATCTATGAGCACTAGGAAAGCCATCTCAAAGCCAGACCCATGTGGTCTACACGGCAGCTTTCTCATTATGTTTCTGTAATACTAAGGCAGTATTTAATTATATCCTCAGAGTCATAAATGCTTCGGCTGCAACCCATGGATGCTAACATATTATAATTTGTCATTGACATCCTTGGTAATGACACCAATAGTGTATTCACAATGTATAAATACTATACAGTTTGCCAATATATCATTGGTGTTATTAGTATTTAGGCATACTTAGTGTACATAATGAGGTTGGGGTTGTCTTCGCAGCCATGAGATAAATCTGTGCACTGGAGAAGAGCAGAGCACAGCTCATATTATGATGTTTTTCTCCACAAGTAGCCTGCAATAGTTTTTTATTTTTTTATTTTTTTTTTTACCAGAGAGCGAAATTATTACATCCACAACCTTGGAAATGCTGCATGAATACAAATTATGACCAATGCACATAACTAGCTATTATCCTCATACACGTTCTCATGCTGCATTCTTTTTCTTTCAGTCTTTTATTTACAAAATACTCTCATACCACAAAGACTACTTCAGGATTACCATTCAAAACTACAGTATGTAGTGTAGTCTGGGGCACTGCCTTGAATACCCCTTGAATGTGTATTGACTTGCCATTTGAATTGCAATAACATATTGCTACCATAGAGGCACACAAACCCTAAGGCTGTTTATGGAACATTCTATAAAAATCTGTCATTTTAAAAAAGTACAGTGGAATTTACCCTGCATTCATCATCAAACATCAGACAAAATGGCCTTCAAGGACTCTTACTGAAGTGTACAAGAAGAAAACATAAGCACACAATCTTTCATGTAACTTGCCTCTGCAATGCTGCCACAACAAATGCCAGATTCCAGATTTCTGTAAATATTCGGTATGAATATCATTACTGCAAAGACACAATTCGACTAATTAACTAGGAAAATATTTTGTTTTGAGTGGTCATCAGGGGTGTTAGCTGAACTGTTAATCATCCGCGGCTGAGCACAGATTATTCTCCATAAAAAAAAATAAATAAAAAAAACTTTTTAAAATAAATAGACTGTTTGCATGCATGGGTGTTATCAATGTTTGCAGGACTACTAGACCGATAAAATATGAAACTTTTTGGCTATCTAACACGAGACTAGGCTAGTTTGGTGTCGCTAGCCAATGGGAGGCACAACTAAGCTATCAGTGTATGGGTTTAGGTGCTAGAGTGCCATGCAGAGTATATTATCTTTCTTTATGTTCTGCTCGTGTCATGTTTACGTAACTTATACATATTCACGGACTCATATAGACATTTACACATCTTGTTTTCCTGCTCAGCACGATGTTACTCAGTGAGGATGTTACTGTTTCAGTTTCAACCCCTTTACTGGTTTAAAAATAATAATAAAATCGGCATATATTGCGTTTGGAAGAATTGAGAGCTGTCACCCAATAAGACACGAGTGTTTCCACGTATTTTCCTGTAAACCCTGTCTGATTGGTCTCGCCTCCGTTCACTGAAGATATAAAATTACAACAATAAATAAACCGCTCCAAGTGGAGAATTATTCGGGGCTAAAGAACAAATATTTGGGGCTGAAGCCCCGAATGCCCAGACCAGGTTATGCCCCTGGTGGTCTTTGGTCATCAATAACCACAACCCACTGTATTAAAAAAATCATTTTCTTGTTTGCATGAATTGAAGTTGTGTGGAGTAAAGAACATGTGATCTTAATCCATCTAGTCTGACACAACACAGCAACACATTTTTGCATATGCAGCAGGTTTGAAAACCAGGATGCCCTGTCTGACAGACATTTGTAACAGAATGTCAACAAGTCATTAACAATAATTGTGCTCTGTAATTGCTTGTGCAGTTATCATCCGTGAGATTAAATGTGACATGAGCCAGAGAGATCTTTACTAGGGTCATTACGAGTATCTGTGGGTTATAAACATTAAAAAATTATGAAGACATGTGACAGTGTGAGTGTGGGTGTCTTTACAGGCTCTGCAAGCTTCAAATAGACAGTAGACTTTTCATAGAATACTGAGACATTATGACGATCAATGAGGTTTCAACCACAGTGTAAACAACAGTTCTCCTTTGAATCCTTCAACTTATGCATATGAAAACTGACACTAAATGCTAACCACAAGCTGGAAAGTAAAAGAAGAGTCTATAATTCAATGAATAACTAGATCTCATTACACCAAACAAGGACATAAACTTTGCTCTGAAAATTAGATTGCTTCTTGATATATATATATATATATATATATATATTTTGCCTTATTGACTTACCAACACTGATGAAGTTAGCAGCCAAGAAGAAGTTCCAGTGTTGACTCTGGCAAGAATCACTGTCATTTGTGAAACCCCATGATTTCATTGACAGATTTGGAGATTCTGTGCCCACGCTGTGACCTCCAGACTGCAGGGATGTATTCAGAGAGGCTGTATCCATTTTTGGAGAAGGAATCTCAACTTGGAGAAGGAAGTTTAAGGGCAGAGGTGTACGAAAAAAGTATGCATCAAAATTATTTATGATCTGGTATCACTGGTATCAGATGATGTCAACTCAAGATCTCCAGAAAATGTTGCACTGTGGACAGAATGGACCTTCCTTAAATCTCCAGCCACGCTTAGTCTGACTGAAGCTGGTAGTTCACCAGACTTCAGCAGATATTCTCATGGAGTCTGTAGTGGTTAAATAGCAGGATGCCTGGTTGGGGATGATGGGCTGATAATGGTGATAGGGTGAGGTTGTTTCCACTGTATTTTGGCTCCCAGGCAGATGGCCAAGGATAAAACAAGCTGGAGCAAGAAGACACCTGAAGACAAACGACAACAGTTTAGTTTTGACAATTGTTTGGCAAAAGTATTGTATTTGAGTGACACACGTCACTCAAACATTGTCAATGCCAACCAACATTTAGACTCAATATACAATATACTTACATAGTTTAACATTTCCACATTTGGTAGTGTTACACCCTGGAATAGACTTGTGGGATTTTTTTAAACATTTGATTTACACACTGTCTAAAATCTGACACAAAGATTAATTAACCAAAAAAACATACATGTGTTGGTTGCATAATATTCACTCCCCTGGGTCAGTATTTGGTAGAACCGCTGAAAATTGGCTGCAATTACTGTATATATGCAAGTTTTCTGGGATATGGCTCTATCAGCTTTGCGCATATGTATATTGATATTTCTGTCTATTCTTCATTGCCCAAGCTGTGTAATATGGGATGGAGACTGTTAATGAAGAGCTATTTTCAAGACTTGCCACAGATTTTCAATTGGACTAAGGTCTGGGTTTTGATTAGGCCATTGTAACACATTCAGGTTCTTGGTAGGATTGTTGTCCTCTTGGAAGTTGAATCTCTGCACCAGTCTCAAGTCTCTTAGGAACTGGAAATGGCTTTCTTTAAGCATTGCCCTGTATTTGGCTCAATCCATCTTGACCTCAACCAGTTTCCCAGTGCCTGCTAATGAAAAGCATTCCCACAACATGATGCTGCCACCACCATGCTTCACTGTGGGGCTGGTGTTCTTAGGGTGATGAGCAGTGTTGCTCTTGGTTGTTTCCCTGACTAACGCCCTCCTTATCTGGTTGATGACTCTTGGCTTCCTTTCTGCAAAGTCGCACTTGTGTCATAGTTGTGTCTTTCCATTTAAAAAACAATTATGGTAAAATGATGGTGCCCCATGAGATGTTGAATCATCTCGTGATTTTTATAACCAAATGAACTTCACGATGCTGTTTGTTTATGCTGTTGCTTTGCACAGCAGTGATGGTGAATACATGTAATCCAAATTAAGTACATTTCAGTTCCAGGTTGTAACACTTCAAATTGTAGAAACGTTCAAGAAATGCAAAGCACTGTACGGTAAACTTGCAAAATTGTTCATCTGAGATAAACTCCCAAATAAACGAGGTTTTGGTGCATTCCTGACATCGCCTTTTTTTTTTTTGTCTCTTCCTTACCTTTACCTTAGAAGCTCCAACTTCTATTATCCGAAGGTCCATATCTTCTGCTCACCTGCTGAAGTCTATAAGCTTCTGCTCCCATCAGGTCCCTACTCATGCAATGCTGAGCTCTACTCCTTTTTTACTGATTGACTGCTGACTTTGACCAGCTTTATGGTCAAGTTATTCCTGAGTAAAGGTTATACCGATTCCTGTGATAATTAGCATATTGTTTATTCCTTCAAAACTAGAATGACTAGACTATGTAATATGATTCTCAGTGCCCAGAAGATGACGGGCTCCTATCGGTTCCTCTTAAGATTTGTGTCCTTGGCTTGCTCACTGGCTGTTTAGACACTTACTTTTGATTTCAAGTTCTTTAATAATCTATTCTAGACTATTCTTTTTTGCTTTAAAGTTTTATTTTAAATTCAGCCAGTGTACGGTCTGCAACAGTTTGAAAAACAGAATTAATTTTCTGTTGCACTTTCAATTCTATGCAGAGTATATAACTGAATAACAGTGTATAACAGCAGTATAACAGTTTGTCTTCCTCAGATAGCACACTTGTCACTGTCTTTGAGGAAATTCCTTCTCCAGTCTCCAGAGAAGATTAGAGAGTGTGTACAGAGCATTGTAAAATTTGATATGTGAGTGACAATTTAATGGAACCCTTCTATCTTTCACAGGTTGGGGATTTCAGTCTTCAGAGAAAGGCTTAAAAAGGGTGAACTCTCCGCCTCCAGTCTCCCCCCTCCCCAACTCCACCTTCACTCCCAAACACACACACACACACACACAAATATGATGTAGTATACTACCATGGACAGTTTGGCTAGTGTCTCAATCATATCATTCACGTGCAAAAGCATAAGTTTGCAATACACAAATTCTCATTTCCTGCATTCGATTCCGTCACACATCTTCACTTCTCCAATCAGATAAACCCATGAATGACACAGAGCAAGAGGTTATGGCTTAGTCAAAACATAAACTCAGCCACTTCCATCCTGCTGAACAATAGGACAGTGTTGTGATGGGACACGTTTAGGCCTGAGGGCCACATGAGGAGACATGTTAGCAAACACAACACCTGGATACTTGTCAGAGAGAAAAACCAACAACCTTACCATCCCCCTACCCAGCAGTGTGAGACCTAAAGCTAAAAGCATGACAAATATGTCTGATGTTAAGCACCCTGATTCAACTCGTAAACTAAAAACAGGATATGAATTATGTACTAATATTGCACAATTTAAAAATAAACCATTTGCACTTCTGGGCCTTTTAGATCACACAAATTACGTAAGATATGTATGCGCTAAATACAGTCTGTTTCAAGAACTCGTTTATTGGTCCACTGAGCAATAAAGAAAGCGAGAAGATATTTTATACCATTAAAAAGAATTGATCAGAAGAAAAACAATAGAAATAGAAAGCTAATCTTAAGTAAAGCCCAAGATTTCTTAGCATTCTATGCAGAAGGTGTGAAATGGAGAGTTCTGGCAAGTTTTAAATCACAGAGCATTGTGTTTTGATGTAAGGTGAGTTGGCACAGGGAAACACAACAATCCCTGTTTGACCCTTGCAGTTACCAGTCTCTGTACAAAATCTTCCTTTAAGCCCAAGACAAAGCCTTTTGTGCGCTTAACTCATCTGCTGCTGACAGATACAGCAAGTATGCAAAAGTTTGCTTTTAATTCCTCATTCCTCATACAGTTATTGTAAAGGACTACAGCTTTTATTTTAGAAAGGGACAGTTAAATATCAAATTCCCATATTTCAGAAGACTATGCAACAATATCTGCATTGCTGGTCACGTCACGCTGGTGACTTGATGTGAAGATTTGAATACAAACAAATTCACCGGATTAACTACTTACACTTTCAGTTTATCATACACCATATTATTCAGTAACGTTAATAAAACAGATAGGGACGGCGTGTAGTCATGAGAGTGAGGAATGTGCCAGGTTATTGGAAACATATCAAAAGAAATCTAAAAAATGTTAATATCTTGTTCGTGCATATCCCTTTGGAGAGTTTAGCATTGACAGGGCAGAAGATTTGTCTTGGCATAGAGTGCAAACAACACAACACACTGTTAGAGCACTTAAATAAGTGGAAAATAGTACTCATGAGAAAAGTGCCCAGGGGAACAATAAATAACCCTTAATTTTATACCAGTGTTTATTGTGTTCAATAAAAAAAAAAAAAAACATACACCTATTAAATAATGAATCAAATAAAACATTAACAAAATGCCTCTCTACATTTCTATTAGTAACAAAAAATATCATTTTCATTGGATTACCAGCAGTACAGTGACATGTAAAATGAAAATGCATGAAGTTTCATATTTTCTCCTTTAAACATTCCTAATTTCCTCTCATGCAGCATTCACTAATCAATTAAATGTTAACACACCCTACATGGTTCACACTTCTTAATGTATGCCATTTATATTATACTACTTTGTCCCATATGATTGTTTCAGCTCAAAGCATGTAGTCCTTATCATCCACTTAAAGTCATTCCTGTTCTATGGCAAAATCATACCATGCACGAGCTATAATAAGAGATTGAGATAAGAGATTACGCAATACTCGAGAACACTTAAAGGTGCGGGTTCTTTATTTTGCATATCGCCAACTTTTTTCGCAAATATGTCATTCATAGAGAGTTGCTAACACACTAGTAGGTCACCAGCTGGCAACCTGGAGTTTCTGTATAACGCCAAGCCACTCGTTGACACAGAGCAACCAACACAATACACCTTTTCATTACTTTTCAACCGACCGGTTCATGTTGCACCTCACAATGCAGCCTTCAAGACAAAAAAAACAAAAAATACATTTCAAGCGTAGGCTAATTCGGAGCTAGATTTTTTTTTTAGGTGCTCACAAGCTTCAAAGAAGGGTCCCTAGAAAACCTACTCTGCCTCAACCAGTGGGGATTTAAGTAAAATCCAGATGAACAATGGGCCATGCTGTAAATTTTTAAATTACATAATAGGAGGGGTGTTTCATGTCTAAGTACACGGCTTAACGTCTAATTTATGGGTGCCTGAGTTGCAGTTTGGCCCGAAGTGCTGTTCCTGTCAGAAATAATCAGTGCCAATTCATGACTGCATGGAAGACACTGAAAGACATCAAAAAAGAAACAAACTTCTGATCCATTGAGAGTTCGCTCACCTGAAAGCTCTCTTTGTTATTTTCTTTCTCTCCCCGCTCTTACAGGTATAGAGTTTCAGAGCTCTATGGTGAAAACCCAAACTAGGAACCCAACCATCAGAGATCCAGCTCCACAACTACACCTGGGAATTCACATTATCACTTTACAATATCTCAATATGAAAAAAAATATCATAGGGTATCACTTTACCTTTGTGAGACACAAGAAGCAATCTTCCTGGGGCAGGAGCCGGTAAATCCCAGAGTGAAGGTGTAACAGTGATAGTGAAACACACACTCCTCAGGCTACTCCACTCCTTTTGGACTGAAAATGCTTTTTGATTTCCATGCCTATAAACTGCACCGTTCCACGTTCCAGGTAAAGGAAGCTGATGTCATCTGAAAGTTCTTTGTCCACAGTGGGTGTTCCCATATGGGGTAACAACTGTGTCAACACCGGACAAGTAAAGGCAAAAGAGTCTTCACAAGAAAACGGGGGCGGGCAACAGGGTGAGGTGCAGAGAACAGAAGCACATGGGAAATGTGCTGAAATGTTGTGAATGCGATCGCTGGAGAATACTTAGAACAAATCAGATAGATGATCGGTTATAACAGCTTCAGTTCTCACCCAACTCTCTGCTAAGCAGTCTTCTGGCTCCAGTATTTCATACCTAGTTTTCATCCAGAACGCAGACACTTTCCTACTCCGTTCCGTCTGCCTCTTTAGACAACACAGATTTACAGTACACACTAAATCAGGAACAGTTGTGATCAACTCAAGCAGATTTAATAAAGATAAAGCTTTGTTTTAGCTTCTAATGGGGAATAGAGCAAGGATTCATCAAAGTCTTTTTCTTTTCAAAGCTAGTAGTGTCTGTCAACAGGGCAAAGTCCTACTTATACCACCTTAAGATTTTCCACCAGTCATATAAAACATGTAACTGTGCCGGAAGAGTTTACACTTTTCTTCTAATTAAAACCAGTTTTGGCTGAACGATTCACTCAGTTACATGCTCCTTCACCTAGAAAACTACATTTTGTGTGGAACATTTTCTAAACTAATTAAAAAAGTAACATCTCTCTGTTTTGATAGACTTACATAAGTTTAAAATGGCCAAACCGGTTTCACTCCCTTTACAAACATGGCAGCTAAATATAACTGCACTGAGCTTTTAAACTTAATAAAAACCTGTAGATAAAGTAGCATTTTTCCCAGTGTCTAGTGTCTGCTACTGAGACTATAAACATCCTGTGCAAAATAGAAACATGTCCAAACCAAGTCAACCCCCACCCCACCACCCCCCAAATTATCAAAATAAAAAGCAGCTGTACCTCAGTGAGCCTGTAGTTTCTGTCAATCCAACTGAAATCCAACTTTTGATGCTTTCCTCAGTTAACCTGCACACCATTTAACTTCAGATTGCAAGAACTCACATGTACCTCCCAGTTTGAAAAAAGACTCTGCTCCTCCTCAAGTGTAAACAGTGACCAGACTTCCTTGACTGCCACAGTGAACCAATAGGCTCCTCTATAATCAAACAAGACTTTTCTCAGCGTAGTCAAAGTCTGGGGACAAGTCATGTGTATGATTTTTTTAACCAACATCAATGTGAAGACACATTTTTAATTTCCTTACTGCTGGATCTGGGTGGATCAGAAGAGGGGGAAAAACTGGTTCTGCCACTTATGCTAGGGACTAGGAGATGGGAAATGACAGAGAATGAAGTGAGTGATGAGTGGAATGAAAACAAAATCCTGATTTTGCACTGAAATAACTGAAGCCAGATAATGAAAGATAACTCGACTAGATAAACAGACCATCTAGACGGGTTTTTACACAGTAAAGTTTTGAGCATGCTGCCTAATTTGTACTACCTACCATGGAGTTTACATTGATAGCAGGGGATACAATGCATTAAAGTGCAAGAAATAAGGAAGTAATAATCCAATAATCCAATATTTACAAAGTAACATCATCCAATACGTTTGATTAAACATTATTATACCAATGAAGTGTACTGCTGAATTCTCAAGTCTGATTGGTCAGAAGATGTCTGTAACAGCAGCTCTGACAATAGTGTACACTATAATTCAAATTCAGATATTAACATGCTTGTTCTACATTTTTTTTTTTTTTTTTTTTTTTTTTTTAATAGTCATGACTAATTCACAGGAGCTTGTATGGTGGGCACTCCAAATATTCTAAGTGTACTAATAAATAAATCAAAGGTGTTATAATTTAACAAACAAAAATGCATTATCGTCGGTATGGTGAAGTTTTCTGTAAGGAGACGTTTATTTAACATTTGTGGATGGAGTCTCGGGTGTCAGCGCTTTGTAACAGTTTGTCTTATTAACTTTAAGGCAGAGAATAAGAATGACAGATAAGGGAACAACTGTTTATAGCTGCTGTAAGCGATAAGATGAGCCATCTAATTTCACGGACACTCCATAACATTAAATGCAACTATAAATGTAAAAAAAAAAAAAAAAAAAAAAAAATTTAAACATGGCATTGTGTTCATTAATATATTGTATTTTTAATTGTAATTTGGCAATTTGCTGTGGTATAAGAGGCATTAAACATCTTTGACATGTTGTCATTTTGGATTATTTTCTGATAACAGAACAGCCCCTCTTGTTTTATTACTTAAAACTCTTACTTAATACATTTTCTACAACAGCAAATCAGTAACGTATGTAAATGTATGTAAAACGTCCACCCTCTTAAATCAGTACATCCTAGTTCGTGTATAAACCCACAGACCAGGCAACCCTAATGACTAAAATAACAAAATAAAAACCCTGATCTTACATAAGCAGTTCCTTTTTGTTGTTCTTCTTCTTCTTTATTTATTTATTATTATTATTATTATTATTATTATTATTATTATTATTATTGTAAGAATGGTTTATACGAGTTCTACAATGTTTTTGCCAATATTGGAATATCCATGTAAAACCTAGTTTGGAAAAATTTACAGTTACAGTATTACAGCATTTTGTAACTTGGTATTTTTGTACTTTTTTTTTCTTTCTGAAAAGTAAAAAAAAAAAAAAAAAAAAGCTATACGCTTCTTTCTGCCAAATAATAATAATAAAAAAAAGCAGTGAACTTTTTTCCTCGGCGCTGATCAAAAGGCGTGTCTAAGCAACCAATAGAAATGCGTTCCTGAATTCACGTGACTAACACGGAAGTGAAAGGTGTGCAGCTCATATGTCAGCGGTCCACAAACAGGCGTTAAGTATTAGCACTTAGCTTAGAATTGGGATTTACTAAATGTAGCTGTTTAATCGAGTATGATTTCTCTCCCTGTGTAGGCTCCCTAGTAAGCCTGCCTACAGTTTTTTCGTGGCAGCATGCTAAAGGACCTCCATTAAAGTTGTTCAAACTTCGTAATGCCGCTTGTTCCAGCTAACCAGCCGCAGCTGATCCGCTCCTCTCAAAAGGACGAATATTATCAAACCAGTCTCAGAAATAACGCTAACGAGGCTTTCCAAACGCTTGCTGGTAAGATACACACTAACCATGAACCATGTGTAAGAGTTATTTATGCTCGAGGTTCTCAACCATGTTCCTTGAGAAACCCTCTGTCCTGTACAGTGGAGTGTTTGCTCTGTTTGAATAACTAATTACCTCCTGTTCCTGAGTTGAAGTTGATGTGTTAGAGCAGAGAAAACACTCAAATTCTCCAGGACCAGGTTTGGGAATCTGTGATCTAGTAGTTTGTGCATTCCCCCCCCCCCCTTTAGGATCAAGACGATGGCTGCAGTGGAGGAAAGAAGTGGAACTACTATCAGATCTTGCCTATTATGCACTAACCACACTCTCGGGTACATTTATTACTAAATCATTGTATCATAACATCACTGTGAATCTCTAAATAACTTGTAGTATATGTTATCGCAGGATATCAGACATTAGGCGAAGAGTACGTCAGTGTTATCCAGGTTGACCCCACCAGACACAGGATTCCTTCCCGGACACGCCGGCTGGCTCTTGTTCTGTTTCACACCTTTGTACCGTATGTCCTCGACAAACTCCTGGTTTGTATAGAACATGAGCTTGAGGTGGAGGAGTGGGATTCCCAGAATGCCCAGCGAGACACAGCTTTAACCTGGAGCCCGATGTCATATATAAAGGCGTGGATCCAGAGTGCGGTGAGAATGCTGAATAGTCAGCAGAGGAAATCTTTAAAGCCTGTGGTCTTCGCAGCGCAGCAGGGAATCACCATCTTGCACAGGGTGCATGTGGCTCTGTTCTACATCAGTGGTGCCTTTTATCATCTGGCCAAAAGGACATCAGGCATTAGCTATGTGAGTTTCTAATCTTTTAATAACATGAGAGTGAAAAGTTTTATTGTACAGTATGTCATTAGCAACACATAATGTATATAACTTCTTAAATAGTAGAACAAACCTCAGGTGAGATTTTGTAATTAACCTTACAGATTCTACCTCTTTTTAGCTCCGAGTGCAGGGCATGGCCGTGGACGATCCGGGCATCCGGACTAGCTACCGGCTTTTAGGGTGTGTGTCACTGTTGCAACTGGCCATCACACTTGCTCTGCAGTTTAACAACCTGAGACAGTGGCACCGTGCCAGACACGAGTGGACACAGCACAGGAATCTTCCCTCAAGGTGGGAACACTGCAACCACATCAAATCTTAACACGTATTACAAAGCAACATTTAATTTAAAAAAAAAAAAAAAAAAAAAAGATGGAAATGAGAACTTTTCCCAAGTTTTAGGGATGATTTATTTCAGTAGTCCTGCAACCAAGTACTGTTTTTATTTAATTTTCTAAAAACTGTTACAAACTTCTTACTTTAGTTGATGCTTAAGTAAACTAACTTTCAACAAATAGGATACATGATGTATGCTTCAAATATACAGTGGGGTCCAAAAGTCTGAGCGCACTAGTGAAAATGCTTCTATTTTGCATTGTTTTCTAATTTAATACAACAATTTTCACCATAAATTCTACTGTATTATTGATAACAACCTGAGCGGAAAGTAGAATGTTTACATGAATTTGAGTTTCTTACTATGAGCTGACCCATTGTACAAAGCAGTTAACATGGTCAAGATCACACATTTGCTTACATTTAAATCGGGACCTAGAACTAGTGCAGAATCTTGTTTATTAAATATTCAAAATATTAAACATTTTTTCAGCACTTTCTTTGTTTTAAATATTTCAAAATTCTAAAAGCTTCTGTTTTATTTCGAATTTTAAATGGATGGGAACCCAGATTTCAATGTGGTCTCAGACTTTTGGACCCCACTGTATTGTTTAAAAAAATAGTAACTTAATTGCTCATAAGTGTTTGATTGGTGCAAATATTATGTATAAGTGATAGTATTTGTCAAAAATATAGATTTTTTTTTTTTTTTTTTTTTCAATACATATTGATTCTGATTATTTTAAATGATCGGACTACTCATTTGTCACATACTATGTGAAAGATATTCCTTTTACATAAATACGTAAAATACATAAAGTTTTGTTTTTTACTTGCACTTTATTGGCTTTTGAACAAGTGCACTACCTCAAGAAGTTTTCATTAATGTAAATGATGATGATGATGATTATGTAATCCTGTTTGAGAGAACTAATTTGATAACAGTAGAGTACTTTTTTTGTTTGTTTGATTCTTGTTGTTTTTATGTGGCCATTCTGTTGTTGTTGTTGTTGTTGTTGTTTTTTTTTATGCAAGGAACGTGAATGAACAAAATGTTATAGGAAAATAATTGATGGTGAGGTGCTGTGATGTGGCTCAACATAAAGCAACATTGATTTTCCTATAACAGCATGTACCGGAGTGTGTTATTCCACTTTATACCACAACAAAGTGCCAATGATTACAATTATTTATTTTATATATATATATATATATATATATATATATATATATAATATATTACACACACACAGTATCTTACAAAAGTGAGTACACCCCTCACATT
>JANDJT010000190.1:6775953-6791835 GCA_024331685.1 Stegophilus panzeri | reverse complement strand
AATATATAATATAAAAAAATGACACCATACATTTTAACCTTTTTGTTACATTTAATATGAAACATCAGCAAAATAAGTTAGTTCTTGTAACGTACATTATAACAGCTGTAAACAGTTATTCCCTTGCCAACTTCTCTTTTTTTTTTTCTCTCTCTCTCTCTACCTTAGTTAATAAAAGAAAAAAAATGCAGCTTTTCATGTTCCTGAGACAACAGAGCTTAGACTCCTTGCATAAATGCTATGTCTTTGTTAATACTTCATGTTTATAAGTATCATCACATGTTTGTTTCTCACAGAAATCTTCAATATTAACAATTGCCTTTTTTTTTTTTTTTTTTTTTTTTTTTTTTTTTTTAAATCCATTTATGTGGCACAGTGCAACTTCCTGTATACGTTGTAGAAACTATAGAAACAACAATATATTAGAAATAGCACATTAACATAAACCTTGCAGTTGGAATTCCTGTCAGTAGACCTGCTGTTGTACAAAATTAATCAACACCTTCTGACCAATCAGATTCAAGCATTCGACAGCACTGTGGTATAAAACAAATGACTTGCATAATTATTTTGCATAGCTTTTCCACTGGCAAATACTGTAATGAGTTAGCTTGTAACACTGGTGCAAGATGATTATCAATTACCCTCATTACCATTTTCCACTGTCGCAGCATCTTGGCTCCGTTTCTCTTATTTGTATGAATAGTCATAGGGTTTTCTTTATCTCACGGATGGCACATTTCTTTCGCTGCTTAGTCCACAGGAGAATTCGTCCTCTCGATCTTCTCGCTGTATTCTGTGCTTGGAGGAGAGGAGGCACTCCACAACAACCCCCTGTGGGCATCTGTTCTGCTGGGAGTGTATCACAGAGTGGTGTAACACCAAGGTAACATGTTTATCTCTGGGAACTAGGGCTGTCGCATACCTTTCAAACACATTCGAATTTGAGATCAAGCGATGATGAGACAATAGATCAGGATTTCAGCTTTCGTTTCCTGATATTTAGATCTCGATGTGTTCAGCAATTTAGAACATGACACCTTAGGTGGCAGACCACCCAATATTTTTGGTGAACAAAAGTAGAGTAACAGATATAGTCTTAAACGGAATAACTATAAAGTTAATATTTGGTTCCATATTCCTTGCTTGTAGTAACTGCATCAAGTCAGCAACCCACTGACAAAAACTGGTGTGTTTGATGGATTGATTTGATGGCTGGATTGACGGACGGATGGATTTATAGAGTATAAAGTAAAAATGAGTTGTTTTTGTCTCTTGTGATTGCAGACAGAGTGTCCGCTGTGTCGAGAGAAATTTCAGCATCACCGCCTGGTTTATCTGAGAAATTACAGATAGATGACACAGTATTTCACATCTACCTGAACTAAGCCTTCATTCCAATACTGCGTCTATCACAACCTCATAGCCAATTCAGAAGTGTGTGTATTCTGTGTCATGAAAAAACAGGATGAGTGGATGTATAACCAGAACAATTTTGCACTTGAACCATACAGCTGAAGCAGATTCCTTTGGAATTTGTATCATCTGTTACATCTGAACTGTATACTCTGTATTATTGGTTTAATTACTGGCTGTTGTGCTAATTAGCTAGCTATATGGTACTGTGAATAAAGTAAATCGTTACAGAGGTATAAATGCAGCTGTAAGAAATGAAATAATAAATATAAAAATTTTTGTTCATGTTTGCATTTATGAACAGCTTCATCTGCCTGTTTTTGTGGGTTGTGAGATGTGCAAATGTCTATAGTATTTAATTATGGTATTTAATTGGGTTCATGCCGTAAAATTTAATGATGCATAAAATGATATATTTCAAATGCGAAATGATCATCGTGTTGCTTTTAAAAATAACTCCCTACCTTAATTACCATTCCTGTAATAGCACGTTCTCACTGGTGTCCAACTAGGGTTATTTCTCTGAAGCACAACATGAAGTAAAAAGTGATTCATTTGAAATGAATTTAAAATGATAAACAGTGGAGATTTCATTTCTTAAATGTTTTAGACTGAATGTTTCCTCTTTCCTTTGATGATGATGATTAGTAGATTAATTTCCTGCCTTTTCACCCACACCTTAGCAACTTTATATTCATGTTACTTCATCAGCTGTTTTTAAATATATTTAAAGATAGACACGTACACCTCATGTTTGACATATTTGGACAAGTGAACATTTGATCATCTTTGAAACAGTGCCTATTAATGAAGTTGATTATACCTGAACAAAACTAGCTGAAAGGGGAAAAAATTCAATTTCAATCATTTACTGAAATTTCAATATATGTGATATTATTCTGTGGAAAAACCAAGTACACCCTTGGCCTCATGTGCTAGTATTGCCCCCTTTAGCAGAAATAACTTCTTGTAGGCGTTTTGCATAATTGTCCACCAGGCTTGCTGGAATCTTTGACCACTCTTCCATGCAATATTCTTTCAGTTGCAAAATGCTTGAGGGTTTTCTTGCATGTTTCAAATCCCCTTACAACATCTCAATGGGACTCAAATCATTCAATCCAGGATTGAAATCCATTTCTTCTTTTTGATACATTCCTTGGTGGATTTGCGAGTGTGCTTAGGATCATTATCCTGTTGAAAGGTCCACTTTCGGTCAGATGACCTCACATTATCTTCAAGCACTGTTTGATATGCGGAATGCATATCAATACAGAATTCATAGTTGAATCAATGAATGCAAGCTGTCCAGTCCCTGAGGCAGTGAAGCAACCCCACACCATAACAAATCCACCACCATGCTTCACAGTTGGTATGAGGTGCTTCTCCTGAAAAGCTGTCTTTGGTCTGTACCAAACTTGTCTGTTCTTACTGGCCAAACAACTCTATCTATGATTTGTCTGTCCAGACCACATTATTCCAAAAGGCCTGGTCTTTGTCTTTATGCTCATTGGCAAACTGTAGTTTTGCAAAGGCTTTTTCCTGGCACACCTCCCATGCAGGTCAAATTTGTGCAATTTCTTTCTGATTGTAAAATCATGCACTTTGACACCAACAGTTGCAAGACGTACTAGCAGATCCTGAGATGAAATTTTGGGGTTCTTGATGTCTTTTTACATCACTGAATTTGTTGGGACCTGTTGCCAGTCCTGGACAAATTGGCAGTCGTTTGAAATCTGCACCATTTGTAGATGATTTTCCTTACAGTGGAATGATGTATGTCAGATCATTTGGAGGTCTTCTTAAATCCCTTGCCAGACTCCGAGGCATCTACAACCTTTTTTCTGAAGGCTTTACAGAACTCTTCAGATCTTGGCATGGTGACACCACACACCTCTAACAAAGAAGACACTAGACATGAGAGAGATATAAATAAGACAGTTTCCACCTGCACTACCTTAGCAGGTTCTAATCACTGGCGTCCAATCTTGAACACCTGATTCTAATTTTATAGATTTGACTGTGTGATAAATATAGGGGTGTACTTTACTTTTCCCATGAGACTGATCTGTTTTTTGTTAATTTAAATTGTGATAATTACTACAAAATGTCAATTTTATGCATCATTTGAGAGTGTAACACCTTTTATTAATAGACTCTGTTTCAAAGAGGATAAAATGTTTGCTTGTCCAAATATGTCAAAAAAGCCAACAATTTCCGTAGGGTGTGCTTATTTTTTCACATGACTGTATTTTCATAAATACCTTAATTTTAGGGTGTGTTTTGCACAGCTGACTACCTATGCTGTAGAACACTAGTAGGAAGGAACTATATATGAAACCATTTGAAAATCCATACCAAATGTTTTGTGGCGTCACAAGTAGGGTAAATCAGTAATTGAGCATATTAATCTGGATAGTCCTCTTAACTCTGTGTGTTTTTCAGATGGATGACGTCTGTGACCAAAATGGAACCAGTTTATTTTGTTGAACATAATCCTGCTACTGTTTCCCCCAAGGTGATTTTTCAAGTTTTAATGAGCTAATGATTACTCTAATGTAAAATAAATAGTCTCACGCACACAGCATTTGAGCCTGTAAGTGTCCTCTACAGATCTCATTTTAATATCATTGTCTCTTCTAAATCATTGACCTTTTGCAAATGAGATATTTGTGCAGTAAAAAGTTTGCCTTGGCAGGGCACTTTCAGGCAGCAAAAGAAAGATCGTTCATCTTCTCAAGCTATATTACGGTAGATGACCTTGTGGTCTATATAGAGTATTGAAAAAGTTCTAGAAAGATATAGGAATTTCTGTCTGCTGTAATTGACAGTTTGAGTCTATATTTATCTGGACCAAAGAAGCATTTCAGTACGGGAACTGACTTGAGGGAATCGTTCTCATTTCACTGAACAGCATTTTTATTCTGTCCCAAAGGATGCATTAGGTTTTAGATGTCTTGAGAGATGCAGAGACGAGTTATTCTCACCATACCACCTCAGACGCTACGGTGTTGCTCGTTATAATCCACAGTCTATCACTGAAAACAGACCAGTCTGCCTCGATACATACAATATCAGATAAGGGACACATACAGTAGTGCCTGGTGCTTATTAAAATGGGTTTATCTGTTTCAGGTCATGCAGAGAGTTTGAGTTGGGTTTTTGCAGCACTTGTCCATCCAGGCCAGATTCAGAAGTTTCTCATTAGTTGGACTAGAGGTCAACAACACCAGAATAGAAAACTGTGGGTCCTTTTTTTTTTTTTTTTTGTCAAAAACCTGTTATAAAAGGCCATTTGAGTCTGAAGGTTCTGGTTGCAGTGAAAAAGTGAAAAAGGAACAGTTTCAGTACAGGCCAAGGTAAACAGATGCTCCGAAGAGAAAAGTGAAGTAGAAATCATAATGGACAAGCTGCTAGAACCACTCTGGGTGGTTGATGTGTTTGCTTTGTGTTTGGTTACTTTGTCTCTGGAGGCTTACAGTAATCCAAAGTGTAATTTCATTGATTCTACTGAACACTGTTAATAGACTTTAATGCTATTGGCCTCACATTATCGCGTACAGTCTGACAATAATGGCAACTGAGATCCTACAGTGTGACATGGCTTACAGCGGGGAAAAGCAACAGTCGCAAAGGACTATTAAAAATTGCACAGTGTGCACCCGGCTTAAACTATAAGCACTTTGAATACCAAAATTGATGATGGTAGATGTTTTAGGCTGCTCCAGAGCTAAGGTCACCAGAGGCTGTGGTTATCTATACTGCTATTTGGTTCAGACCTTGGTAATCTATGCATTAATGAAGGCTGATTAATATAGAACTCACTGTTGCCATCAGCAAGCCAACTCACTATTCACCTCTCTTCTTAGCCCCTGACAGTATGCAGTGATAAGTGCAAGCTTGTCTGCTTAAAGCAGCTAACTTCATTCTGTGCAGATTGTAAAACTGCCCAGGGACAAATTTTAGGGATATGAGATGTTCACCTGCTTATGTTACACTGCAAAACAGTTCAATTAACCAGTCATGTGACTGCGCAATGCCACACTCATTTATCCAATTGACGGTTACCCCCCCAGGTGTTTTCCTGGTGAGAAGTGAGGAGTAGATACACTTTGTATTTGTCAAACTTGATCTTTTGGGAAGAGAAGTAAAGTGAGCACACTTGTAGCAATCCTTGGAATGTGGATGTATGATCATACTTGTTAAGTTCAGTGACATGAATCAGGCACTGTCATGATGGTATCAGGAGTCATTACTTGTTATTGCTTGCTGGCAAGGCTTCCTAGTGTTGTGTGGATGTCCAAGGTAGCAAAAATAGGCTGTGCTCTTTGGGAGGGAGGGTAGGAGGGATAGCAAACATTCTCTGCCTTGTCAATCACAGTGACACTAGCCAATCGCAGGCATCTATACATGTGCATGGAAGAGATAGGGAAGAACTGGCTGGTGGGAGGGAATTGGCAATATATTTGCTGTTGCTGTTTATTGACTACACAGCCTTGAGCAGAGAGGGCTTGGCTGGTTTCTTCTGCCATGAAGCAGACAGACTGATGCAAGTGCAGGTTTTCAGGTTCTATTAAAACCTATGTAGCAAAATAAAATAAAAATAGTGCTAGGCAATGCTCAAAATGTTTAAGTGTTTAACACTGTATTTTATGCTCCTTAAATATAATGCCCTACAAAATTACTGACACTTCATAAACATGAGCAAAAATAATTTATTTGAAATAAATGCAAACAAACTGTCATCCTTTATGATTTTTCATTTGTGTTCAGTCCCCAGGAACTCTGTGCATTTAATAAATATCGTTGAACATCGTCTTGTCATCCATTACCATTGGAAAACCCAAAGAATGCAAAAGAGACAGATGGTTGTTGAGCTGCACAAATCAGGCAATGGATATAAAAATACATGTAAGCAGTTAAAATACCATTAGGCACAATTAGTGTCATAGCAAGAAGTTTCACATGTCTGAAACAGCTAGAAATGTGCAGGAATTCTACCCATGATCACTTTGCACATATATTACTGATACTGTTGTGTATAAAACCCCCAGAAACAAAAGCTGGTCATCATATTTCCACTCAGGTTTGAAACAGCAAAAGGTTACAAAAGATTAATATTAATGAAGACAGCTGGATGTGTTGAAGTATAAAATGCTTCTCGTCTCAATGGGAATGCTACGAGCAAGTTAAGGAATATTAATAAACACTAGCGGAGTGCTTTAATAATATTGATGGCTAGTGAAGGAAAATGGGCTGAGAGTTGAATTGGCTAAAATGCTTTGGATCTGCCAAATTAATAAATATTCATGCACACAGGTTTCAGGTTTTGTACAGATTCCTTTAGCTTTTGTGTTGCATTACAGCATGCTGTGCTGTACTCAGTTCACCGCAGCTCAGCTTCATCACCAAAAAAAAAAAGCATCCTCACCACTGCTTGGTCTCCAGTGAGCTGTTCTGCATCATTGTGCTCAGGCAGACGCTGCAGTGAGGAGATGGAGTGCATTAATACTTGCACAGTCTTTGCACCAGCTGAGCATAAAAGGGCTCAAGGTGGCATGTTAGGAGGCAGAGCATTATCATAATGTGATCATTCTGCCTGCAGGGCCATTGCATCCTACAGTTCAATTACAGAAAAGTACAGCTACTTTTCTATGGAGGTTTTTGTGTGAAATTCATCCTGATATATAACCATGGAATGCTTATCCATCTTGCTCTGCCTTGGATACATGTGCACACTTATGCATCTATTACTGTACACATACACAGCTGTTTGCTAGTGTGCCCTTAGCATTAGATAAGGTCAAGAGTGTAATGACTTCTCAATCACTAATTTGTAAATGATGACAGACTCAGTAGTACTTACTTGAGAACACATATTCTGTATGAAAGAATGAAAAAACAAGTAGTAGTTCATTTTCACTTCAACAGAAAATCAGCAAAATATCTATCTATCTATCTATCTATATATATTTTTTTAATCTAATTTTAGGACTGAAAGCAAGAGGTTTCCTTGATCGGCCCAATCTTTGGACCTGATTTGAAGAAGACACAGTATGACTGATCTGTCAGCACTATAACATGTACTATGTCATGAAAAACTGTCAAAGATCGACGCAGCAATTGTTTTGTTAGTATACAATAAATATCTATATTGTCGTCATTATATTCTATGGGTATGCAAACTTTTATACTCAACATACGATTGCGTAAAGGCTAGGTAGCTGAAGTCCAGACAGAAAAGATCTGGGCTGAACACTACTGTGAGGACTGCCTACTGCATGTTGCCTGAAGCCAGCACACAATATTTGCAGCACACAAGTAAGAATAACTACTTCATCTAATACTGCTATCACTGAATGAGTAAAGTGAAACTATACATAACAAAACAATATACATTCTGTTAAATGCCAAATTGAAAAGGTACATTTTCAAATGTTAAAAGAGTGTACAGAGCTTGACTGCTTAATGCAAAGTGGTATTAAGTGTTTTTTTTTTTGGCATCAAGTGGTATCAAGCAATTTTCTTGCTTGAGATAATCAAGAAAAATCTGTCAAATCTACTAAATGTCTTATATGATATAGGGGAAATATTTGCACTGTAAAGCATTTTTCTATAAATAAACATAGCAATTTCTATATATTTACTTCTGCAAGTTTTTGCAGCGCATGCATTGTATGTAGAGGTCACTGCCTTGCAGCAAACATACAGGTCCATGAGGTTATGCTGTATATTCTGACTTGCGTGGTCAGTTACTGATCATATTTAGCGAGAATATGAGTTTTCTTGGAGTTTCTCCTCAAGCAACTCACTCTTTTACCCCACATCTGTTTATCCTTCATTAAGATACATGTTTTTCTAAAAATATCTTTTACTGTGGTTTTTATTTATTACTTATTTCCCACTGGCTTTCATGGAAACACACACACTTCTCATCTGTGATCATGTATAGATAAGAGCAAGCTAAGTTTTTCCTAAGCTAACTGCATATTTACTTTTTAAACATCTTGTAACTTTTTTCCTTTTGCATTGAACAGACTTGAACTGGTTATAGCTGTTGGGATTGTTTGTCTGCTCTGTGTCCTTACTTTCATATAATTAGAGCAAATTTGAATAAAAATCTGTGTTGAAATTACATCTGACCTAGTTAGTCTGCACTGCTGTGCAGAAAATGCAGATGTTCTACTGAAGGTTAGAAAGACTTGGTGAAACTCTGGGGATTTTGGATTTTAAATTAAAAAATAATTGGCCAGGGTTTAATAAGGTGTTTGCACAGGAATAAGTGGACTCTATTCAGCATTTATTGTACAGTGAAAAAATCACTATAATGCTTACTATAAAAATAGTAAGGCTAGTTAATCTACCACAGATTGCTGTCTTATTTTCCTTCCTAAAACCACTTAAACATTAGTTATCCAGTTAGTTAACCATTAGTTATGAATGAATGAATGAATTTTACTGCATCAGTGGATCTGAATGTAAAATCAGTTAATTTTTTACCATTTGGTGTGCAAAGCGACTGGCAGGATGCAAGTGTGTAAACTCAGTACATGCTGTCTTAGGACAAATTCACAAATAATAACCACAGAAAACAAGGCTTGGACTTAATGACACTAAATGCATGATAAGACTTCGCAATAAACAAGTACATATTAGTGAATAGGTCACACAGACAAATTAATCAAGGACTAACACAGAACAGGTGAACACAAGAGGGTAACAAACCAGCGAAAGGATAGAGGTGAAGACAGGATTAGAACAAAAAAAACATGAGCATTTGGTGTTTGTTGCCATGGGTAAAGCAATGCAAATAGGGAAACTGGCAATCATTTTATTTGTTTTTGTTTGTTTGTTTGTTTGTTTGTTTATTTGGAATTGTCACCATTTGCTCCCCCAATTTGGTCACCTGCCAATTCCTATTCACCAGCTAGCTCTTTATGATACAGCAGCTACCAACCACAAAGGGTGAAGGCTAGCATGTCTTTTTCAAAACTGTGAAAGCAAGAACCATAAACGTAAAAATGGACACGTTGCATTCAAATGTGAACACAAGAACTACAAAAGCTTGACAATGAAGTGCTGAAAAACTAGAACTTATACAGAGGTGGTAATCATGGTGAATCAAGACACAGGTTAGAGTGATTAAGACATGTGATGTGCTGGGGCTGATGGGAAATGTAGACACTTCAAGACACATGAAGCCAGCCAACTGCATCTTTTCTATCTGCTGCTAATGCTGCATTACAGGACAGTGAAACACTTGCTATATTCCCTCTTCAACACACATGAGCTCACAGACACCCACAGTTGGCTAGTTTTGCTGTGATTGACAGGGCAGAGAGAGTATGAAGAATTTTTGTTCCCTTGGCTCCCAGTTACGGGTGGCTGTGGCATTTCCAGGATTCGATCTTCGATGAAATGGCAACTTTTCTGTTGCACCACTCGGAAACAATTTGTAACAATCATTTTACTCTACCTATTTTTAGAAGGTATATTACAGTGCTGTGAAAAAGTATTTGCCACCATCCTGATTTCTTCTGTTTTTGTGTATATCACATACTAATTTGTCTCAGGAATTAAAACAAAATCTAAGATAAAACCAAGGCAACCTGCGTAAATACAACATATAGTTTTTAAATGATAATGTTATTTATTGAAGCAAAAAAAAAAATAAGTTATGCAATACCAACTGGGCCTGTGTGAAAATTTATTTGGTTTGGTTGCAGTTATTGCTGCTAAAGGTGGCACAACCATATTTTAAGTTTAAGGGTGCAATTAGTTTTTCACACGGTGATAGGTGTTGTATAACGTTTTTTGCTTCAATAAAAAAATAATAATAATAAAAACTGTATCGTGTGTTTACTCAGGTTGCATTTGTTTTATGTTGTATTTCGTTTGAAGATCTAAAACTCTTTAGTATGGGATATATACCAAACCAGAAGAAATCAGGATGGGGGCAAATACTTTTTTCACAGCACTCTACCAATAGTATTGGTATCTGAAAAAATAAATTAAATAAATTAAATCCCAGTAATAGGATCCCGATCCATCACAACCCTGCCCACAATAAAGCAGACATGAATGCATGATTTCACCTCTGCAAGGCATTCAGTTTGCCCCAAAGCCTCTAATATCACTGATGACACATTGTTCATTCAGGCAATAAAAGGCAATTGAGAACTTGTTCTTCTGAGAGTGACAGTCTATCATGTACCATTCAGTATAGAGTGTATTTCTTTCCCTAGGTATGCTTTCACATACCTAGAGAGAGTACCCAGAAAGTTGAATAGCTTCGATCCATTTGTCATCTGTCCAGTAAGAGTGGTACATCCAAAACAATTTCCCTTTTCCCTCACCTCAATTGACTGGCAGTGTTCTGTAATAGCACCTGACAGTGTAGCTCTTCTGACAGCCAGTATGCTCGAGGGCATGAGCACACCGGAGCTGACAGAAAGCCACTGAACTGAGAGAAGAAGAAATTCTGGCTGACTTCTTGGTTTTGCAATGGCATTCATGACATGGAAGTAGGCTGTGGACACAATACTACGGATTAGGAATTATAAAGTTAGAGGAGAGCAGGGCTCATTTGAAAATGTACAGTATTTTTTTTGTTGCTAATTACATCATTAGTGCACTCAGCATTTATATTGCTATTACTTTTATTCTCTTAGTAACAGGTGTATTATTTTATTTTTATTACAAATTTTGTCAGCCAAATAGGCATTGCTGTTACTAATAATGCTCTCAGTCAGGTTGCACTTAAAAGTAATGGAATTTCTACTGCTGTACTTGGACAATAAACCAGATTGTGATCTTTATTTGGGAATGTATGTGTTGTTTCATTTGCACAGTCTGTTAAACTTTACAATAACCCTACTGACACCAATAACCAACAGTCTAAACAGGCACTAACAATGTCTCGGGAGGACCAGAACGGAAAATCAATTCAAACAATCTTTAAAGTATGTATATGAAGTGATTATGGAGTGTATCTCTGTGTGTATCTCTGTGTATTAAGGAAGAGCTAGTCTCCAGTATGGGCCGAATGAATCAATGTTGAATTTGTATTGAAGTTCTTTTGCTCATTATTTTCCTCTGTAATTCTGAAGAAAGGTAGAACTCTGCACCCAAATATTCCCAACGACCCCTACCTACCCCAAGAAAAAAAACAAAAGACAGAGAAAGGAAAGATATGACAGCAGTACATGAGTATAAAGCTTCAACACAACTTTGAATCTTGTATTTTCACTCTAATGCATGAAGTGAAAAGTGATCCTGATCCTGAAAAAATGGTAAGTTCCCTGATTGAGTAGGGTGGATCAGGGCAAATGATACTATGACTGGTTAAAAAAAAAATACTTAAAACAAACAAAACAAATCTAAGGTATAGGCCAAATGCATCATAACCAAAGTAATTACAATTTTTAACCCCTTGTTACAGCAATATGGGAGCCACCTGAAAATGACAATTTTCTGCTTTTTCCGATAAAGCAGCAGTACAAAAGCAAATTTATTCAAGTGGAAAAGTGGAATTTGCTGAAGGGGAAAGGACATGGGAACTAAAAAACACACGTTTTCTACACTTTCACTACAATTGTAGGCAATTGTAGTTTATCATCATGTGCAACAATTGATTGGATATGCACTAATTTTCTAACAATTGTTTAAAATGCATTTATACATTCAGCTATTCACTAAATCCAAACATTAAACAGGTAAATATGAGTCCAACCATTTTCTTTTTTTTATCATTTATGCTGTTAGCATGGAGCTGTCCGATCCACTGACATACAGTATGCTAGGGTTTTAGTTTTCATTTGTTTTTTTTCTCTCTGGTTGCACTGGTAGCAATGTTTGTAGCAAACTTCTGTATTAACAAGAGGATTAACTGGAAAAATCACTTGTCTTTCTTATAAAGATCTTGGTGTATGTTGGTGAACTAAAGACAAAATTCTACTCAATTCAATTCAGTTTTATTTGCATGGCACATTTAACAGTGGGGATTGTAATACAGTAGCTTTACAGAAATGTATAAATTTAGGATCTGAGATGAGTTGGCACCCCGTCCAGGGTGTCCCCCTGCCTTGTGCCCCGTGTTCCCTGGGATAGGCTCCAGGCTCCCTGCGATCCTGTGTAGGATAAGCGGTATGGAAAATGGATGAATGGATGGATAAATCTAGGATATACATTTTAAATGTATAAATTTGTCCCTAATGAGCAAGCCAGTGGCGATGACGGCAAGGAAAAACTCCCTGAGACAAGGAAGAAACCTTGAGAGGAACCAGACTCAAAATTGAAATCTACTCATGAGGCTTTGTTTGTGACCTATGGTGATAAATTTTGTTTATTTTGCAACTAGATAAACAGGTTCTAAACCATTCAGGGTCCTTATTGTGCTTTTGTCACAGGTTTTACCACAGAACAATGCTGATGGAGATTTTATCAGTAGGAAAATTGTAATTTTTGTATCTTTGGAGCCATAGTTGCTTCAAAGTCTCTTGAGAACATGTTACCTGTTTCTCAAAATAAAAATGCAACCCAACAGTGCTGGTTTGTTGCCTATTAATATAATTCTATACTACTTTAAATATTTCATGTACAATTACTGCATGATTCATAACTGTAAGTCTTGTTGTCTAGCTCATAAAAAAAAAAAATCTGCTCAGAGAACATCATCAAGTCTTGTTGTCTAGCTCATAAAAAAAATCTGCTCAGAGAACATCATCTCATTAATACATGCATGCACTTTATACTCTCTTTCTTTCTCTATCTCTCTCTCTCTCTCACACACACAGACACACACACACACACACACACACACACACACACATATATATACACTCCTTCTCTGTCGTGCTCTTTCTCTTTCTGTTTGTCTTCATCTCTTCTTTCACATTCCTTACTATGGTATTTGTTTTTACTCCTCTCCTTGATCACTCTCTTCTTTTGATTTTTTCTCTCACGCTCTCTCTTTCTCTTTCAGATTGTTCTGTACCGTCTGGGGTAGACAAAGGAGTGATACACACACACACACACACACATGCTTCTAACAGCTTCAGATACCTCTGACATATATATAANNNNTGAAAGCTGATCTATGATCTATCGTCTCATGTCTCATAGTCATCTTTGGGTTTGAGATCAAAATGTCTTTTCTTTTGGTATATATGTCACATGTATAACCAATTTGTGTATTTATGTATGGTACATTCTTTTTAATTTAATAGGCGTGATGTGTCCTTATCTATGTATTTTATTGTTGATATGGAAATTGATCCAATTTATTCTGTTGTTAAATTGTAAAACGCATTAGTGAGCACTGCAACAGAACAATGCACTAACTATGTAGAAGCAGATGTGAATGCTACAGTATCAAGAGGGAGTAATACTGCCCCCTACAGGCCTCAGCATCACTGGACAAGCACATGACAAATCTGTCATTTAATTTCCAGGTTAAACAAAATTTTGCAAAAATCCACTTTTGCATGTCATTACAATAAAGAGTGAATTCAGCTATATTGGGACATCAGGAAAATTGGGACAGTTTCACTTAGCAACATTTATTTGCTGGCCTGATCAGTTCAAATTAAATCAAATCTGGTTACTGAGCCCTTGCTGTGGAAGTGCTCATTCATGTAGCGTCATATATCGACATATAAATGTAAATCCAAATATATATTTATAACTCTGAATATATAAATGTAAATCGGAATATATAAATGTTGATCTGAATATATATTGTTATCTCAATATAAATATATCTTTATGATTAGGCATGTCAATAGGCAGATGTTCTTATTAAATTGTATTATGAAAACAGTAGGCCTATACATCCTGTATACATTTATCCATGCAAATATTGTACTCTTATATAATTATTTTAAGTTCACATCACTTATCTAAACCAAAAGGAATATGTTCCTCTACTTTACAAAAGGCTGGCCTTTCTACTTTACAAAAGGCTGGCCGGACCTCACAGTCCGTTAAGAGTGTAAATGCTATGCTTTTCTACAGAATTCAGCATGACTGAGAGTCATTTGAAAATTCACTTCACCCTGTACTTTATTGAAAACACATCATTAACACGTTATTTGGTGGTTTACATTGTGAATTTTATTTATTTTTAAAATATACACTCATTTAAAATCTGATGACTGCAACACACTCCAAAAATGTTGGGACAGTCAACTGTTTATCACCGTGTAACATCACCTTTTTTTTTAATAACACTTATTAAGCGCTGAAGTCACCAGTTGGTTAAGTTTAGAAAACTGAATTTTCCCCCATTCATCCATTATGCATTTCTGCAGCTGTGCAACTGTACAGGGTCTTTGTTGGCTTATTTTGTGCTTGATAATGCGGCACACATTCTCAATCTGAGACAGGTCAGGACTGCAGGCAGGCCATTCTAAGACTTGCACTCTCTGCTTACGCAACCATTAGCTTGTAATCCAGGCAGAATGTGGTTTGGCGCTGTCCTGCTCTGGATGGCAGCATATGTTGCTCCAAAATGTGTACATATCTTTCTGCATTAATGATGCCCTCACAGATGTGCAGGTTACCCATGCCATGGGCACTGACACACCCCCATACCATGACAGACGCTGCCTTTTGGACCTGATGCTGATAACAGCTTAGATTGTCCTTTTCCTCTTTGGTCTGGAGAACACGACGGCTGTTTTGCCCAAAAACTATTTGAAATGTTGACTCATCAGACCACAAAACACGATTCCACACGATTCCACTGTGTCCATCTCAGATGAGACTCAGCCCAGAGAAGTCGGTGGCGCTTCTGGACAGTACTGATGTATGACTTCTGATTTGCATAGTAAAGCCTTAACTTACATCTGTGGATGCAGCGGCGAATGGTGTTCTGACAAAGGTTTACCAAAGTATTCCCGAGCCCATGTCAGGATATTCAATACAGATTCATGACAGTTTTTAAGACAGTGACGTCTGAGATCATGCGCATTCAGAAGTGGTTTTCAGCCTTGTCCTTTACTCACCGAGATTTGAGCGGATTTCTTGAATCTTTTAATTATATTGTGCACTGTAGAAGGTGAAATGCCCAAAATCCTACCGAGTTGTCTTTGGGGAATGTTGCTCTCAAAGTGTTGGAATATTCGCTGACGCATCTGTTGGCAAATTGGCGAGCCTCGACCCATCCTTGCTCTTGAAGGACTAGGACTTTTTTGGAGGCTCCTTATATACTATGATTAGACAATTGCTTCTCCTGTTTCACATCACCTTCTTATTTCAACTTGTCACATCACTATTAGTCCTAAATTGCCCCGTCCCAACTTTTTTTGGAACGTGTTGCATGCATCAATTACAAAATAAACGTTTATCTTCAAAAACCTATGCAGTAACACATCAAATACCTTGTCTTTATATTTTTTTGTTGTTTAAAAACAAGTCAAAGTACATTTACAAATCACTCCTCTTTATTTTTATTAGCATTTTCCATAC
>JANDJT010000190.1:6730665-6768368 GCA_024331685.1 Stegophilus panzeri | reverse complement strand
AATCAGCCTACCATGCATGTCTTTGGACTGGGGGAGGAAACCGGAGTACCCGGAGGAAACCCCCGGAGCACGGGGAGTACATGCAAACTCCGCACACACAGGGCCACGGTGGGAATCAAACCCTAACGGGAGTGTGTAGACTTTTTATATCCACTCCGACTGTCTATTTTGTAATCACTTTCCTTTTTCTAATCCCAACCTCTACACGTGTAGGCAAATACTGGCCACAGACACTAAGCTAATATACCTACACGTTTATTATTATTATTATTATTATTATTATTATTATTATTATTATACCTACACCTACACCATCATAGTCAGCATATTTTGTATACCAAAAAGCCTTTAATAATATAATGGATTATTATGTATGCACAAAACATACTGTACTACTTGTGAAATAATATAACTTAATATAAAGCTATCCATACTCCACAAATTCCGACCTCTATTTTGTATTACACTGTTTCAACAGTGGCATTTCGGAGTGTCATGATTCTTTATGAACAATATGAAGCATTAAGTCACATCATATCTCATCCAGCGTCATCTACTAGCAAGTTTAGGATGCAACTTAATCTTAATATGCATTCGTTGTTTTTACATACTTTCTATTTCAGAGTTTTTTTGGCATCTTCTCTTTCCCTTTGTTTCAACTAATGCGATTGAACTGCATTTTGTATGTGTGAAAGGTGCTATATTCTATATTTTGTGTCCACGTGGGTTTTCTCCAGCATCTCTGGTTTCCTCCCAAATCATGCTAGTAGATAGACTGTGAATCTGTGTGTGTGTGTGTGTGTGTGTGTGTGTGTGTGTGTGTGTGCATGATATCCTGTGAGAGATTAATCTCCTGCTCAGAACCAATGAGTTGCGCCTTTTAATTTGCATAGTTGCACAGAACATTATGTACAGAGCGAACAAATCATGTTCCTGCGACAGATCACAGAGGTTCGGAACATTAGACACTAGGATAAGAAATTGTTGGATATTAAAGATAAAGTTTGGTTTCCTGGACACAGACACAAGAAAAAAATATGCATTTCCATATGGATGTATATTAAAATGCAAATGTATATTAAAAGTAAAAATGCAACAACAAAAAAAGTATTTTCATATGGATGTATATTAAGGTTTTAGCCAAAGAAAAGCCTTAACCTATGCCCAGGAAACCAACAGCACTCTTTAAAAAAAAAAAAATTATAATAATAAAATAGTGATACCTGAGATTTCCATGATTCTTTACCATGTTCTGGTGCTGCCACAGTAAACTGAATAACCATTTCTCACCACAGCAATCCTTCCATATAAACATTTATGATGGGGATTTATTTTTTCTCTTCAGTTCTCTCTGGCACCAATATAAAGGGTTAAAGAAACATCCAGGTTCTCTAGGAAATTACACACCCCACCCTACACACCCAAACTGTTTCACAAATGTTCTGCAGATTATAGTTGATGGTTTTAGCTTTCTAAAGAGGTTCTACTGTTTCTGGGGAAACTCTCAGTTGCAGAGTCCTAGCTCTAGAAATGTAAAATCAAAGAAGCCTTTAGAGTGTTAGTTAGTAACTCAATGGAAATTTTTTGCAGTAAGGTTGTCTTCTTTTCTGCTAATGTAAATATTATAACACCAATGGTAACTAAAATCTAGAAGAAACTCCTACTGCAAAGTACAATAAGGACACTACAGAGCTGTTAGTAAATTCAAGGCTGTGAATTCACATGAGTTTCATAGTTGCACTGCTGCTCATGTTGTAATCTTGTGGTGACTTTGTGGAAAACCCAGATCTGAGACTGCTATTTCTGTTTGAGGACATTTTGACTACAGTCATTGTAATTCCAGTTCAACTCCCCTGTGGCACAGAACATGTTGAACTCCTTGCCCTTGACCTACAAGACCTACAGTCTTGTATTTGCCAAAACCCTTTGGCTGTTTGATATGATTTTACATTCCCCTTCAAAACTACTGAAACGGCAAGGTCAATTCATTTGTTTTTGCTGTAGACTGAAGACATTTGGGTTTGAGATCAAAAGATGAATATGAGAAGAGAGTTTAAAAGGTATATGTAGATGTGTTAAATGGCATAGAACATCATGTGACTGACAGGTGTTTCTTATTACACAGGTGTGTCCTGTTAGATTGATTGTTTAAACGTTAAATAGCTCGGAACATCTACTCTTGGTTTTAGCCTTCAGTTTCACCTGTGAAGACTGCATTTGTTGTTAAAAAGGATAAGCCAACATGAAGATCAGGGAGCTGTCTATGGGAGAAAAGCAAGCCATTTTGAAGCTGAGAAAAGAGGGAAAATGAATCAGAGGGGAATTGTGCAAACATTGGGCATAGTCAATACAACCATTTGGAATGTCCTGAAAAAGAAAGAAACCACTGGTGTACTGAGCAACAGACACCGAATGGGTCGGCCAAGGAAAACAACAACAGCTGATGACAGAAACATTGTGAGAGCTGTGAAGAAAAACCCAAAATCAACAGTCAGTGACATCACCAAAAACTTCCACAAGGCAGAGGTCAAGATATCACAGTGCACCATTTGAAGAAGACTTCAAGAGCAGAAATATAGACTGAAGGGAGAAACCCCCTGAAACAAACAACAAATGAAAGAGTCTGTGGTAAAAGCCTGGAAAAGCATCACAGAAGAAGAAAGCAACAATTTGGTGATGTCAATAAGTCACAGGCTTGATGCAGTTACTGCAAGCAAGTGATATATACTTTAATTTACTTCAAGACTTATCTGTTCCTATACTTTTGCTTGCTTAAAAATTGGATAGTCTAATACAAAAGGTTCTATGTTTTGCATTGTTTAACACATCTAGATGTAAATACCAGGAAGTAAAAGCTGAAATCCTAAACTCTCGTCTCATATCTGTCTTTTGATTTCAAACCCAAATGTCTTCAGTGTATAGCGCAAACAAATGAACAGGCCTTGCCGTTCCAATAGTTTCAGAAGGGACTGAATATAAGGCTTTGGCTTCTACTATATAGAGAGAGCAATGTTGAGCATGAGCAGCTGTGGTTTTCACATTCTACGCAGTGAATCTCAGTTTTAAAGGAAATTAAGTTTTTCACTAACGCCCCTTTATTTCTCGAACAACCAACCACTTAGTCATTCTATCATCTTTGTGTGGTAGTGTCCCTGAAATGTTAATGTACATACAGCGTTCCTCAAAATATATTACTGACCAGCTGATAAGGCCTTTTATAACTCTACAGTAGAACTGGCTTAGCTTGTCTCATATCGTGTTTAACCCTCCTATTATGTTGGGAAAAAAAGTTACATCCATTATGTTATGGGTCAAAATGACTATAACTGTATAAATACACACAAAAAAACAGCAAATAACAGCTTAAAACAGTAAACTTTTATTATGGCTTGTCTCGTACAAGCCATAAGAAAAAATATTTGCATATAAGTTCATGACCCTAAATGAGGAAAAGCCAAATAATTTCTAAAAGAAAAAGAGAGATTAACCAGTATTTCAGACATCTCATATGTGTAACTAGGAGGGTCAAAGGTTGTCCTTTTAAAAAGTTCTGGTAGACCAAGGCATGTTAATAGCAGCAGGTGACGATATAAATGATATAAACTTGCTGTTAATATAATGCTTCTTCATAATTATATTGACATATAGCTGCAAACTTAAAGAAGTAGGCCAGAGCCTTCTCTCATAATAAGTTTCAGATAGAACAGACTTTTTCAGTTATCTGGGATTTGTTCCCTGTGACCAAAGTGTCAGGTGACACAGAGCAGCAGAACATTACAAATTAAGGTTAACCTGACATGCTGTGAATGGCAAACTTTCTGAAAGTTTGATGCAGGGGCATTAAAGCCTTAACCCTTAACTCAGTGCACTTAATACAACTCTACATAATAAAACAATAATCTACAACTCACTATACCTTTGAAACCACAACAATGTCACATATTTTAGACTCCACAACATTGACAGAAGTGCACACATTCCTTACATAGGTAAAAATGGATTGGTAATTCCACGATTGGGGTGCCAGTTATGTCCCAGTGAAATTATATATACAAATACAGTACACAGCAAAATCACCAGTGTTGATTTAACACCCACAATGTTGAATTTACACCCTACAGTGTTTATATGAGTCCATTGGACTCATATAAACACTCTGGGTGTTAATTCAACACTATGGATTTTACTGTGTATGTATGTAAAAGTACATAACATTTTAAACATAGGTAAAATGTTCTTCACAACATCTTACAGTGAATATAAAAAGTCTACAAATGTGATTGAAATTGCAGGAAAGAAAGAAAAACAACGAAATCAAGATAAATCGTCAGATATTTTTAAATAGCAACCAACAAAATTCAGGTGAAAAACAAATAGAACAGAAATAGTTAGAATAACTAGGTATGTCCTTAACTAATACTTTGTTTAAAAAAACAAATTTGCTTGTAATACAGCACTCAGTCTTTTTGGATATTGTATTCCACTGTTCCTTGAAAAAATGCTCCAGATTTATTAAACTGTGAGAGGATCTCCTGTGCAAGTCCTCTTCAAGTCATTCCACAGGTTTTCAATAGGATTTAGATCTGGGCTTTGACTGAGCCATTCCAAAACCTTGATCTTCTTCTTCTTAAGCCATTCTTTTGTTGACTTGGATATGTGCTTTTGGGTCATTGTCATGATGGAAGGTACATTTTTTCTTCATCTTTAGCTGTCTAACTGAGGCCTGCAAGATTGGAGTTACTTGGAGTATTTGGAGCTACTCATGGTTCCCGCTATCTTGACTAAAGCCCCAGGCTCAGCTGCCACCACCATGCTTCACCATGGCAATGGAATTCTTTAGGTGAAAAACTCTCTTGTTTTTGTGCCAAACTTATTTTTTTAGAATTATTCCCAAATGAATCTAGCTTGGTCTCTTCATACCATAACACATGAAGAATAAGAGAGGTTGTTGCCATGTCACATGCATGGAGTGACCAGTAATTAGCAGATATTCCTGCAGATATTCCTGTTGCCATAGGTCTCTTATCAGTAGCCTCCCTGATAAAATGACGTTCTGTTCTTGATAATGTCACTGTGTTGCCCCATTTTCTCCACTGGACATTTACAGTGTTACAATTTGGAAATTCTTTGTACACTTCTCCTGATTGACAACCTTTGACAATGAGAGCCCGAAATGCTTTATAAGCTCTTTGTGGACCGTGGCTTGAGTAGTCAGATGAAACCAAGAATATGTGAAGAAAATCCTACAGAAACAGCTGATCTTTATTTGGGGTTAATTACAAATGCCCCAGTCAAATGCCCCAGTATAAAAGGGTGTTTTTTTTTTAAACATGTTTCTATGTGATTTTCACTTGAATTTTGTTGGTTGATACACAATATCCCAAAGGCTTTTGGACACTTGACCTTTACACCCATATGTGGGTCTTCCTCAAAATGTTGCCATAGAGTTGGAAGCACACAATTGTAGAGAATGTCTTTGTATGCTGTAGGATTACAATTTCCCTTCATTGGAACTAAGAGGCACAAACTTGTTCCAGCATAACAATGTCCCTGTGCACAAAGCAAGGTCCACGAAAGCATGGTTTGTCAAGGTTGGAGTGGAACACATTTGGGATGAACTGGAATGTCAGCATATGAAATATCTGTAATATTGCACAAGTCACATGTTCAACATCTTCATTGAATTTCCTGAAGATCACGGAAAGAAGAATAGTAAGATCTCATAATTAATTTCACTGATATTGTGATATTGACAGTTCACTTTGAAAGCCGTTATTTGAAAGCCATGTTTGAAACCCAAATTATAGATTGAAAGTACATTATTTAGAAAATCAATAGAATAGTATCGATGTCCTCATGCCAATAGAAATAATGCTAATTAATCAAATTTTCTGTATTTGCTAATTCTATGACAAAAAAAAAAACCTATTTAACTACTTATTTAACAGCAAAAAAATAAACCTTGTAAAACACACACACACACACACACACACACACACACACATACATACATTTGTAATGGTTAAATCCATATTTTCTTTCATATTTATAGTTGAAAATTAGTTTAGAAATGTAAAGTTTAATTTTAAAGAGTTATAATTACTAAATGGTACAACAATCATGAAATTGCATACAAATAGTGTTACTAAGATAGATATTCAATGAGTTTAAAAAAAATATTCAGGTAAAAGTTGATGTCAAGTTTCGAAACCATCCATCCCTGCATTTTCTGTACCGCTTATCCTACACAGGTTCGTGGGGAGCCTGGCAGAAAGCCTGGAACCTATCCCAGGGGACTTGAGGCACAAGGTTGGGGACACCCTAGACAGGGTGCAAACCCATTGCAGGGCACTATTGCACACACACACGCCAACTCATTCACACTCTACTGACAATTTCGAGATTGTCCAATCAGCCTACAATGCCTGTCTTTGGATTGGAGGAGGAAACCCCTGAAGCACAGGGAGAACATGCAAACACCACATACACAGAACAGAGGTGGGAATCAAACCCCCAACCCTGGAGGTGCAAGGCAAACGTGCTAACCACTAACCACCATGGCCGCCCCAGATTCAAATACTATACTAGTATTTGATGTAGAAAAGTATTTCCTCAGCTGGTTACCAGACCACAGACCACATCCCCTGACCAGGCACATTACACATGTCCCCATTCACAGTCACCTGTACTTTTGATCAAACACACATGCTTCTAGATTGGGGTTTTAGATTCAACCTTTTTTCAGATTAGATTCAACTGTAGTGTGAATGTGCAGTGTAGTACTTGATCCATGAGTTACATTTGAACTTTATAACTATTAACCATTTATTTTCAGTGTAAGCGATATCCTTCAGGTATAAATTATGTCCTAAAAAGTAATCATTTATGTCCCATACCAGTAAACAAGTATAGGGTTTTTTGCAATCAAACAAAAAATTTGAAAATAGACTAGCAACTTTGAAAACCTGTACATACTTGCAGTTGCCTGATTACACACACACACACACACACACACACACACACACACACACCACACACAGAGCGTGAGTATAGTATGTATAAACACTCCTCTGAAGGTCGCTAAATCTGCTTAAGGTGTGTCTTCAGAAGTCATGTGACTTGCTGGGCCGGGCTACATGTATTCTATGATCTTGCTTTAAATCTAGAAAAAATGCTTGCACTATCTTTGGATTGTCATGTGAAAAATGGGAATCCTATTATGGAAGTCTTGTCATGTCACTAACACTGACTCATATTCCTATGTTACATAATGATACAATACAGCACTGACATCCTGTTTTTGACGATGATTCAAAACAGTGGGCTCGTTTATGCTGTAGTGGGTCTGTTATAGCAGGACTTACAGAGAAGGATTACATCAGAGTTTTATACATTGGTCATTTCAGGTCTGTTGCTAGTGGCAAACCATGTGACCAGCTGTAATCAATTAATAACGCCAACAATGCCTCCTATTATAATCTTAAAACAAACGAGGCATAATAGCATTGCACATTGAAGAATGGCAATCCATGAACCTTAAACCTGGACTTATTTTCTATCTGCTATGCTCTCTCCAAACAAAGAACACTTTGTTAGGTCATCCTACCCTATAACACAGTAAACAAACAAAAACAAAGTACGTGTGGAGTTGTGTAGGTTAGATTGCTAGCTCATTGGCAGTTAAAAAGTCAGTGAGGTTAGTTAGGTAACCCAGGCCTTCATACACTCTCACAAGCAAATCTAGATCTGGCAACTCGCACACAGAGAGAGAACCTCCCTCACACTCAGACCCCACAAACTGAATACCTGTTTCTTCATGTGAGTGAGTCAAAGACGAGCAATAAAACTGATCCAAGAAAAAGTGAATGCACGGGTTATTCATAACTACATAATAATAGTCCAAAATCTAAAAGCGGTTTACATAAAAGATGTTTTTTTTTTTAAAAAAAAAAAAAAAAAAACAGACAAAGAATAAGACAAACAATTTGTATAAAGATAATAATTTTTTTTTAAATAATAAAAGATTCATTTTTTTAATTAAAAAGAAAAACATGGAATCACAGTGAAGATGTATGAAAAATATAATTGCAGGCAAAATATAGCTTGATCAGTCTCCTGTAACTTTCTGCTCAGTAATCCAGGATATACATATTCTTGTTCCAATTCTTTCCTTGAAAGTTATCCTACTTTATTAAATCATACTCCTATTGAAGTTGATTACAAGCCAAAATAACTTAAACTGATGTGATTCAAGTTAAAAACACAGCCAAGGAGATGTTTACTTTCTATTATTGGCTAAGAACAGCTGTTAGCAGTAGCTCTGACTCATAGAAATAGTCAAATGCATGGCTGAGTTCATTTTAGCTAAGCCATTGAACCAACACTCCCTAAGGCGGCATGAGGAAGAAACTTTGGGAGGAACCAGACTCAAAAGGGAACCCATCCTCATCTGACACCAGATAGTGTGATTATGAGGCATTACTCTTCCCCAACTGTATGCTATAAAGTCAAACAGTACTGAGTGTGTTGAAAGGATCTTCAGTACAAGCATCAGGGTCTTTTATGACTTCAGTAGTGTTTTTAACTTTAAATCTATAATATCCCAGTGATGTTATCCACTGAGGAATGGATGAGGCTTGGGCATTAACTGTTTTCAGTAAGTGCAATTTTTAGGCTATTGTGAGGCTGGTGCCAAGATGTCTGAAGCTGGAGAGAACTGCTCTCTGAGAAAACAAAGGATTCTTACAGAAATTAACATTTGAACTCTCTCCCACAGAATTAGCCTCTTCATCCAAGATAACACATCACACTCCCTTCTCTCTCTGTGTGTTGAAATCACCTTAAGCTTGTCCAAGGTCTATATGCAGGTACAATGTAGCAATAAGCTCTGGCCCCATCCCAATATAGCTTACAGCAAGTTATGTTCGCTGAACTGCTAGGTAATTGAAGTAGTTTTGAGGGCAAGGCTGGCCTGTTAGGGCGGGACTGTATCCATCCCACTCGGGAAGGTGCTGCTCTCATTTCCTGCAGCATAGCACATAGACTCAGACAAGGCCTAGTTAATCAGTGACAATCCAGAGCCAAGGCCAGGGAGCAGACAAGCTGGCTAAACTGACCGTCCGCTATCTGCACTGAGTCGTCACCTCGGTTCCACAATATTGAGACTGTCTGTTCCCCGAGCTAAACAACAATGTAGAAATATTCAGAAAGTTTGTTTCAGTAAGGTAATTAACATACAGTTAGATCATACTGAATGTATAGCCAGCACCTGTGAAGCTAGGACTGTTAAATATTAGATCACTTACATCTAAAGCATGAAACCATTACTGATCAGGAGCTAAATATAATGTGTTTAACAGAACTATGGATTAAACCAAATGAGTGCATAGTATTAAATGAAGCTAGTCCTCCTGGATACAGTCATATACATCAGCTCCATCTAACTGGCAGAGGAGGAGGTGGCACACTCATTTATAATGATAATCTAGGCGTCACACAATAACCTAGTCATAAATTCCACTCTTTTGAAGTTCTTTATACTAAAAAAAGAAACATCCCTTTTTCAGGAGACTGTATTTTAAAGGTAATTTTGTAAAATCCAAATAAGCTTTACAGATCTTTACTGGAAAGGGTTTAAATGAGGTTTTGATGCTTGTTCAATGAACCACAAACAATTATTGCACATGCAACTGTGAAACAATCATTAAGACACTACAGTTTACAGGCAGTAGGCAATTAAGGTCACAGTTACAATAAGTTAGGACACTAAAGAGAATGTTCTACTGACTCTGAAAAACACCAGAAGAAAGATATCTAGGGTTCCTGCACACCTGCGTGAACATGCCATAGGCCTGCTGTAGGGAGGCATGAGGACTGCAGATGTAGCCAGAGCAATAAACTGCAGTGTCTGTAATGTAAGACGCATAAGACAGTGCTACAGGGAGACAGGAAGGACAGCTGATCGTATTTGCAGTGGAAAATTACATGTAACCATGTGTCCCCCCAGACGTGATCGAGAACTTGCAAATGCCTTGGTGGAAGAGTGGGGTAACATCTCACAGCAAGAACTGACAAATCTGGTGCAGTCCATGAGGATGAGATGCACTGTAGTACTTAAAGCAGCTGGTGGCCACCAGATACTGACTGTTACTTTTGATATTGATCCCCCTTTGTTCAGGGACTCATTATTCCATTTCTGTGAAATTATTTAAATGTCTGTGAAAATTGTTCAGTTTATGTCTCAGTTATTGAATGTTTTTATATTGATACAAATATTTACACATGTTAAGAGATTTGCTGGAAATAAAAGCAGTTGAATGTGCGAGGACATTTCTTTTTTTGCTGAGTATATAACATATGTAGCCACAAAAAATAAGTCTACCGATTCGATTCTGCTAATTATTATTTACAGACCCTCAGGGCCTGAGTTCCTTGATGAATTTGCAGATTACATGTTGAACCTGGTTGGTTCTTTAGACAAAGCATTAATTGTTGGCGACTTTAATATTAATTTTGATAACCCAGAAGACCCCCTGAAAACAGCAATTGTGTCCATTCTAGTTTTAGTAGGGGTCAATAAGTATAATAAGTAATAGGACCCACTCATAATGGTGGTCACACTCTTAACCTTATACTAACATACGGGTTAAATGTAGAAAATATAGTATAATATCTCAGATCATTATCTCATCTAGTTTAAACTGTGTATTAATCATAATATATGCACCTTGCCATGCTACCATGTCAAACAAACATTCACGTCAGCTACTGCACAGGGTTTTATCAATAACCTCCCAGAGTTATCAACTATGACTGAATCACTGTCTGATCCCAAAGAACTTGAACAGGTGACTGAATGCTTGGAGTCAATGTTCCGCTACATGCTAGATAAGGTAGCTCCACTTAAAGGAAAAGTAATTAGAGAGAAAAAGCTAGCACCCTGGTATAACGATCACAAACGGACCACTCGACAATTAGAACGTAAATGGCGTCAAACCAAATTGGTAGTATTTCAAACAGCATGGAAGGAGACTCTCCTGAACTATAGAAAATGTCTTAGTTCTGCTAGATCAGTCGATCTCTCCAGCCTAATTGAAGATAACAAAAAATAATCCTAGATTCTAATATAATACTGTAGATACTGTAACAAAAAACATACACATGTAAGGTGCATACCCATGTAAGCTGATATAACTTAGGAATGCTTCACTACCTGTAGGTTTCATTTATCATTTTTATGGGATGACCATACTGCGTGTAATAAAGTGATTTTAGGAAACAAAAAATAGGGTTGTCAGTGGTTTAAAAATCTTGTGGGTGTATGGGGTGACCTGGATGAGTGTGAGACTCCCGGCCTGAAATTATGTCCCAGTCCGGCCCTGTAGATAATATTACTAGGATAGCCTTCTTTCATCTCAGAAATATTGCTAAGAAATATAATATCACTACACGATGCAGAAAAAGTAGTTCGTGCTTTTGTTACCTCTAGGTTGGATTATTGTAATGTTTTACTGTCTGGATGTTCCAGTAGGAGCATAAACAAGCTCCAGTTAGTCTAGAATGCAGCTGCAAGATCCTTTTTAGAAGCAGAAGAAATGACCACATCACCCCTATCTTATCCACACTGCACTGGCTCCCTGTGAAATTTTGCATTGATTATAAAATACTGCCATTCTCCTGTAAAGCACTGAAAGGTCTCACGCCACAGTCCTTGAGTGAACTTTTGGTCTTTTATGATCCGGCATGCCGAATTCGATCAAAAGGTGCAATGCCCACTTCGATCAAATTTGTTGGTACCTCGAATAGCGAAGGCTTCAGCAGGGGGAAGAGCTTTCGCTTATGGAACAGCCTTCCAATTAGTGTTTGGAGCTCAGACACAGTCTCAGTGCTCAGGCTGAAAGCATATTTGTTTAGTCAAGCTTTTTGTGAATAATTTCCTTAGGTAAAGGAGCAGATCTAGACGGCTCACGAGCATAGTGTTGTGGTGAACTAAGATGTTTGGATGCTGAACCCTCTCAAGGTTCCTCTCAAGGTTTCTTCCTCATATCATCTCAGGGAGTTTTTCCTTGCCACCGTCACCTCTGGTTCGCTCATTAGGGATAAATTCATACATTTAAATTTTATATCCTGAATTTAGATGTTTCTGTAAAGCTGCTTTGGGACAATGTCCATTGTTAGAAGCGCTATACAGATAAAACTGAATTGAATTGAATATGACATCCATGTCCATGAGTATATATACACACACACATATATACAAACACACACAGACACACACACAAACACACACACACATGCATTTCCTTAGATATGCCTAATTAAACAAAAAAAAAATTCCACAGTGCACATATGCTTGGTAAACATTACAAACACTGGATAATTATATAATGAACTAAATAAAAATTGCTTTGTAGGTACATTTAAACTGAATCATGGAAATAATAAATGATACAAAGAAAATAAAGACATTGCATTGTTGGTACACAACTATTAATAACTAACAAAATTATAAATATTGCATGGTGAATACATAACCAGAAATGGCACTACAGAAGTGTGTGTCTATTCATAACAGCATATCTGAGGTCACCCAAATGAGGATGGGTTCCCTTTTGAGTCTAGTTCATCTCAAGGTTTCTCCCTCATATCATCTCAGGGAGTTTTTCCTTGCCACCGTCACCTCTGGTTCGCTCATTAGGGATAAATTCATACATTTAAATTTTATATCCTGAATTTATATGTTTCTGTAAAGCTGCTTTGGGACAACGTCCATTGTTAAAAGCGCTATACAGATAAAACGGAATTGAATTGAATATGACATCCATGTCCATTAGTATATATATATATACACACACACACACACATGCATTTCCTTAGATATGCCTAATTAAACAAAAAAATTCCACAGTGCACATATGCTTGGTAAACATTACAAACACTGGATAATTATAATATACTGAACTAAATAAAAATTGCTTTATAGGTACATTTAAACAGAATCACAGCAATAATAAATGATACAAAGAAAATAAAGACATTGCATTGTTGGTACACAACTATTAATAACTAACAAAATTATAAATATTGCATGGTGAATACATAACCAGAAATGGCACTACAGAAGTGTGTGTCTATTCATAACAGCATAATCTCGTTAATAAATAGCTTGGCATCAGCTGCTGGACGACCATGGTGAAGTAATTTCCAAATGCACTGTATATATTTTGGGATGCTCACATCTCCTCATGTCTGCCAACACCTGAAGGAGGGCAGCATCAACAGCATCTGGTCCTCGCTTCCTCTTCCTTTATTTCATTTAAGGTATTATGTTTGAGCGTGAAATTGGTTTTCAGTTGGTTTTGGCAAAAGGGTAAGCCAATTCTTCTTCTTAATATGATATAAACATTTCATGTGTGGGACAATTTGTTTTATTAATGGAAAGAAAGTTTTAGACATGGTGGAAATTCAAAAGCTGTCCCTATATGTCTGAATTCACCATATAATTCAAAATGAGATAGCTACTTGTATCAAAATTCGCACTGGCAACTCTGATAGACACCAGCTTTGGAGGACATTATGGACCTGAGTGGTCCTATGCCAAACTCAATACCCATTTCTCCTCTTTCAGTGTCACCTACACCAAGCCAGAGTACAGCATCTGTCTTCTTCACCAAGCCTGTGTGAACGTTAAAATGTCCTAAATTACCAGAATTCACCCCACAAAGAACTTCACACTTCTCCTGAATACTGAATGGGGAAACAACAAACGGCTTAAGTGGACTGGAGACATACTGCTAGATTTAGCTTATAATGCTGCCACATTTAAACTACATCTGTAACACGTACAATATTTACTCCTTAATAGGTGTCGATCGACCACTATTTTTATACTGGTCTGTACGCCACGCAGGCGCGTCGCGTTCATTTCTAAGGACGCGCAGAGGCGACGCGCGCGATACGCACGGCAGCCATCTTGCGTAAGGGTAAATAAAAGCAGGATTTGCTTAACGCTAAAAATCTAACTGAGTTACATTTCTCACATGTAACATAATCACTGATGACGAAAGAAGAATAACTAAGCATGTTGCACTGGACACGTTCGTGGTTGTTTCCTGGTGAGGATTTCAGACAGATCCAAAGCGGATTGCGTCCGTTTTCTGTCTGTAAACAAAAACAAAAATTCTTTAGAAATAATACAGTGCGAACACAGGTGCTAACGAATAGCACAGAGATTATTGGTGGTGAAAAAAGTGGATTATTTATATATATATATATATATATATGCATTTAATTTTTAACGCCGAAGCAAACGAGAATTTCCCGGCAAAAAAAAATTCCAAAACAGGAAAGACGTCACCGGAACTACGTCAGGTTGTGGCTGAGTTATAATGTGAACTCCTAGCCACCTCCCACCTGATGTAATGTTGCATCATGAAATTTCATCAGCCACAGACATGGGAATAAGAGAATAATTTCCCTAAGACTATGTAATAAATAACGTTGAAAAACTCTGAACAGATTTGATGATGGGGTTGTTGTTTTTTTTTTTAAAGTGCGTTATTTGTTGCCTTTATCTGTCATCTTTTCGTCTTTTATGCTTTTTTTTATTTTGAACTATTGTTTCACTTGATGTATAAACATAAAATTTTATTTTATAAAAAAAATAAATAAAAAAAATAAAAAAAAAAGTGTGACATCACATCTGCTGATATGTGCAAGACCAATAATTCTTCTCTAGTGATATGGATATTCACCTTTACTCTCATTCTATACAGCGGTGTTATAAAGTGCCATGGATTCCTTAACATGGCTGATAAATGCAATAATGTGGCCAAAATGACAAAAACAAACACAGAGTCTTAGTGTGGGGAACATTCATTTTTATTTTATATTTACCAGCAATCCACAAAAACTTGGGAAATAAAAAAAAAAATTTGAACATAAAAAAAAAAAAAAATAGAGGGGTTAATGATCCAATGCAATGGTAAGCAACATTATTTTTCCCCCAGATTATGACAGCAAGCACAATCATGGTCAACATCCATGGCCTTGGATGACGTGCATTCGCTTCTGATTTGAGTGTCTTCAAAAACACAGCACACCTGCCATGGTGTGCATGTGTAATCCAACTGGCAAAGGTTCCCAAAACAGTCTCAAAATCCTCAGACTTTGGACTTACCAAATAGTGCAATAACCAAATTCTCTGTTTATAAATAGTTTTAAAAAGCATTTAAGTTAAACTCATAGTTGTAATTTAAGTACTATCGAAATGTAGGCAAATAATTTTGCAGTATATTAATATACTATGGTTTATAACCATATAATAATACAGTTCTTAAAATAATCCACTCAACATGACTTTTCAAACCATGTACTGCTCTGAATATTGCCGATATTACAGTATCTTGCGTAACAACCAAATCATTAGTGGCATTATAGTGGCTGCTTATGTGGGGTGTTTATGGAGTCCTAAAATGAAACAGCAACAGTCTGGCTAATGTTTTCTTCCAGAGTTTCTGGATGTGCGTTTAGCAATTCGAACATGTCGTCAATGACCTGCCACAGACAGCTGTTCAGGGGGAAATCATTGTCCACTAGGTTGACTAGGAAGTAGTTATCGTGGATGTACTGGATGATCATTCTGGAGGGGGACTCGTCCTCGTACAGCTTCCCCCACTGCTCAATCCACAGCGCAAATGCCTCGTCCTGTAAGAGGGACAGAGAGAGGGAAAAAAAACAAAAACAGCATTATTATCACTGGCAAGTGTAGCCACAGGTGATATGTAGAACAGCAATCAACCTGTCTTTTATTATTGAACAATAAAGATAAGAGATAAAAGTAATATGTAAAAAGTGTGAAGCTTTCAAACTGTGCGAAAGAGAGTAAAGGTATCTGTGATGTTAAAATCTAATAGATTCCCTTCAAAAATATCCCAATATCCTGCTTTAATTTTATACACAAAGAATATAATGAACCCATAATAAACACTTGTATACCTGCTCATTCATGGAATTATGCAATTAGCAAATCACGTGGTGGCAATGCAATGCATAAATTCTTGCAAAAACTGCTACAAAAATGTTCTCAATTACTTTGTTTGTGGCATCATTGTTGGCTATTTGAGTATTTCAGAAACTGCTGATCTGTGATATTCACACATGGTCTACCATAGCTCAAATATCCACTCTTTACAACCACCGAGTACCTAAGAACTTGAGACATATGGTCTACAACAGAAGAAGACCACACTGGGTTCCACTCTTGTCAGCCAAGCAATAGGAATCTGAAGCTACAGTGGGCACAGGCTCAGCAAAACTGAAACTTTTTTTTTTGGCCTGGTCTTTTGCAGAACTGCCACTCACTAGATGTTTTTTGTTTCTGTGTAAATTCTAGACACTGTTGTTCATGAAAATCCCAGGTCAGCAGTTTCTGAAATACACAAACCAGCCCACCAGGCACCAACCACTATGCCAAGGTCAATGCCACTGAGATTACATTTTTCCCCATTCTAATGATGGATGTGAAAACTGAAAAAATTGACCTGTATCTGCACGATTCTATGTACTGTGCTGCTGTTTGTGTTTGGCTGATAACAGTACATAATAGCAAAAGTATGGACAGATATCTAAAGTATATATACAGTAAGCTCACTATATAATGATCATATGAAATCTTCCTCACCTTCCAGGACATAAAGCTGACTGGATCGACCACCGTGGGCTGAACAATCTCTCTGCCAGGGAAAATCCCCCAGGTTACAGCATTGGGTTGCAATTCAGGGGCATTTGTAATATTCTCACCCTGCAAGAGAAGTTAAAGTGATGTAAAAATGATCATACAAAGAGGAAAACTGTAGTGTGAGCAATGCCTCAGTGTGGGGGAAAAAAAAGCAGAGAGAAAGGGACATGTGTTTTACCCGCATGTTGACGATGTGATAGTTCACACGTGGTTCATATTTCTTCAGCACTTTAAGAAGTGCCTTTACATTTTCATTTGATGTGAAAAATTCCAGGTAAGCCTTCGAATTTAAAAAAGAAAATGCATTTTATTACAGGTCTGTTGTCCATGTTTGAATATGAATGTCTAATTAAAATAATGTAACTCAATACTCTTAATACATTTTTAAAAAAAATAAAAATAAAAAAATAAAAAAGAAGAAGAAAACAAATGGAACTGAAATACCTTAGATAGCATTATAAATGCTAAATAATCTGATAACTTTTTCATGAAGGGTAATGACTGATATGAGGCAAAGTAAGATGTTGAGCCTCCAGAACACCATAATGTTTTTCATGATTTCTCTACCTTCTGGAAGACATATCCTCCTGGGGGTCCCCAACCTACAATGGGGTCAGAAGAAGGCTTGCCATTGATGTTGGGCTGGGAGTTGATGGTGAGGATACCTCTACGATTCACTTTCTCTAGCTCATCCTTTAGCATGTTTGTTTCTGGAGCCAGAGGGTCATCGTTCCATGGTAGACACATCACCTAATTAAAACGAGAATAATATAATATTGTGATTATCATTGCATATGTAATATATGAATACAGCCTAAACAGTCCATTTTAAATCGGGAAGTTTCTGTAATTAGGTCAAATAACCTTCAATCACTGTCCATCTACCTTGTGTCCATTTTGGTTGGGCTGTGCTGTAATATAGTTGGTGAAGACTTCATACACACTCTGCTCACTCGTTAGCTCCTCTCCCCACATCTTTAATAGGGCTTCTTTAGGGGACTTGCTCTTCAGGTAGAACAAATAGTAATCCGTCAGCTCACCAAAGGCAGGAGATGAGGAGTTCCCCCTAAAATGGAAACAAGTTATATAGTGCAGTACATAAATGAAACAACAATTTTGATGTTATTTTGTTACATTTAGTTTAATTATTGTAAAAGAAAAAAAACATTTTTTTAAAAAGGTGCTAAAATATTTAGAACACAAACGATAAACGTTAAAAATAATCTAGGTACCATCTCCCATTGGGAAAATCATCCCAGTCCTGCGTTCTATAGATGTAGCTTTTGGACCTCGTGGACCAGAAGATTGGCCTGACGTCCTCCATCTTTCGTTTGGGATGAGCACTAACAGTCCAGGGTAGAGGTCGCCTTTTAAAAAAAGATTACCTCAGAGTCAACAATTTTGCCACAGACAAGTACTAAAACATATACTTTGCTGGTTTTCAGCACAAATGCACTGTGGAGCTAAAGAGCTCTCTCTGGTTTGCTCACCGAGGGTCCTCGGCCCATAAACCGAGCTGTCGGAGCACTTCGGTTGTAGCCACCTCTCTGTTGAGTGTATAGAAGTGCAGGCCCGGCACTTCGCCGCTGTTCAGTAGCACCTTGCACATCTCCACGGCCTGCTGGACACCATAGTTACGGATGGCAGCATCATTGTCTTTGATGGGCTCGATCACTTTCATGATTTCCTCTGGCACCTCCAGCTTTGACAGTTTGACCAGTTGACGTAGTGAGTGATAACCCTGTGAAGAAGGAAATATGTCAAATTCTTCTCAAATACAATAAATCAGGAACAGTGTAAGAACTATTGTCAGAGATGCTGTTCTAGAACATTAATTAACACCTTCTGACCAGTCAGATTAGAGTAATCAACAGCACTCTGGTATATTTGATACATAATAAAATAAAACACAGGGGACTTCTGGACCCTTCTGTAGGTACAGTCATATGACTCAATACTGTGTGAATTAATTCAGCCTGTAATTTAAACATGCATTATAGCTAAAAAATACTGAGTCTGATGTAATTTGTGGGTGAACTGTCACTATAAGACAGGTTTTTCACTCAAATTAACATTTTTCAACTGGTTTTAATTACCTGAAGGGGGAAAATTCCAGGTAAAATGGGACAGGTAATGCCAATAGCTCTGCAGTCCTTAAGGAATTTCAGAAATGTTTCAGCTCTGAAAAACAGCTGAGTCACAACAAAGTGTGCTCCTGCGTCCACTTTCTCTTTTAAGCGTTTCAGGTCCTCTTCATAGCTCTCGGCCTCTGGGTGCCCAGTCGGGTAGCCTGGTCATCACAGAGTCATAAGTGAGGTGTTTTGAAAAGAAAAAACAAAAAAGAATTCTGTACACACTTTCACGTTTTCCCAACTCTAAGCTCACCTGATCCAACATGTGAAGGCTTTGATAATTAGCTGATGAACCGGATCAGGTGGTTTGAGATTAGGGAAAACATGACACTGTACAGAATTCTAGTTTCTATAATTCTAGGATCCCTGTCATTGCTGCCCATTACACTACTTACCAGCAACACAAATGTCAAAATAATCATCAAATTCACTGCGGATGTGCTTCACCAGGTCTACAGCGTAGTTGAACCCTCCTTCTTCTTCTTCCCAGTCTGCTCCCACTGGATCTGCATAGATATGTTGTTGTCATGCACGGTGTGACCGGATATTATACACACAAAAGTCCGATTCAACAACTGAATATCTAACCTCCCCTCAGCGCCATGATGTTCTTCAGTCCCAGGTGCTTGGCTTTGTTCAGATAGAATGTGAGCTTGTCTTTCGTTTGCTTGCAGCAGGTCAGGTGCAGCACACTCTCCAGGCCACAGTAGTTGACTGCCGTGCTAGCAATCATCATGGATGAGGTCTCTTTGTCTGAGCCAGGATCTCCTGCTGGATGCCAAGTGATGTCGATGAATAGAGGCCCACCAGATCCCATACGGTCGAATCTAAAACAAAGCAAAAATATACCCTTCGATACAGTCTTAACACGCACTTATCAGCTTCACTGACTAATCGGCAGGACAACCTTTATTTTGTCCTTTTACTCTGCTAGTTAATTAACAGGCCAATAAGACTCTGTACATTATGTAAGGCTTGAAAATCACCGAGGTAATCACTTTATCTGCTTAGCGCAGGTTGCCAAGTGCAAACGCATTATGATTTTAAAAAAAAGGAAGAGGAAAAAGAAAAGAAAAATGCTGCTCACTGGCATATAACTGAAATCTAAGGTCTTTTTTCATGATACACTTTCTCCATGATACACTATACGGTCAAATGTTTGTGGACACCTGACAATTACACCCATATGTGCTTTTTGAACAGCTCGTTCCAGTTTTAGTGTCACTTTCCTGTTATAATAACCTCTACTCTTCTGAGAAGGCTTTACGTTAGATTTTGGAGCGTGGCTGTGGGGATTTACCCATTCCACCACAAGAGCATTATTGAGGTCACGCAGTGACATCAGGCAAGAAGGTCTGGGGTGCAGTCGGTGTTCCAGTTCATCCCAAAAGTGTTCATTGCAGTTGAGATCAGGGATATATTCAGGACACTTGAGTTCTTCCACTCCAACCTTGGCAAGCCACGCCTTCGTGGACACTGCTTTGTGCACAGTGGAGTTGTCATGCTGGAACAGGTTTGTTCCAGCAAATGGAAACTGTAAAGTGACAGCAAGGCATTCGAAGACACAGTATACAATTGTGTGGTAACAGTTTGGGGTGCAATGGTTAGGTGTCCACATACTTTTGGCTACCATGTACATCTGTACTGGCAATGCAAGTGGAACAGTGACAGATTTAGGGTTCACCTTGAAATGAGGTTGACAGCACCACCAGCTGTGCGCGGAGGAAAGAACTCGAGGGAGAACCAGCAGTCCCCGGACTCGATGCGTCGCCTCATCTTGTCCCTCAGTCGGTTTCCGCGGTCTGACTCCCCGACAGGTGTGGAACACCTGGAGCTCTCCTTGGAGCTCTCCTTGGAGCTCTCGCCGCTGTTACTCGCTCCGCTCGAATCGCTTTTAATCCACAGCAATCCGTTCTCCTCCAGCTGGTTCACCATGATTCCTACACGATCATGATATATGGTTATACATAAACTACACCGACATTAACACAGCTACCAATAACTATTCCAAAATTCATTATCCGACAGTGCGACCACGAGGAATCTGAGAGTCAGTGCTCCATAATGAGCGCTGTATTATTTATAGGACATTATTTTTAAACTAGCTGGATTAACCACGGGTTGGTTTTTTTCCCCCCGGTTTTGTCGTTAACAAATAAATAACCTAGTAAAGAGATGGTTGAGCTAGACTCTCTAGACTGAGACTAATATTTACAAAATGACGACGTTTCTAGAAACATGTGAACCCGTACGCTACAGCTGCGGCGCGACGGCGTTAGCCGGTTAGCTCGAAAAGCTACAACCCAAGCCCACTTACCCTAGCTTATTCTATATTGAAAATAAAAAAAGAAAACATAACCGGCTGTATTTACCTCAAACAAGTTCCTGAGTAGTCAAACAAATAAATAAATATATAGGAGCAGGAGCGAGTTCTTCCACCGACTGGTCCAACATCCGCCGAACGCACCCAAAAAAGGGGTTATAGACAGAATGGGCGGAGCCTCACAGGACCGGACACTGCTTCGTTAAGGCGTGGAGGCATGAGTGCGTCTGCGTAACATCGCAGAGAGGAGGATTCTGGGTAAGCGTGGTACGCAGAGACACGGAAGCGCTACCTGCGCGTCGTGTGAACAGAGCAGGGCGGCTGGTGTTGAGCGAGTTCAGTTGAGGTGACCGCTGGTTTGTTGGCGGAGAGGTGTGTCGGGTTGTGTACCGGTAGAGCAGTAAACACTGTCGCCAAGGGTTGTGACATTTCTTCCGCGTGGTTAATCAAATTCAGAATAATATTGTTTAATTCAGAGTGATATTGTTTCAAATACATCTCAAGCAGTGAACAATAAAATGCTAAACAATAAAAGTGCATTTGTCACAACGGAAGTGTATCATCAGAGTTTTATACAAAAGTAGATTACCAGCGTTTTCAGCTGAATTTGAACGTGTGTTACTTCTTTCTCCGAAAGCATCACATAGCCTACATTTTGCATAATGCAGGGTGTCCTCAAAGTCTCCATACATAGGGGGAATTAAACACTGTTTAGCTAAATGTAACTTTATTTACAAAACATCCTATACATCAGTGGTTTTTTAATTCTGGTCCTGGGGACTCACAGCACTGTACATTTTTTATGTCTCATATCTGACGCACTCAGCATACATCTCTGTGGTAATCAGGCCTACACTGTTTGAATGAGACCAGGTCAGTTTTTGTTTGTGTTGAAATGCACAGTAACATAACGTTAATCATATTTCTGGGCACAGTCAGTAGTACCTGCTCCTCCTCTCTCATCTCCATCATCTTCTCTTTTTCTTTTCCCCCCGTTGCTTCCTTCCCCAAAGCTGAGATTTAATGGATGCACTCTTTTCATTTTCATCTGTGTCAGAGAAGAAAGTAAACAAATGGATATTTATCTGCAAAGGTAAATTCTCCCAGCCTCTGCTAGGATAATCTTGCAATGAAAATAAAAAATATATATATATAGCGGAGCCTCACATCATTTTTAACATGCGTTTCAACCCTACACAAACTGATATGAAAGAAAAGCACATCATTATCACTCCGTTATTGAATGGATGGAGTTAATGTTAGCTGGCAGCTAGCTAGTTAATTCACTCATGATGGACGGCCACTGTTTAAGGAAGCGCGATCACACACACAGGAGCTGTTTGTCAGATGATGTCTGACTGGTTGGGGATGAATCATGTCAATGAACTACAAGCAGACAATTAGTAAAATTCTCTAATTACCTTTTAAGGCTTCAGCGGATTAACGTGCCTGCTCTGCCCGGTTTGTTGATGTAATCCAGCACAGTGAAACGCAAAGCCCGCCCCAGCTGATTTCATTGGTCAATTTAAGCAAGCCACCTGAGAAGGTCGGTTATCTTTGCGTTGTACGAAAATAGTTATTATTAGGCAATTATTTTATGACTTTTAATATACACCTCGGAAGAAAATACCGAGGTCAAGTGTCCTGATAATTCATACCACCCGCCAGATTGTCCTGCCAGATCTTACTGCGCATGCGCACATCAATATTGCGTCAGATTTGTTACGCTGAACAACACGCCCATAATTTTTTACTACTTGCGCGTGGCCTTGATCTTTAGAAGGCAATACATTACCATAAGAGACCCACATGAACCATTACGGTTTCCATTAAAACAAGTACAATTCCCATTATAACCATCAAAACCATTACAAATTCTATGAGGGTTTCTATTGTTTATTTTTAAGCAGCCTTATTTGTTTGTGCGTTTTGTTTTTAAGAGCTAATCCACATCCCAAATCTAGTAATAATTTTTGTATTAATTAATACATGTAAATAACTCTGTAAATAATCATCTTCGTGTCTATTATCTCTAATGTTACAGGCAAATAAGAATTTCACAGCAATTCAAGAATTTCAAACTGTAATTTAAATATATTTTTTTTAAAGTATAAAAAAAAAAAAATAAAAAAATAAAAAATAAAAAATAAAAAAAACCCCAACCCTTGAAATAGTTCTGCGCAAATCGTCCGCAGAAACAGACTACTTGAATAACCCTTTTTCGCGTCCTGTACGTCACGTGTTGCACGCCCACCAGTGTGTGATGCTGAAGATGGCGTGTTGTGGGAGCTGTTTGTGCTGTCAGTGCTGTTGCAGAGAAGGAGAAACCAGAACACCAGAGGAGCTGGTAGGCTTCATGTTCACTGAATTTCGTGTTATTGTGCCATATAGAAGAAAAAAAAAAATCTCCAGCATCCCGTCAATGTTTTACTGTAACTATGGTTTGTGCTAGCTAGCAGAGCTTCCAGTCGAGGCTCCACCCCCTGTTTTCATTCTACATAACGGAACAAGATCATGGCTTTTCATCTGTCCACCCTGGACTTTTCCTCAAGTGATCAGTGTGTCTGACTTTAGAGTGATTATATCAGTCAGCTCTCCTTGGTTAAGAGTTATGTAGCTGTAGTACAGTTAAATGGTTCAGTCTCTGATTGTTATTATTGTGCACATAGAGCAGAAATAGTAAGGACAGTATGTCCTATGGAAGGGTGAGCCCTTTGTTTAGGATTAATTGGCCATCTGGCTCTCTCACATTAGTCTACATCAATAACTCAAGCTGTTTTAGGGCTGAATCACAAATGACTCCTCACTCCAAACAAACGTGCACTACCTCACATACAAAACATTGTTTAATAAATATGGACCTAATCTAGCACAAACCTTTCTTTTTTCAACAAGGTTGATGATTAACGTTTGAATGATTGAGATATTCTCAGTATCAGTAACAAACCTGACTTTCTTCTTTACAGCTATGTAGAAAACTGAAATAACCGTTTGTTTGTTTTTTAAGTCTGAGTGACGAATAATGTTGCATCTCACTTATTAATCAGTCTAATAAGATCATTAAGGATTAAGACACATGCGCACACAGGGTGAACAGCTATCTGGACTTAATGTAAGGGATAAAACACGTGGGGGTATGCGGTTTTAGGAAAAACACTGCACAGCAGAGTTCCTCTTGCTGCCCTGAAGTGGATTATTTTCCTATAACAGCACAACCTGACATGTGTTCTTCCTCCTCTCATATCACAGTGATTTGCAATTGTGATTACAATTGCAAGACTCCCTTTGACTTTGAAACCTACTGACTTACAAAGCTCTGACACTGGAGACTCCTTCCATAAATCTTAAATAATCAGCAACAGAAAACATATACCATATCAACAGCTATACATTTTTCTTTATTAACTAACAGCACTTTTTTTGTCTATAAATTATTAGTCTTAGATTATCTAAACTGTTTGCCTTACAAGTCCCTGTGTTTGTACTGTATGCAGACACGATAATGTATTCAAACATATAAAACGGACACTTGTGTTACACCCAGAACTGCCGAAAATGAATCAACACCTTTTGATTCGAGAATTCAACCTTACTGTGGAATACAATACCAATTGTAATAATATTTACGTTTCCAAAGGCAAAAAAAAAAAAAAGACAAAATGTTTACGATTTAAGTTCTAACATAAGCCTGCTGATATACAGGAACATTTTCTACACAGTTAAGCTGAATGATACTTTTCACTAAAAATGAAAAGGGCTTTGATTAAACTGTATATGATTTGTGTATATGTGCATTCTGTGTATTCATTTGGGATTCATTCAGTTATGAAGTTATGCATTGTAAGTTAGACATCGTGTCGTTTCAACTTAGACGATTCTGGGTGAAACCAGGGAAGATGAAGATGAAATACTACCACGGAAAGACTACGAGGTGAGAATATGATCTGAAATACAGCTCATTTAAACCTACAGCTACTGTGGGAGGTGAGGAATAGGTGAGGAGACAGTTTTAATGCTTCTTGTATTTTCAGAGTTTGGATTATGACCGGTGTATTAATGAGCCGTATGTGGAGGTGTTGGAGGGGATGGACAATAAGGTAGCTATTAATATCTAATTGCTGTGTGATGTTTCTGTGATAATTGCTTCTTGTTCAGTTGTCTCATTTGTTGGTGTGTGTGGGGTTTTTTTTTGTTTTTTTTCCTCCCTTCCTCTTTCATTCTAGAAAGCCAAAAAGTATGAAGCTGTCAAGTGGATGTTGGTGTTTGCTATTGGAGTATCTACAGGCCTGGTATGATAAGTTACTATCGTCAGTAAATTATATGAATTATACGATCATAAATGAATATCATACTTATGAATCACTCTAACAAAGTGGATAGCCGTATTATAAATCATTACTCAGTCCCTCCAGGATTTTGCGATCACAGAAACGAACGCAAAATCAAGGAAACGCTGCAATATCAGAGGAGCTTGCGATTTTCCGAAATTACCACAGATTTGGGCCGAGACGCGTCACGTGACGTCCTCACAACGCGAATTCAGCCAAAGCCCTCTTCGATTCACGTGCGTCGAACATGAGTACAGCTAAAAGGTCTCATTTACCAACAAACATCACTACGAAAGACAATTTCATGCGATTGCAATTTTCCTAACAAAAAAAAGGCACAAAATACGCTGCAAATTGCATCACAAATTTTGAAGAAAAAAAAAGCCACAGCACAATCAAGCTTTATCGACTGCAACGATCAGAAAAAACTCTGCAAAATCCTGTATGGATTGAGTACTCTTCTACAACTCTATACCATGAAGTCAAACAGTACTTGATGTGTCAAAGGATGTTCAGTATGAGTCGATTTAAAAAAAAAAGTATGAATGTTATAGCTTTAATTGAATGTCTTTTTGTAGATTGGCGTCTTTGTCGATTTCTTCGTGCACCTCTTCACCCAGCTGAAGTTCAGACTGGTGGGGAACTGTATCCTTTGTACTTCACTGACGTTGTGTGGATTTTATTTCATACTAGCTGCGTTATTCGGTGTCGTGCGTGGTTCACGAGCAGTCTGCTAAACGATTATCCTTAATCTACCTTTTAGCTGTGGAGGAGTGCAGCGAAAATGGCTGCCTTGCTTTGTCATTGCTTGAACTTCTAGCCTTCAACATGGTGTTTGTCTTTATTGCCAGCGTCCTGGTTCTGATTGAGGTAACAGAGTCATTACACCTCTGTAGTAATCAGATCTTATCATGTTACTCACTGAACACATCACTCACCTCATCATCCTGAGGTTGGGAAATAAATGACATCATCACATTAGCCTCAGATCGGGAGTGGAATATCTGAATCTAATAATGTGCAATGCCCAGAGATCAGTATCGGATTTCTCGTTCCACACAGCTTTAGCAAGACAAACGCTGCTGTAGTGTTCATCTTCCAATAGGATTTTATTTTTTCTTCCTTGTACTTGTCTGAGAAAAGATACAGATGTTATGTGTGTTGTTAATGCCATCATTGTGTCCTTTCAGCCTGTGGCTGCTGGATCAGGTATTCCAGAAATCAAAAGTTACCTGAATGGCGTGAAGATTCCAGGAATCGTGCGATTGCGCACCTTCGTCTGCAAAGCCGTCGGGGTTCTGTTCGCTGTAGCTGGAGGTAGTGAAATACCACATAGTTAAACCTGCCGTTTCTAATGTTGTGAAGTGTTTCGAGATCTGTAAGATCTTGTCCGAGGTACTTTAGGAAAACTTTGAGTTACCGTTTGAGATTGTAATTGAAATTTGCCACACAGGCATCAGAGGGCTGTAAATTGACAAACTGTTTCTTTAAAATCAGCAGAAATTGTGAAACGTCGTCTTTAAAATAATCTCACAGCGTACATACGAGAGCATCAGCTGTTAGCATATCCGACACACGTGTTGATTGATTGATTGAAAAGGTTTAACGTGGTGCGTTTCCGATTTCAGGTTTGTTTGTGGGGAAAGAGGGACCCATGATCCACAGCGGAGCAATTGTAGGAGCCGGACTCCCTCAGGTACAAACTAACAAACGTTCCTATTTATTAAACCTCATAAATCAGCCTAAATGTCAACTCTTTTAATACTTAACATCAGCACTGACATGGTAATACTATTGATAATGCACTAGGGGTTCTTAATTGAGGAGTAAAAGCCTTAGGAGTGTTGTGTTCTAGGAAAATAATCAACGTAAGGGTGATATGATGTGACTTGACGTGAAGCAAAGTTAATGTTACCGCCCTTAAGGTAATTATTTTGTAATAACAGCACATGCCAAAGTGTTTTATTCCTCTTGTACCACAGCAATTTGCCAACACTAATCATTATTATTTATTAAAGAATAATGCTTTTTATTGGTTTATAGTTAAGTTCAACGTTGTGGAGCAAGTTCATGTTATTACTTAGGGTTATAGCAGCTATATATTTAGCAGGTCGTTCCCTCGCCAAGTAAAAATTGCAGCTTGTCATGTTACCAAGAAGCTGCGACGCGCTCTGCTCTGAAGACTTTCTTGTGTTGGAAAACTGAAAGTTACACCTGTTACCTCTGACGCTGTAGAGACTCCTTCCAAAAATGCTCCATGAACATTTCTTCACAGAAAAATTCAACATATCAATGAGTCCCTATGAATGATCTGTTGGAAATGATAAGTATTAGAACTTGTGGCTTTTAATATAAACCTTGAACCCTGACCTACTGTATTGTCAGAGCTGTTGTTAAAGAAAATGAATCAACACTTTCTGACCAATCAGAATGGAGAATTCAGCAGTGATGTGGTATAAGGGTTTTGTTGGTGTTTCCTCAGAAAGACAAACGAAATAACCTTTAAAGGTGCCGAGTGTACACATAGACATGGTAGTACTGGAATAGTGGTAATATTATTTATTTGCTTGCTTTTGTGTGTTTGAGTATGATATTGATTATTTAAAAAAAAAAAAAAAAAACATATGCTTCAATTTAGTTTCAGAGCATCACTTTCAAGAAAATCCGCTTCCAGTTTCCCTACTTCCGTAGTGACAGGTGAGAACTTGAAGGACATGCTGTTACATTGTAGCGTAAGCAGAGCAAGCCTCCTAAAATACTACTTTGTTGCTGATGAAACATTATTGGCTTATACTGCTGTGTTAATGAAGTGGGGGTTTTTTTTGTTTGTTTGTTTGTTTTTATTCTCAGGGATAAGAGGGATTTTGTGTCTGCGGGAGCAGCAGCTGGAGTGGCTGCAGCGTTCGGGGCTCCCATTGGGGGTACTCTTTTTAGTCTGGAGGAAGGCTCGTCTTTTTGGAACCAAGCTCTCACGTGGAAAGTGGTGAGAAAGTAGTTTGCGTTGGGAGAAATTCTTACACCCTGGAAATCTAATTTGTTATTAAAGCGTTCAGTGGGATTTGTAGTATTCAGTAGTAGTTTGTGTTAATACAATGAATAAAATGCCATACTTAATAATAATTAAAAAAATCAGCAGACTCAAATAAAAAAAATAATCTCAATAACTCCTTATCTTTTTCACCTTCTAATCTGTCTAGCTGTTCTGCTCCATGTCGGCCACCTTCACACTCAACTTCTTTCGCTCTGGAATCAACTACAACAAATGGGGTTCTTTCCAGCTCCCTGGCCTGCTCAACTTCGGAGAGTTTAAGGTAAAAGCACATTGGATGGGAAAAAAAATTAAAAAATCAATGATGGTCCCATTTCAGCTCTTGGCATGTTTTTTTTTTTTTTTTTTTTTTTTTTTGGGATTCTCCCTAATTTGGTCTCGACCAATTACCCCCCACCCACCCATATGAGAGCAACCAATCCAGGACGGTGAAGACTACCTCACGTGCTTCCTCTGAGACACGTCAAGCCAGCTGCATCTTTTTTTTAAATTGTTGCTCCTGGGGGTCACAGGGCTTCATAACACACTCAGAGGAAATCTCTATCAGTGCGCTCACAGGCTCACTGTGTCTCTGTGATTGATAAGGGAGAGAGCACCTGAGATCACGGCTCTCTTGGACTCCCGGCCATGGATGGCATCACTGGGATTCTGAACGTTGCGCCACTCGGAAGACGTTTAAGACTTTTTGTGTAAATATATCCCCTGTTTTCCTCCCTGCAGTGTCCAGATGGGGATAAGAAGTGTCATTTATGGACAGCGGTGGACCTGGCCTTCTTCGTGCTCATGGGGTTGGTGGGCGGCCTGCTCGGCGCCATGTTCAACTGCATCAACAAGCGGCTCGCCAAGTACCGCATGAGGAACGTCCATCCCAAAGCCAAATTCATTAGGTACACGTTCTATGATGGTGCTTGTTGGCTGTGAATAGTGAATATTTATCAAAATGAATGTCATTTTCTTTGTTTTTGTTTTTTTAATGGACTCTTCATGATGCTCAGGGTGCTGGAGAGTCTGCTGGTGTGTCTGGTCACTACAGTGGTGATTTTCATGGCCTCCATGACCCTGGGAGAGTGCAGGGATTTAGTTTCCCCGGCAGCGAACAACACAACAGCGCTAGTTAGTGTAAGACTGTACAGAGAAATCATTTTCTCATTTATTTTCTATTACTTGTGTTAGAGCTGGGTGATACGATGATAATATCAATATCATGATAAATTTTGTAACAGTACGTTTTTTCTGAAATATCATGGATATTGTGATATTTTTTAATGCTTCTTTTCTTATTAAAAAAAATAATAATTATAGACTGGCTAGAAGTAACTGATTTGAAGTTAACTTTTAAAATGGTAAAACGTTCAAATTTGTACAGATTTTCTTCTTTCTATTCATTGTTAGTTGTTTTTTTTTTTTAATAGACAATATATAAATCATCGACCATTTTTTTTAATGCAACACTGCTCCTTTGATGGCAGTTTTTTAGTAATCCTACAATATAGTAATATTGTGATATGAATTATGACACTGTTTTTTTTATCATATCACCCACCCCTAACTATTGTACTCTTGAACTCATCTGCTTTTCATTCTCAGAAATCAGTGTTGTCCTTTATGCTTTCTGACCTCAGAATGACTCAAACAGACCCAATGAACAGTAATGGCTTGAGATCTTTGTACTTTTCAGTGTTAATTGTGTTGCGTTGACTCTTGAGCTGAAATCCAAAACAGACCACATCCCAACCTGAGTGTTTCAAATATACCTAACAAATATAGAGTTATATATGCAAAAGTAACACAAACTTGTTTAAATTATTTTTTTTTTTTTAAAAAAAGCACCGCATTAAAATTCATTGGTAGAGATTTATCTCTTTGACACGTTAAGATGCCATGCATGAATATGTTTAGTTTAGATAGCATTCATTCATCAAAAATTTTTTGTTATTTTTTTTATTTTATTTGTTTTTTAACAGGCGTCAGCAAATGAGGACGTGAACTCAACGATACGGCGGTTCTTCTGCTCCAATAAGACCTACAATGACATGGCAACTCTTTTCTTCAACCCTCAGGAGACTGCAATACATCAGCTGTTCCACCAAGATGGTGAGACACATGTTGACTATGAGAACACATGTTGAAGTAAGCGAGATGAATTAAACATGGTGACATAGTGCAAAGTTCTAAGCATTGCGTGTCAGGATGTGTTATGCAGGGTGTTTCCCCCTTCTTATCAATTACCCCATAATTAACAGCGAGCTTCAGAGCATCTCCTGAGGTGATAATAAAGTTAGCTGATAAACAGCATAACTATTTTCCACATGCCTGGCATTTAAACCCATACCCGACTATGGTGTAAATGAAAGTGAGAAGAATTAAAAAAAATAAAAATGTATGCTTTCGTTTATTTCTAATTGCAATCTCTTTGTGTGTCTTTCTCTCGCTAGCCACTTTTAGTCCAGTCACCCTCTCTCTGTTCTTTGTGCTGTACTTTTTGCTGAGCTGTTGGACATATGGCATCTCTGTCCCTAGTGGACTCTTTGTCCCTACACTACTTTGTGGAGCTTCTCTTGGACGCCTAGTGGCCAACGTCCTCAAAATGTACGTATACATTAACCAATTTTCAGGCACTTTATTAGGAACAAAATCAGCCAATTGTGTGGCTGCAGTGCAGTGCAGTGCATAACATCATGCAGATACAGGTCAAGAGCTTTATGTAATAAGTTTCACATCAAACATCAAAATGGGGGAAAAACATGCAACTTTAAATGTGGCATGGTTGTAGGTGACAGATGGGCTTGTTTGAGTATTTCAGAAACTGCTGATCTCCTGGAATCTCCTGGAACACACACAAAACAGTCTCTGTTGTTTACACAGAATGGTGCGAAAAACAAAAAAATACAAATAAAAACAGCAAGTGGCAGCTCTGTAGGTGGAAATGCTTTGTAGATGAGAGAGTTCAGAGGAGAATGGTCAGACTTGAAGGCCAGAGTAACTTAAATAACCACTCTGTGCAAGCAGAGAAGCATCTCAGAGTGCACAACACATTGAACCTTGAGGTGGATGGGCTACAACAGCAGAAGACTACATCAGGTTCCACTCTTGTCCTTGGATTGAAACGGCCTCGTTTCAACAAATTAGGCTGCTGGTGGTGGTGTAATGGTGTGGGGAATGTTTTCTTGGTACACGTTAGGCCCCTCAATACTAACTGAGCATCATTTGAATGCCACAGCCTTTCTGAGTATTATTGCTGACCATATGGCATCCCTTTATGGCCACAATTTACCCAATTTTTAATGCCTACTCCCAGCATGATACGGTGCCATGTCCCAAAGTCGTCTCAGTCTGTTTCTGTGTACTTCAGTGGCCTACCCAGTCGGCAGATCTGAATTTAGTTCACACCAGATCTGCGTGTCTTTGGGAATGTGGTGGAACAGGAGATTCGAGAACAGGTGCTGACAAAGCCGCAGCGATTATGTGACACACAACATATCAAAACAAATTAATACCAGGGCCATGAGCTTGTTTTTGTCCCTACTACTGCTAAGTCACAAGTTCTCTTTATATATGGCAGGAATCTCGGTATGCACATATACTCAGGGACGTTTGCTCTGATTGGAGCTGCTGCCTTTCTGGGAGGCGTGGTACGCATGACCATCAGCCTGACCGTCATCCTGATCGAATCAACCAATGAGATCACGTATGGCCTTCCCATCATGATTACACTAATGGTAAGCACATAGTCAGCCTTTACATGGTTAAAATGTTTGTCATGGCGTTTACTATACAGAAAAGGTTTCTGGTTTCTGAGAATGGGTAAGAACGATATAAGAAAAATAAAAATCTAGAACTGCTTCAGTGCTGTACATATTTTGTATATTATTTATATGTATTGCATCTTTTTTTTTTTTTTGTTCAGGTGGCTAAATGGACGGGAGATTTGTTTAATAAGGGTATTTATGATATTCATATTCATCTGCGTGGAGTGCCACTACTGGAGTGGGAGACCGAAGTGGAAATGGACAAGTGAGACAACGTTTCTGTATTTCCTCGCTTTGTTTTAGCATTCGTTCTACAATACACACTGCAAAGACACAAACATACTATAGAGGTACGCTTTTGTTCCTCAAGATCCAAACACAAGGCCCAGTTGTGAAAACACTACAGGCAGTTTTCCAGGAAATTAAATGGACAAAAGATGTAGAGTTGTGCATGGAGTTGTACATTTGTGTGTTGGTTTTTTTCCATTAATTTCATTCCCACTCTCAGACTAACCGCCAGTGACATCATGGAGCCCAACCTGACCTACGTGTATCCCCACACACGCATCCAGTCTCTGGTCAGCATCTTGAGGACCACCGTGTATCACGCCTTCCCCGTGGTTACCGAGAACCGTGATAATGAAAAAGAGTTCATGAAGGGGAACATCCTTGTCAGCAACAACATCCGATTTAAGGTACAGCCTTCATCATCAGCAGGGTAATGATTACAGATTACAGATTCCATGTAGATTCAGCTGCTTTAAACAGATCTAGCATTGTAACAGTCATTCCTGTAATAGCAATGCAAGCAAGTCCTTTAAAGCTGATATTTTTAACATTGTTACGATTTATCTTTGAGCTGTGTAAGGAATAATACACTACAGGGAGTGCTGCTGTAGGATAATAATCAACACCACCAAAGCTTTACATTTGACATTTTCCTCTAACAGCATATTGCGAAGGGTCTTATTTCTCAGTCTAATGTGACTCACAAGGGAATGATAGGTTGTATAATAATGATAAATAATGATGTCATGATATCTTTTGCTATCATTTATTTTATTAATAACAAAGTCTTCGTTGCATTCATACAGTGCCATTTGTTTCCACATGATGGAGCAAGTGACCTCCTTTTAAAGTGGCTTTCCTCACTTTTATGGTGACGATTTTGTTGTTCATGTATGGAAATCCTTCTGTTAGAAATGATTATAGAGGCACAGACCTGGCTGTTGGTGTTTTCGACAGTAGAAGGTAGTTGCAAAAATGTGTAGTAATTTGTTCAAGCTGTAAATTGGATCGTGAATGTACACAAATGTAAGCAAAGTGGTCACAACTACATATGAAGTCCTTTTGCATGTGGACTGACAAAGTCAATTTCATGTTCCACCCATCAATTTGCTTATTAATACAGTTGATATGTTTGATCGCATCTTTTCTCAAGATACGGTAGGGAGGACGTCCGTAGGATACGAAACGCAACATTTCCTATGAGACTTTTGCTTCCCTCATATTATTACACAAAGTTCCACTATGTAGCAGTTTTTTTCATGTTAATAGAAACATGCAAATGAGATATGGTTAATAAATATATAAGGGGGGGAAAAAAAAGCATGTTGCCTCCCTCTGTAGAAAACAAGCGTGTTGACACGGGCGGGGGAGCAGAGGCGGAGGTGCCAATCGATGAAATCGTACCCTTCCAGTGAACTGCGTCACATGTGTGATGAGCAGGTGGGGGTGGAGCTAGCTGAGGAAGGTCAGGACATCCTGCAGCAGATGCTGGACAGGAGGTAAGCAGTGTGTGTAACAGTGTAACACACTTTCTATGAAATCAATTAGCCTAATCCTAATAACTTACTACTTCCACTGCTTCTACTGCCACTCCATGTCATTTAAAGGAATAGTTCAGTCATTGAAGTTGCACAGTGCCTAACCGGTATCTCTAAGCTTCCCTTACTCTTCGCTAACGCCACCTTAAGAGTATCAACATGGCCACATTTAAAGGTTGCATGACTATTAATATTTACTAGTCAACCAGTAATCCAAAAAAATCTATCTGACTAGTCATCTTTTCCATAATTCTTAACAGACATAACTGATAACAACCATACACAGCTGGAAATTATATATATTTCCAGCTTCAATTCTTCTTTAGGCTACATTTGCTAAAGACAACAATAAACAAATCAATGCTATAAATGTGTACAATAATAAAATCTGTGCATCATATTACACCATTTTAAAACCATCAGACATGGAATGCTTGACTATCCAACAAAAAAAGAGTTGCATGATAGGAAGTCAGATATGAAGCTTACAGGACAAAAAAAAAAGCCGTGTTGATTAACATGGTAGCATAATGGATGTGGTTTGGTGGTTGCTGGTGCACTGAGCAATGTGTTTTCCATGTCCGGTGTATATAGGGTACTTGATCACCTTCATCACTTCGCATATTTCTTCACATTTTTGTAAATACTAATTTCATTCGAAAATTTACTTCATCTATGCTGTTATTTCCTGTACATGTAGCCTGCATTCTTTAACATCTGCCTCACTATTTTTTCCACCACACCGACTTGTCGACTTGCCCACACTGGCGACGAGTGAATGTATTAGTTGACGAGTCTATGCAAGCCCTAGCTGCTTTTAGGAAAGGTCATGAAGCTTCAGATTATTATTCCCTACTGATCTTGGGGATGGGGCGTCAACATCTCTTAAGAATATATGGGAAAAGGATTTTAACTTGATATTGGAAGACTGGGAATGGGAAGGAATTTTTTTTAATGTTAAAACTATGTCCAGGGATGCAAGGGTGTGCTTTATTCAGTTTAAAATTTTATATTGTTTTTTACTGGACTCCTTCTAGATTGTTCCAGCTTGGTTTAAAAGACACACCTATCTGCTGGCGATGTCAGTTGGAGAATGGCGACATGCCTCATGCTTTTTGGTACTACACTAAAATCCAAGAATCTTGGCTGAGAGGGCAGACCTGGGGTATATGGTAGGAAATTGGGCAAGCTTCTCTCTTTTCTGGGTGGCTGTGGCTCAGGTGGTAGAGCGGGTTGTCCACTAATCGTAGGGTTGGAGGTTCAGTTCCCGGTCCACATGACTCCACATGCCGAAGTGTCCTTGGGCAAGACACTGAAACCCAAGTTGCTCCCGATGGCAGGCTAGCACTTTGCATGGCAGCTCTGCTATCATTGGTGTGTGAGTGTGTGTGTGAATGGGTGAATGAGACACCGTGTAAAGCGCTTTGGATAAAAGCGCTATATAAGTGCAGACCATTTACCATTTTCTGGAGGGCTCGGCTTGAGGACCACGTGGAGAGAGGCATGGTTGCGCTTGTCGTTTGTTGTGTTCTGTTTGTGTATGTGTTATTAATTATTTTTGTGTGTGTCCGTATGGTATTTTTGTGATTTTGACTTTGACCACAATGTTGCTCATTGGGGGTTGGTTAGGGTGGGGTAGGGGGAGGGAGCTACGGATTTAACATAGCTCACAGGGTTGAAACAGATTCTGTTTTCTTCATGTTTGTTATGTACTATACTTGTTTTGAATCAATGGGAAAAAAAAAAAAACATTAAAAAAAAAAATGTTAATCTCATAGACACAGAACATAACTGAATAAGCAGATTTCAGACGTAAAATACATCTGGACTGATTTAAATTTAAGATAACATGTATATTGTTTATAATTATTTTCAGTTAAACTATTCCATCGTCTTCATTCTTTACAGGTGAACTTGCAGAGAAGTATTGGCATCCCTTAACATAGCTACAGGTTAAAAACAGATGCTTTAATTACCCTTTTCCACACTACTAATTTATTCAGGACCTATTTGTTAAATGGGTGTTGTATAAAACTATGTGTGGAAATAGACTTCATTCTACAGCTTGTTCTTTGTTTAATAACATCTGCATTTGTGACACTTTTTTTTTCCTGATTGAATGGTAGGGAGTTAGTGAATTGCATACTCATACAAGAGAGAGTTTATACGTGCTACTCTGAGTCATCTGATAAGTAACATATTGCAGTCTGATCTCTGAGAGGAGCCGCATAATGTTTCACTAGAGTGTGCAGTTTGTTACGGCTCGTTAAATGGTGTTCTGCCTTCAGGGTCTGCTACCCTACTTTCATGTACTGCTAGTTTGACATTCATATCGTCTGCCTCCTGCAGCAACCTCGCGTTTCTAAGTGGCAGGCTTTCGGGAGCAGAAAAACCTCATTTGAACTTCATCGTTTTGATGTGTGTGCAGAGACCGTGAACATGATGTCGGCTTTTTGCCCATTAGTTTGCCTGTAATAACTATTAAGGATAATTATTATAAGCATAAGTACAAAATATCAACATAAAGAAGATCATGAAACTACAACAAAAGAAAACTGAAGGTGCGATTTTGCTACTAAAACGGATAATAATCTATCAATCTTCTATCTGATAAATCTATTATTCCACATGCAGTTGTGCCCAAAAGTTTGCAAACCCCTTGAAGAATCTGCTAAATCTTAATACTGTACAAAATATAAAAAAATACAAAATAAGAGGGATCATAAAAATCCCATGTTATTTTTTATTTAGTACTGTCCTGAATAAGCTATTTCACATAATAGATGTTTACATATAGTCTACAAGACAAGATTAGAGCTGAATTTATAAAAATTACCCCGTTCAAAAGTTTACATACCCTTGATTCTTTGATACTGCATGTCGTTACCTGGATGATCCATGACTGTTTTTTTGTGTTGTGAGAGTTGTTCATGAGTCTCTTGTTTGTCCTGAGCAGTTAGACTGTCCACTGTTCTTCAGAAAAATCTTCCAGGTCCTACACAATCTATGCTTTTCTAGCATCTTCTGTATATTTGACCCCTTTCCAACAGCGGCTATATGATGTTGAGATTCATCTTTTCACACTGAGGACAACTGAGGGACTCATACATGACTATTACAAAAGGTGCAAACATTCACTGATTCTCAAGAAGGCAACACAATGCATTAAGAGCCAAGGGGATGTAAACTTTTGAACAGGATGATCAGTGTAAGTTGTTATTATTTTGTTTAAAGATCTTCATTTTGTACTGCCCTTTAGACGCTAAATAAGTAGTTGCATATCACCCAGAAGACAAAATATTAACAATTTACACCGATCCTCTTCAAAAGTTTACATCCCCTTGGCTCTTAATGTATCGTGTTGCCTTCTGGAGCATCAGTGAATGTTTGCACCTTATGTAATAGTCGTGTACAAGTCCCTCAGTTTTCCTCACTGTGAAAAGATGAATCTCAACATCATATAGCCGCTGTTGGAAAGGGCTCAGATATGCAGAAGATGCTGGAAAAGCAAAGAATGTGCAGGACCTGGAGGATTTTTCTGAAGAACAGTGGGCAGTT
>JANDJT010000190.1:6716385-6728475 GCA_024331685.1 Stegophilus panzeri | reverse complement strand
ATGTATATGTGTGTGTGTGTGTGTGTGTATATGTAAAATTTTTATTACTATTTTATTGCACCACCCAGGAATCGCATTAGCTCAAGCACACATGTGATGATGCGCCAATACTTCACTCCAGGCTCCAGAGCTTCTGATTTATTCCCCTCCCTCACTAACCCACTCTCTTTTCCACATTTTATTTCTCTTTTGCAGAGTGCGTCTCAGCCACGGCTCTCCTACGCAGAGATGACAGAGGATTACCCACGTTTCCCTGACATTCATGATCTAGACCTTGCCCTTCTCAACCCACGTATGATAGTGGTAAGACTCTCTTAGGAGAGGAGGTCATCTCTGAGCGACAGAGAGAGAGAGACAGAGAGAGAAATGGGGTGTGCAAGCTTTGGCCAGTATTAATTGGTAACTAATTAGTTATTAATTAGTGCTGGAGTGCATTTTCACTGAGGTGGGTCCACCCTAATAATAGTTTGTTCTCTAAACTCTCAGAACTGATTAGCCTAATTATTTCCAAACAATCTCCTTTCTTGCTGGTTGCTCAGGCCTGTTTCTCTTTTACCACAGGATGTGACTCCATACATGAACCCAAGTCCATACACAGTCTCTCCAGACACACACGTCTCTCAGGTCTTTAACCTGTTCAGGACCATGGGGCTCCGCCACCTGCCTGTGGTCAATGCAGTAGGAGAGGTACATTTGACCAAGCACTAATAATTGTATACAATGATGAATTATGACACAAAGCTTAAGTTAATATGAAGCATTCACAGTATGACTTTTTTGTGTTTTAACATTTATCATATACATGCACCAGCCACTTTAATAGGAACACCTGTACCGCTGCTCATTCATACAGTTATCCAGTCAGCCAATCTTGTGGCAGCGGCACAGTGCATAAACTGGACAGCTGAAGATTTTTAATCTTTAACTCTGGAGTTTTATCGAACATGTGCCCATTCTATCCTCAGATTCCTGTTCTTGGCTGACAGGAGTTGAACCCAGTGTGGTCTTCTGCTGTTGCAGACCATAAGTCTCAAGATTCAATGACAAAAGCATTCTGAGATGCTTTTCTGCTCACCACGGTTGTAAAGAGTAGTTATTTGAGTTACTGTAACTTTCCCGTCAGCTAAAACAATATGGTCAATCTCCTGTGACCTCTCTCATCAACAAGGCGTTTGCATCCACAGAACTGCTGCTCACTAGATGTTTTTTTGTTGTTCACATCATTGTGTGAAAATCCAGGAGATCAGCAGTTTGTAAAATACTCACACCAACTCATCCCATGTCCCAGTCAAAGTCACTGAGATCACATGGGTTTTTTTTCATTCTGATGTTTAATGTGAACATTAACTGAAGCTTTTGTCCTGTATTAGCATAATTTTATGCATTGCACTGCTGCCACATGATTGGGTGACTGGATACTTTCATGAATGAACAGGTGTACAGGTGTTCCTATTCCTATTAAAGTGTATGTGTTTCAGATTTCCGGCACACATATTTTGTTTTGTCCTTATGTTTACAAATGATGAGTATTCTTTATTCTTGATCTTTTTCAGATTGTAGGAATAATCACAAGACATAACTTGACCCATGAGTTCTTAATGGCTAAACTCAGACAGCATTCCATCACCATCTGAGACGAGCGCTCACATCATCTGTTAATAACTGCAGCTCAGACAGTCCCGTGTGTGTGTGTGTGTGTGTGTGTGAGTGAGTGAGAGCCATGTCTCAACTCGCACTGGGCCAGTAATGCAGCTCTCACTTTTAAGCCATTCCCGGCTACTTCCTGGACCACTACAAAATGGTAAAGCATGTTCATACTGACCGACACAGGAACACACACAGGCAGACTTTATCATACTAATTTAAAAGCTGAACATGAATGCATCATTCCCGTGTGTGATGAACTTTCGCCTTGCTTTATGAACCTCACTGTAGCACTTTTTCTTTTTCTTTTTTTGGGAAATTGATTAAGTTTTTGTGTCTTTTTTACCGTTTTCTGACATACTTGTATTTGTGTTAATATGCTCTTGCACTCAACGTTCATTTCAGAAAGAGTATAATGTCTGAAACAAGGCCAGAAAGGAACCTTTACCGAAAGTATGGCATTTTAACAATATATCAGATCATTATAGTGAATATAGATAACCAAGCATGTCCACCCTGCAGTGTTTCATATATATAACTCCTTCATAAATGTTCTAAATCAGAGTCAGGTGTGTTGAATTGGGATTAAAACTAAACACATAACCCCTCATCTCAGAAGTAAGGCAGTTACTGTACTAGATTGTTGAAATTGCATTTTTATTCTTTTTTTTTTTTTTTTTTTTTTTTTTTTTTTTTAGTACTAAATTAATATTCCAGCTTTTTAAAACTTTTCCCTGCATGTGTAAGGTATGTGTGATGACTACAAACAATAACTTTGACTTTGATAGTATCCCTGTACTGAGAACACAACAAAACCCACTGTTTACTCCAAACTGATTTATAATGGATGCCTATGGGCTGTTGTTGAAATTCCATCAATGAGCATTTCAACTGTGACAATATAACACAAATGATAACAATAAGAAGTTTTAAGATAAGATGATCATGAGCAAAAAAATCTTACCAAAGCTGCTGAGCTACATTATTCTTAGAGCTACATTATCACATCATGAAAACTGACCTAAACCTACATAAATATTTTATAAAGGCTTATTCCAAAAGGTATCAGCACACATAAGGACTGCTTTTGTCAATTTTGATGTCAAAAGTAAGTCAAGCGACATAGATTTTTTTAAAATGTAAAGTTATGATGCTTTCCAAGCCGGCATACATTAGAAAGTCATAATCGCTGACTGTAATTCTGTTGTGTCAGAGTTTCATATTAGATTTATTAGATTTGGTGCTCCGGTTTACTCCCCCAGTACAAAGACATGCGTTGTAGGCTGATTGGCATTTCCAAATTGTCTGTAGTGTGTGTGTGTGTGTGTGTGTGTGTGTGTGTGTGTGTGTGTGAGTGATTGTACCCTGCAATGGGTTGGCACCCCATCCAGGGTGTCCCTCGCCTTGTGCCCTGCGTTCCATGGGATAGGCTCCAGGCTCCCCCACGACTCTGTGTAGGATAAGTGGTGTGGAAAATGGATGGATATTGAAATGTGATAACAAAGTAATGAGTTTTTTACTGTTTCTGCCCCTAAAGTAACGTTTCATTTAACTATATTTGAGATTCAAAGCTTCTGGCAATGTCATAACAATTATATCTGACCCTGTTTGGTTTTGATGTCAGTCTAATCACACTTAAAAAGTCTACAAAGTCAGTTGTCATGACATTCTAACATTAGACAGAGCAGAAAGTGTCAATTGTATCTCAACAAAAAGTCAAACTGACTAAGCTGTTATTGGCTACTTGACATCAAAATCAACAACAGTAGCCTTGACAGTTGACATCTGTTGGAATAGGCCTTTTTAAATGTTTTTAATAAAGGTTTTTTCTGTTGCTACTTGAATAAAATGCTAAAATTGGCTTTCGAGTAGCGCAATAGAAAAGCATTCGCTCTATACCCAGGAGAAAAATCTGTAGTGTTCTCTGGGTGCGAGGGATGACATACGCACTACACTCCCTCCTGTGAAACAGAGCGAGTTTATTCAGTTGCCCTGTAATGCAGCATGAGCAGGAGGTTGAAAAGATATGGTCGATATGGTTTAACGGTTACCTTGAGTTACATAAGTATTGGTATGGGGGGGGGTTGGATATTACACATTACAGCTTCATTTACAAATCGTTTTAAATAAAGAAGTGTTTGCCCCAACAACTGTGCTTCGAATTCGCTTATGAGTTTAGAGTAAACAGGGTTGGGATTTTTTTTTTTTTTTTTTTTTTTTTTTTTTTTTTTGGGGGGGTGGACGACGACTTACTCAGGGTGTGTCTGTATTGTTGAACTAATCAAACCACCTTAAAAAGGATAGGTTATTAATGACAGGTCTAATACTGTGATTTAATCGTAGAAAAGCAGTTTAGGCATAGCATCCATAATTTACATTCATGTGGTGTAATAATGCACTGTATATAGTATTGGAGCTATGCTAAGCTGACACGTGTATGGCATGTGTACACTAAGCATTCCTTGTTTTGGTTTTTTTTTTTTTTTTTAAATGACCATTGTTATTTTTATTATTTTGTACTTTATTTAAGATCAAGCTTTTGTGAGATATATTTGTGTAATGATTTTGCTTTTTAAGTGCTTTAATAAGGATCAAATCAATCCTTATTATATTGGGAATGTGAGTAAGTGAAAAGCTACAGATTTAAAAGTGCAATCTTTGCTTTTTAATATATCGTTGCATTGATTATCTTTCGAGTGTTGTATTTTCCTGAAGCAGATTATGTGAACCAAGTACACTGTACAAGTTGTAAAGGAACTTTCCTGCAACTCTTCTGTTACCAGACCTTCATCGTGTACTAACATAAGCATCTTAATGTTGGTGGGACTGTAATTCTTCCCTCCTGTCCTATACCATTCTAGACTACACTGTAGAAATGATCTGTCCCTGCCATGGAATTCAGTTCATTTTTATATGTAGTTGAGATGTGAGAAATTCAGGATTTCTGAAAACAGGTCTTTAGGATTTATTGAATGAAACCGTTTTTATCTTCTAAGCATTAAATTAGTAGAATTACTGTCTTAGATTAGTATAATATATAGCTAGTCAGTATGTCTCAATAGCAGCAAAGAAACTCCTCCAAACATTTCCAGTATTGGATGATTCAGGTTTTGTTTATTTTGTTTATATTTTAAAAAATTTCAGTATTCATCTCTGCGTTTCAGTCATCTGCAGGTCATCTGAGATTCACAAGCACTGATGGAGTCATCTGACTTTAAGATTAGTTGGTAGTGAAGTCAAATCTTGAGATCCGTTGGTGATTTCTTTATGAATATAAATTCATTTAACCCCAACCCTTACTATTCTCGATACATACATATCTATATCCAATGTAAGTTTTTTGAGGAAGTTGATGATCACAGAGACCTGACTGGCTTTTGTCGAGTACTGTGAAGGAGAATGTATTCTTTTTGCTTCTATTAATATGGTTTTATGTTCCAGTTGTCCTGCCTTGGTTTCTCTGTAACTGACACGCATTGAGAGTGATGCAAAGTCCTGTGCCTTTTCCTGACTTGTAATAAACATTACTGCAGAGCTCCTGAATGAAGACTAGTAAGCTGATTGCTTGTTTTTTTTTTTTGTTTTTTTTTTTAATCAATATATTTTTATCAAACTGATGGGAGTTCATGCTTTTCATCCATTTAAGTCAGCCTTGGCAAGCCAGTTACAGACTAGTAGATAGATGTTGCATACAAAACTGATTGACTACCTTAAAGTTATGTACCATACTCAAAATTTGTCGTGAAGAGTTATGGTATCTTTGCACAGGATTTGTAGTCTCACGCGGGTGAGTGGTTTTGGCAATCCATTATTCCTGTACAATGTCTCTGAAGATGTCTAAAAATGCTTTGCACCAATTTTCACGAAGATTCAAATTTGTAGGAGGAGGGGGAAAAAAATTACTTTAGCATATTATGCTAATTAGCTCAGTATCTAAAGAGCAAAGGTAAAAGATCCAAATTGTAATTATCTTTGGCCGGAGGTAAATAATCAGGATAATGAAGATGGTTGACTCCCTACCTAAATAAATAAGAGATTCTTGTTTTTAGATTGAAAAGTATGCGCGTCCAGCACTTGTGAGGTTGTATAGAATTCTAGAGGGTAGGTAGACGGTAGACTCAAGTTTTCATGATGGTTGTCTAACGCTATTGCTGCATCCGACTTACCTTGGAAGTGGGAAATCAAAGCTCGGAATTACGTCAGCTTCGACCTCCGTGCAATTGAGTTTTAAAAAGTTGGAGGGAAAAACATTCCACGTAGGATTTTTTTTTTTTTTCCATTTTTGTGAAAAAATGCTTAAATTGGTGAAATTGCAATTGCAAGAAATTGTGTTTCACAGTGATGTTTGTTGGTAAACTAGACGTTTTAGCTGTACTCGTGTTCGGCGCACATGAATCGAAGAGGGCTTTGGCTGAATGCACGTTGTGATGACATCACATGACGCATCTTGGCCCAAATCTGCCATAATTTAGAAAAATTGCATTCTCCTGCGAATGCTGTGCAATTTCCTTGATTTTGCATTAATTTCTGCAATCGCAAAATCCTGGAGGAACTGAAAAAACATGACACCTCCGTGTTCGTTTCTTGTTGGCAACAAACTAGCCAGCTAACTGTTTTAAGTAACGTATATATTTTCTCATCAAAACAGCAAACTCTATAGTCAATGTTATAGAATTAACAAGCGAATATGTTTATATGTTGATTGATCTAAAGCAAATGCTTATATATTTATATACAGCATATATAATATGGTATATACAGCATACCTTTTTTAAACGTAAGAAGTGCTATTGTGTTTACTGCCGATGTGGTGGGCAGCCATGTTGATTTGACGTCACTTACTGAACTTGAAGAAATTCAGAGACCAATTAGACTTCCTGTGTAGGAATTCTGAGTTGAGGGGGGTGTCGTCTTTGAGTTTTTATTTTCGTAGGTTAGGAATTACAAGTTACAACCTCGAGTCGAATGTAGCCGAACCCCATTTACCCCATTTACCCCATTACCCATTTACTTTGGTCTGTTTGTCCCCTTGGGTGACAATGACCCCATCTACAGGTCACAAGAACTATACAAATATAAAAGAATGGAAAAATTAAACAAAAAAGTGGATACAACAACATAATAAAACAACTATAAGATAAATGACAAATAATGTAAGTAGAAAATTAGAAATTAACAAAATAATAAAATTTAAATATAAACCACTCAAAATACTTATTCCAAAAAATTTTATTTAGATTAAATTTTTTTTTTTTAATTCTAATTTAGAAAGAAAAGAAAAGAAATAACCAGAAACTGCATTTGGAGAATTAAATCAAATTGTTGCTTCACCACTTAACTTCAGTAAGGGACAAATATCTTTTTTTTTTTTTTTTTTTTTCCTTTTTTTTTTTTTTTTTTTTTTTTTTTTTTCCTTTTTTTTTTTTTTTTTTTTTTTTTTTTTAAATTATTATTACTGTGTTTAAAAAATGGTCTTTTATTTAGTTTCTCTCTGCTGTGCTTGTGATCAGCATGAACCTGACAGCAGCAGCTGGCCAACTGTTGCGTGGTCCCTTAATGGAGGTTGATGTGTCAGACTACAGAGACATTTCTGAGATGAGACTAATAACGTGTCAGTCAGTAATCAGACATCCTTCAGCGGAATGTTCCACTATGATCCGTTTTGCCCACCGAGAGCCCTGACTAACGAGAGCAGAAAACTAATGAGCTTCCAAAGTGAATCTATGTTTGATTTGTGTCTTTTGTTACAACTGGGAGCATGTAATTGTGTTTGATGTTTGAGTAGGAGGCCTTAATTGATGTAGATAAACCTGACTGGACAGTGAAGACCCAGTGCCAAGCAAACGCATCTCGTGATGAGGTCCAATTTATTCAAGCTGTCACCATTTATTCAATCAATGGGCATGTCGATGTGCAAGATGCTAATTTGCATGAATAGTTTCCTGGAAATTTTACAGCAGGTTAAAATATTTTTAACTTTTATGTGAAAAATACGAGGTGCATTTGATTCCGTAGTGGTGGTGTAGTGAGAGCCGATATGTTCTAGTATCATTGGAGTGTGGCTGTCTGCTGTTCTTAGTTGTTTTGTAGACTTCTATGTCAGTTATGTGCAGGGATTGAAAGTCACTACATGTACTTTTGTTACCGTACTTGTGTACATGTTTCACTCTTTTGTGAGGGTACTTTTTTGGAGTATAATTAAAAAACAGTACTTTTACTTGAACTTCTGATACATTCATTTTTGATCACCAATACAATTCAGATTTCCAGGCCCAATCAAAATAAAGCAGTTTTGCTGAAGAAAGTCTAACAGGCTTCAAACACCAAATGCTTAGCAGCAATATCTGAGACAGTGGAGACAGATCTTGCATCCCTCGCCCGATTGATCAGGTATCGGTTTTAAATGTTTCAAAGGAAACTGTATGATAAGGATCTGCAGATTATGCAAACCAACCTATGGAAACATGTACAGGTAAGCCATTAGCTAGCTGAGTGAGCTAGACTAGCTAGTCAGATTTCTTGATATACTGTTCTACAGTATAAAAGCTCTGTGTTAAACTTAAGATATCTCTTCAATGTTCTGTTACAGCCTATAGGTAACGTTCAGAATCCTGTGTAAGCGGCATCTTTGCTATAAGCAGGTATGATTTAACATGATCTAGCTAACTAGCAGAAGAACTTAGCAAGCTACTGAAACACCAATAGCACTTTTAGCAGTTCATGATCTAGCTAACTAGCAGAAGAACTTAGCAAGCTACTGAAACACCAATAGCACTTTTAGCAGTTATCTAGCCAGCTAATGTTACCATTCTTTATAAACTGTGTGATTTATGATCTTGAAGTTTGTCATGGTTATTATAACAAAAGTTATATAGAATACACAAGAAAAGTAGAACATTTTTGGGTTAGTTGTGTTAATTGTATATGTATATGAAAACGTCATTGGTTGAATATTTACTCATAGTTTTCCACTAGACAATGTTTATCACTACTTTGACTTTTGCTTAAGTGTATTATTATTATTATTATTTTTTTTTACAGTAGACATACTATTACTCAAATCAGGAACAAATACAGTGTACCATGTCGGTCTATCAATGACGAACAAAGGCAATTTTCCAGGACTGACAGTTACACCATGACTTCGGTATCAAAAGCAGGTGGTGGTTCAACATCTCTCTGGACTCCTTCATCGAGGCCGCTGCAGAGCTCCCTAATTACACACATTACACCAGTCTTCACCTTCAACAGGTGTGGGGGTGAGTGCGCCAATGTCTAACTCCTCCACCACTGCACGTTTTGATGTAATTGGACACGACAGCTCATAGCACTTCTCCCCCGTGTGCCAGTGGGGACCTTGAGTAATTTGAGAAGCTGGAAAAGTTAGTGGAGATGAGTCATTGACAGTCTGTTAGAATTTGATGAGGCGGCTGGGTCGAGCAGATGGAAACATGGCAGTTTTCTAATCAGAGGCATCTGACACGACGTACTCTGAGGAACAGAGCATTATTAATGTAATCAGGAGTGGCCCCTTAGAGGGTTAGATAATAGGATTAAATTCAATGCAGCTTGGGCTTTTCAGTAAAGGTTAGCGCAGGTGTCACCAAGCTCAGTGCTAATGACCTCCTGCTGCAACACAGGTCCTTTGCACAGTCTAATAACCCTCATCCATTAGGCAGGATTTCATTAGTCCCATTTTAGCAATATGCCCAGTAATAAGCCCGGTTCATTAGGCAAGACTTCATCATTAGATATCCAGGATGAGTAGGTGGGAGTGGAATTTTTGACCGTGCGTCCCACCCGCTGATAAGTTTCTAATGTGATAATGTGCTAAAGTCCCTGTATTCAAATGAGTCAAATGATCTTGTCACTTATTCTAGGTTCATATATACCTTATAGAGCACATGGTAAAATGTCCTTACTTACACTGAGGAAATATTTAAGTACATGAAATAAAAATCTCTGAAATAAAAACTTGTTCATCCCAAAGGTTTATTCACACTGAGACAATAGAAAGAATTTATTTATTTATTCACACTGAGACAATAGTCAATTTGATCTGACTGGAAAGAGAAAATGTACATACAAGTAGATTATGATGTGCATTACAAAGAGAACAGTCGAAACAGAAGAATGTTCTGGATAAATAAACTGTGACTTCAGTAGAGAAAGAAGTCACCAGATAAGTACAATGTGAATACACAGACAAAATTATATTACTCTTCTCTATAAAAAGAAACTCAATGATGCATCCTCTAGCTCTCAGTTCTACATGTTGATAAATGGATCTTCAGACACAAGCTGTGCTCAGATTTAAGTCAATCAAATAAGGCGGAAAATTAGAACTATTAATCATTGAATTACTTTCACACTTTCACACCAATCCCCTAAATTTACGCTTGCCCAGTTCAACAGGTTTTCAACATGGTTTTTTGAAGGACTGTTACATTTGTGCATGCTGTCCTCATGAACTTCAAATGGATCCAGTCTCTCCAGTCTTCTTGAAAGAAGTTTTAACCTTTCATGGAGTTGCAGCCGAGGCTGCTGGAGGAGCCAATGCGGTCCAACCTTCCACCAAAGCAGCCAGAGAAGCTCTTGCTCCTTGTGGACAGCAGGAGATCCATGAGGTGCTTCCTCTGCATCTCGAGTCCCTCATCAGTGTTGCTGTCCTCATTCGGAGCAGCAGCCTGCTCCTCCCTGCCTGGAGACGCTTGGCTTTGACTTAGTGCTATGTTCCTGTCCTCATAATCCACAGCACCTTCTGTGTCCTCTTCGGCTACCAAGGCTTCTTCAAGCTGCTGGAGCAAGTACTGCGGAGCACATCGTGATGAAGATTCACTGTTAGACTTATTGGTTTGATGGCTGTTTGGTCAAGAGATCCTTATGTTCTCAAGGTCATCTTGATGTGTCAAAGAAAATAAGTGGGTCTTTTTTGGCACTGGGTTACTCATGGTCTCCAAACATCTTTCATTTAAATTATTCTTTTAGTTAAAGCCATTACACTGGTGTAGGTTGGCATACATATTTTAGGCATGCTACTTGCATCTTTGTCAGTCATTACCACTATGCTCTGCTATATTTCAAGAAAAATTTAACCAAACCATAGGCAACAATAGACTGACAAAGTTTGTTTCACATGCAAGAAGATCATTTATATTTGCACGACCTGAGGAGCAAACTACCAAGCTGGTTGCATGGGTAAATCTGAGAACTAGTTTAAGATAAGTTATCAGGTTCTTCTCAACTCATCAAATCCAAGACCACACAGTTTCTTCACAACTATTTGTTCACCAGACATTTAGCTCAGAATGAATTAGATCGACTAAAAATGTTTCCAATGCATTTGTCAGGATTTAAACTTACCTTGATCTTGCTGATGCTGTTGGCAGAGTTGTGCCTACTCAAAACGTGAGCCTGTACAGCTAGCTCATTACAGAGCAGGACCAGGAGTCCTGCTAGAATAAGTCCTTTAACCATCCCTGGCTTCCTTTGAGGCTTGACTGTGATTTGCTGTGTGCATGGCTCTTTCTTTTATTGGGACACTCAACTGTCCAGGACTCATCCATTCACAAGCCATGTGAAGTGCATTCCAACACCTCGCCTCCGATAGGTTCTTGTTGTAGATTTCCTTTTAAGTGGCTGTTTAGTGCTACGTGATGTGCCTTCGAGAGAGAGGTTGTGGTGGGCGACGAGTCAGACACAAAGAGTCAGTGACCTCAGGAGCAGTTTTTGAGGGCAGGAAGAAGATGTGACACCCATCATCAGGCATTCATCCACTACACATGCCTTGCGTTGTTGGAGCATCAGGTCAGAACTGATAACTTCAACCTATACTAAATATACTATTTGGTTGGTCAGACCATGGGCATTCCATATTTAGACTGAGAAACCCTTATCTCGGTAATATGTTAAGAAATCTTTTGACCTTTGGCTTGAATATGTGGCACACATTTTTAAAGTTTTAAAAAGTGCAACAGCTTGCAATTAGCAAATAAGTCATACCAGTTAATGAATAATATTCTTTACTGAATAATAACTGGAGGTTTAAGAAGTTAAATCCATGCTCATATGAATTTAACAATAATACTGAATAGCTAATAATGAGTAATTGCCTTGTAATTGGTAATTGGTAGATTTGATCTTACCAATTACTGTAGCTGCTGAAGGCCATATTAAGCCTAATCATGTAATGCTTATTAATTAACACAAGGTTAAGCATAAAATTGGTAAATTCAAACCAAGGGACTCCATGGTGAGGACCAGTCTAGCGTGGCACCATTAGTCATCAATACAGTGTGTTCCAAAAGTCTCCATACCTAGGGAAAATAAACACTTTAGCAAAAAAAATATATATATATACTTAAATGATTATATACACACACAGTATCTCACAAAAGTGAGTACACCCCTCACATTTTTGTAAATATTTGATTATATCTTTTCATG
>JANDJT010000190.1:6695927-6706740 GCA_024331685.1 Stegophilus panzeri | reverse complement strand
TGTATGTATCCAGGATAAAAAAAAGTAAGAAAAACATGCACAACACAGAATAAAAGCATATACATTCATTACATAATCCAAAATAAATGCGACATGTGACTATGCGTTAAAATAAATTTCAAAAATGCGCAAAAGCGCAGCACAGAGTTCAATACGGGCGCACGGATCCTCGATGAAAACAGAACAATATTTGCTCACCTGTAACTCGGAGAGCGGTTTGGCCCCGATGGAGTTTAAAAGCAGGAGCGAGGAGAGACAGAACACGCAGAAGTTGGCGGTCATGTTGCGTTTGCTGTGGCTGTGTGGCCGGTTTCTGAGTGCTCCTCGTCACGTCAGCTACCCAAGCGCAGTCTCCAGGTGCGCGCTTTATACCCGCACTGATTTCGTCACGGGCTGCCAAAGAAACCAAACGAGCTGTAAAGTAGAATGGAAGGGGAGGTGAATCAGGGCAAACTGCAAACTGGGCGCGAAGAGATAAATTATTCCAACCAATGTCAGGGTTGCCACATTAGACTGACTCTTTTATATAAAGCACCACACACTGCAATGTAACCAGCATGCAATTCCATCCTAATGGGATCACAGCAGCCCAGTAATTTGAGGAAACTATTAGATGTTAGGCTGTCACAATTAGACATTAGAAAGGTAAACCACTTATACAAAGGTTTACAAAGAAATAGTATTATTAAAAATAATGCAATAATACAATTAAATAGTATTATTTAAAATAATACAATAATTCAAAAGGTAAACCAGTCATAAAGTAGGAAAGGTATAGTAGTACTTATATATAGTATATAAATAGTACTTTTTTAGACCTCTACCAGCTGTGCAAGCAAAGTGTGTCTGAGCCTGTAGGAGGTGAAACCAGTTGATATTCAAAATGGTTGATATATGTGAAATCCACCTAGATACAGTAAACCTACCTCTTGGATTTTGGATGTTGTTGGGTTTTTGTCATGTAATTGAGAGTTCCAGTTGAGCCAACTTTCTAGGTCAGTTTTACATCATACACATTTAAGGCTAACTTATCATGGCTGCTATGTAATCGATTTTTTGATTGCGATACATTTAGCAAGTCTTAGCAGGAACTGATTTCTGAAAAGATTTCTGGAGAAGAAATTAAAAGAAAGAACAAAACCACATATTTTCAGCTGAATGTATTTCTATGAGTACGTACTTTGTACTTATATATGTATGAAGGCACCCTACGATGTAATTACACAATAAATACAGCTCAGTCATCATTTCAGTACAGAATGGCATAACTGCCCGCAATTATCCGCAAAATAATGCATTTTACTATAGTTTCAGGAGTTTCAGGCAACTGAGAGCAACATTAAAGAATAACTGCCTTAGGTAAAATGTCTTGAACAGCGAGCATCGTTCATCTTTTATAGACACTCACTTCTTCAGTTCATTTGTATTTGAGCATTTAAAAAATTCATTATTATATATATTTTTGTCATGAAGTCAGCTCGACCCACTACAGTGTCATTCAGCCCTTGTGTGCACTGAAGACATTTGCTGTAACATGAGAAGACAGTTGTATTATTGTATTATTTATATAGCAACCATTTTGAATATCAACTGGTTTCACCTCCTACAGGCTCAGACACACTTTGCTTGCACAGCTGATGGAGGTCTAAAAAAGTACTATTTCTTTCTAAACCTTTCCTACTTTATGACTATTATTGTGTTATTTAAAATAATACTATTTAAAACCCATCACATTTAAAAAAAAAAAAAAAAAAAAAAAAAAAAAGAAGAAGAAGAATTTATAGTAGAGACGCATCAATACAATTACTGGAATCAGGTATTGTGTACAGCTGAGTGTACATTGATGTGTTAATGAATAGACAACACAAAATGACAGCCATCATTTCACAATTAATAATGGCAATGAAAGGGGAGAGCTGGCTGGTGGGTTGGAATTGGGAGTAAAACGGTGAAAACTCTGAAGAGTGCAAGGTGCTGTGAATTGCATGCATACACAAGCGTGAGAGCAGTGAAGGGAAACAAGTGAAAGAGAGCAATGCTCCTGTTTGCTTAATACTAAGTAGATCTAAGTAGGAAGCTCATTTTGGTATCAATATTGGTATCAAAGAATACCAATAAAAATGTACCTGTATTCTCTCTAATCCTCATGTGCTGTGTATATAACAGGGCAACTCATTATGGACATTTTTAATAGTTCCATGAAAGCCAATAATGCCAACACAAGCGCAAACAGTCAGAGAGCACCAACCATCAACCATAACCTGTGGTTACTTCTATTTATCAAACTGTCTGTGTGATGTGTGTGACGTGTGTGAGACGTGTTTTCTCCCAGGGATATCCTGAATCTATTTCAAGCATACACATTTCACCTGCTCACCTCTGTCCTTCCCTGGTACAGATCACTGAGCACCACTCATTGTCATGATTAAAGAGTCATAGAGCTAATTAAGATTTTAATGGCAGGCCATAGTAGCCCATGCCATTTCTTTTATCCGAAGAACATCTCACTTGAAATGTCACATGATAAGTCACTGGAGAGGATAGTTTTTATACATGTGAAAGGCATTATTGTCCAATCTACCAGAGCATGGAGAAAATAAAACAAATAACAAAAAAATAGTTTATAAATTTCTAGAATGTAGACTTTATTATAATCTTTGGTACAAGGAGAAATGTGCCAGATGGTCTCCAAGCCATTTCACCAATAGTTGTTCTGTAGGGGCCAGCAGACACTAAAAAACTAATCAGTCCCTGTCTGCCTCCACATTGTGCTTCAGTTCAGAGCTAGCAGGAGACCATCGCTCATGCTGACTTTTTCTGGCTGCCTCTCTCACGCAGGATGGCAGTGGGCCTCAGGGCATGAATGCTAAGGCTGAGAATCTCACACTTTCCACACAGCTAAAAAAAAAAAAAAAAAAAAAAAAGACAAAAAAAAAACCAAGAGAAAAAAAAAGAAAAGGAAAAAAAAAAAAGAAAGAGGTGCTCTCATATCGGCTAGCTAGCCATAAACAACCAAGAAACGGGAATGTGATCTAACCCACTGAAGCCCCTGGCTGACTGAGAACTTTATAACAATACATCATATAGCAAATTTGTGTGTGTTGCTCAAAAAGGTCATTAGAACTAACCAAAATCCATTCTCATAGTTAGTACATTGTCCTTAAAATAACTACATTACCAACATACAGGTGCATCTCAAAAATTAGAATATCGTGAAAAAGTTATTTTTTTTCTTAATTTAATTCAAAAAGTGGAACTTTTATATATTCTAGATTCATTACACATAAAGTGAAATATTTCAAGCCTTTTTTTTGTTGTTTTAATCTTGATTATTATGGCTTACAGCTCATGGAAATCAAAAATCCAGTATCTCAAAATATTAGAATAAAGAATTTATAATACAGAAATGTCGACCTGAGAAGAGGTCTAATCAGCTAATTAACTCAAAACACCTGCAAAGGTTTCCTGAGCCTTTAATCTCTCAGTCTGGTTATCACATTTCTTAGATTTAGTTCCAACATGGTGTAGCACATTGGCTTAGTGGTTAGCATGGTTGCCTCACACCTCCAGGGTTGGGGGTTCAATTCACAGTGCAGCCCTGTGTGTACAGAGCTTGCATGTTCTGTGCTGCGGGAGTTTCCTCCGGGTACTCCGGGTTCCTCCCCCAGTCCAAAGACATGCATAGTAGGCTGATTGGCATCTCCAAAGTCTCTGTAGTGTGTGAATGTGTATGTGATTGTGCCCTGCGATGGATTGGCACCCCGTCCAGGGTGTACCCCACCTTGTGCCCCATGCTCCCTGTGACCCAGTAGGATAAGTGGAATAGAAAATGGATGGATGGTGTAGGATCCATCCAATTATTAGGACAGCATCATGCCATAATTAAGAGGTTGTGCTGTTTCTCTTAAGAAGTGTACATGTATAGGTTTTATATTTTTTGTGTTGTGCATGTAATATAAACTGGGTTATATTCTTCAACAGAGTGTATTTGAAGCTGATCACATTGCACAAGCAAAAACAACTAAAACTAAGCACATATAATGTGCAGAAATACACTCGCCAAATATTTTATTAGGAAATTCCTTTTCATTAGCCTTGATTATGATCCTTGATTATGAATCTAGCTCATTATTAGTCAGAGAATTCAATTAGTTATGATTTCTATTTCAAATGTATATTTAAGTAGCTACTCCCAACTATATGGATTGCTTATTTAAACTAGTAGGTTGTTGGTTAGATGTCTCCTGAGTAGCTTACCCATGGTTTAAACTTGCCCTAGATTACTGGTATTGAGGCTATGGTATTTCATCAGAAGTTAGTATTAAAAATAAAAAAAATTAGGAAAAATCTGGGGGCAAGTAGATATGAGGGTCCTTTGCTGCTTCACTGCATTTGGCACTTTTACAGTAAGGTTAATAATACTGTATATATTTACAGTAATCTTTCAGAAGCTATATAAGAAAAAGGCTGCTGAATTGAACTGTAAAACACATTAAAACAGAGTATTATACTGGCTTGAACACAGTATTGTTTAGAAATTGTTTAGAAATTCCTTACAGTGCTCATTTGTGAGGAAAAAAAGTTCATCTAAACTTCAGATAAAAGGTACTGAACATACAAATATGCTCAGTCAAGTATGGAAAACTATTATCACCTTGGCAAAATGTATATACAGTAGTAAAACCAACACCCACATGTTTGCTTATGTTTAAAAAAGAAAAGGAAAGACAAAAAGAGAGCATATAATGGCTAATGAATCATGGAACATGGAAGGGAATGGATAAGCACAAGTGTGTGGGTAGCCGTGAAGACTGAAGACAGAAAGTGTCAGTGTAGGTAACTCACATAGGTACAGTCCAGAAAGACAATTTGTCTGACGATTTGGAGAATTGATGCATTACAAAAATATACTGTGTAGAGAATACATGTGCAGTTCACAATAGAAGTAACATCAATACAGGAGATGTTATACAAATGGCTGTTGTTGACACTTGTGCTCATGAAACTTATCCATATTTCATTATGACCTGATAGTGTTTGATACACTGACAGTTTATACTCCTCCCATCTGGAAGAAGGCTACGGAGCATTCGGACCAAGTCAACCAGATATATGAACAGCTATTTCCCACAGGCCATTAGACTTCTCATCAGATTGGTCTGATGGCCACCTCACCTCATTTCATTTTGTTTCATTTCATTACTGTCGCTGTACTCAGACATTTTACTTGAGACAAAATATTTAACAATCTACACAGAAATCACAAAAAGAGTTTTGGTTTTCTGTATTGATTGTATTTATTGACTTTATTGCATGGTCACCGTGTTACTTATTCTCTACTCTAGAGCTATATTTCATTCCCAGCGTTACATCTGAATGTGATGAAAGGAATGACAATAAAGACTTGACTCATCACAAGTCTTAAATCTTGAACTTTCCTTTACTGTTGTTTCATTTTAGCGTGATGCGTCTATGGTATGGTTTGAATCTGTATTGATTAAATGTACATGGTGGAGGATTAAAGCTTTTTGTTTTGTGGTGGGTCATAACCTGGTCTAAGAGCCATAGAAGATACACCATTTGGCCAAAAAGTATGTAGACACCTTACAATCACACCCATATGTGTGCCTTTAATCAACTTTTGCCACAAAGTTGGAAGCACACAATTGTACAGGATGTCTTTGTATGCTGTAGCATTACAATTTCCCTTCACTGGAACTAAGAGGCCCAAACATGTTCCAGCATGATAGTGTCGCAGTGAACATTGCCCATTGAACACCTTTTGGATGAACTGGACATCAGTGCCTGAACGCACTAATGCTCTTATGGCTGAATGGACAAAACCCCACAGCCATGCTCCAAAATCTAGTGGAAAGACTTCCCAGAAGAGTGGAGGTTATTATAACAGTCAAGGGAGGACTAAATTTGGAATGGGATGCTCAAAAATCACATATGTGTATGTTGGTCAAGAGTCAACAAACTTTTGGCCATGTAGTGTGTATACAGTGCTGTGAAAAATAGTTTTTTTTTCTGTTTTTGTGCATATCTCATACTAAATAGTTTTAGACCTTTAAACGAAATACAGCATAAAACAAAGGTAACCTGAGTAAACACACAATACAGATTTTACTTTTTTTTTTTTTATTAAAGCAAAAAAAAAAAAAATTAAACTGCCCTTTTAAACTTAAAATCTGGTTGTGCCATCTTCAGCAGCAATAACTGCAACCAAAGGCTTCTGATAACTGGAGATCAGTCTTTCACTTACTTCTAGGACTAGGACTTACTCCTATGCTTTGGATCATTAATGTTTTGCTGCATAATCCTGTTGCGCTAGAGTTTCAACTTACAGACTGAAGACCGGATGTTCTCCTTTAGGATTTTCTGGTAGAGAGTAGAATTCATGTTTCTCTCAATTGTTGCAAGTTTCCCAGGCCCTGAAGCATCAAAGCATCCCCACATCATCACACCTCCACCACCATGCTTGACCATAGGTTTGATGTTCTTTTTCTGGAATTCAGTGTTTGGTTTACACCAGATGTAATGGGACGGCTGTCTTCCAAACAGTTCCACTTTCAACTCATCTTTGCTATATATAATGCCATATAATAATGACTTGCTGGATGAGTAGTTTCTGTGCTCTTGGAGGAATTTTGAACAGTTGGCCACTTATGGGAAGCTCCACCACTCTCACTGTGGTTCTTTGGAGTCCCAGAGCCTTTGAAATAATTTTGTAACCCTTCCCAGACTGATGTATTTCAATCACCTTCTTCCTCATCATTTCTGGAATTTCTTTCAATTTTACCATAGTGTGTAAGACCTTTTAACCAACTTCATGCTCATTTAATAATGAAGTTCTATTTAAGTGTTGATTTGATTGAACAGGGTTTAATCAAATCTAGTCTGTTCTAGTCCAGCCCATTATGAATGCAGTTTCATAGATTTGGGGAATTAGTAATTATGGCCCCGCTCACAGGCCCCGCTGGTATTGGATAACTTTTTTGCTTCAATAAATAACATTATCATTTAAAAACTATTTTGTTTTTACTCAGGTTGCCTTTGTTTTATCTTAGATTTTGTTTTAATTTCTGAAACAATTTAGTACGAGATATACACAAAAACAGAAGAAATACTTTTTCACAGCACTGCAGCTTTCACAGTTAGTAGTAAGCAGATCTAACTTTAAAATATCAATATGGAAAACCACTGGTGCATTTATTCGACTGGATCTGAATTCCAGTTCAAGAAGTAAGTGATATGTTACAATTGTTATTCTTATATGAGTGTTCAAACATGATTTTATAGAAATGAAAGTTTAGTTGCTTTACACTTTGCTTTTAAAGAAACAACAGTCTATGCATTTCCTTTTGGTTGTTTGGGAGAGAACTGACAAACTACTAAAAATGCAGTGGAAGTCTTAATCTAAAAAATGAGAACTCTGACCCTCTGCATTACTCACACATATTTATGTCCCTCAGAGGAATCTCACAGCTGATAAAGGCTAGGATGTTCTGTTGCATGTGTCTTTTCAGACTTGAAGATGTCATCAGCATCTTCTCACACTGCTGGATGACACTGGTAGTCTTATCTGTGAAAGCCCAATAAGAATGCTCGACAGCTAGTGTCCAAAGCACAATGCCAACATTTAATTTCACATTAAGAAATCATTTTAAGTCTGCAGCTAAAAATATTCAGGAAGGTCTTTTCTGAATGCAACCCAGAAAGCCTGATTAATGTTTAATCATCTGCCAAAAGCTTATTTTGGGTTTTACTGAAGTGTGGCAGTCATGACATGTGTGTAATGACCAATTTAATGGCAATCACAACCTGTTTATGATCTTCAAACTCTGTAACTCCAAATCAGTATCTATTTACTTTATCTAATTATGTTGTAGTCAGGCCTGCATGCTCCTATAAACAAGCAAACGCACATCGCATTCAACTTTATTTCTTAAGTTCTTGGTATTTACCAGGAAAAAGTCTGACAAGAAAAGCAATTCATTTGGTAATTAGTGGAGAAAATTTAGATCACTACCAAGTACTTCCAAAAGGATTCAGAGAACTGGTTACAGTGGGGGTTTTAATGGAATCAGACAAATGAGAAAAACTTTTACTCACAATGTAGTCCCCAACAGCAAAAACTAAAATGAGGTATTAACAAAATATAAAATCACTTTCTGTGTATAATTTTATAATTACATGTTCATTATGAGCATAATGTATCCTTTAAAAAATGCTCAACAATTCCTGAAGACTGGACCCAAGTTCAAAGTTATTCATGGTAGCAGGAAGCTATTTGTCATTACCATAAATTTAAATAGACACACAAAAAAAATTGTTAGAATCACATGGGAGCTGTAGGCAGGTAGGTCATGCAGCTTTATAAAATGTTTCTGTACAAAAAAGAATTGTCAAAAACCCTCGGAGACATCTTGTCCAAGCAACACTCATACCGCTTACACAGACCTTCAGTTACATCATAACTCACGAGTCAGCCGCTATACGTCTGCCTGCATTCCAGCCTGCTGAAAGGCCTTCATTTGACATTACTGCTGTAACCTCTATGCCTCTTACAGAGATAACACTATTTTACGGGAACTAAGACCTAATTAGATATTTTTAGCCTCTGTAATGACTATATTTAACTTTGGTCATGGAAATGGGACCAGGAAAAGTTCCTTTTGTCAATGCAAACAGCACAGAGGCAATGTATTATTTATAATTGTCAATTTGGAAGGTCATATGAACACAACATAAGCAGTTTTAGGTTACATATACATACGGTGAACAGTACACTTCTACGAATCACAACAGCACCTAATCAAAGCACTTCCTCTGATATGGATAGTGTCAGGAAAATATACTTGCATGACCAATGATACACTGTGATGTGTATAGCTTATTTTCACACTCAAAAGCAACACAGTTTAATGTATTCAACTGAGAGTCTGTTCCACTCCCACACACAAGACTGTGTTAATGTGGGAAATACGCCACAAGAACAGGGACAGATAACATGCTCATGGAGTTTTAATGACTCATGAATGGGGTTGTTCTATTTTTTCGAGGCCGCCTCCTACAGTAGCATTCAAAGAATATAACGATATAATGAGTATAAGTGAGTAAGAGAAAAATTATGCATTCTGAAAAAGTGACATATGTTTGGTATGAAATCTGTTTATTCCCCCACTGCTCATAGTTACATTTTTTTTATCTAATAAACCTGGATTTGGAGGACAGTCTTAGAAAAAAATCAAGCATCTCAAAGGTATGTGGAACCCTCGAACAGAGGATTTCCTGGGAACAGCCATTTACAATCTTTTCACTAAGTTAATAATGTCTAACTTGTATTGCAAATTATTTTCTTCTCTTCATTTTTTATCCAGGTGAACTCCTTTAATATCGGAATTTACCAGCTACTTAAGAATGAACATTTTAAAATCAGAATTTTATTTTTTGTTTGTATAAATATCCATCCATCTATTCATCCATTTTCTGTACAATTTATCCTACATAGTGTCAAGGAGCCTGGAGCCTATCCCAGGGGAGTCTGGGCACAAGGCAGGGGACACCCTGGACTGGGTGCCAACCCATTGTAGGGCACAACAGCGCGCACACACACACACACTACAGACAATTTAGAGATGCCAATCAGTTTGCATGTCTTTGGACCGGGGAGGAAACCAGAACACCCAGAGGAAACCCCCAAAGCACGGGGAGAACATGCAAACTCCATGCACACAGGGCGGAGACAGGAACTGAACCCCGAACCCCAGACATGTGAGGCAAACTTGCTAACCACTTAGCCACCGTGCTCCCTGTATAACTATTTATTTGTTTGTTTGTTTGTTTGTTTGTATGATTATATATTTGTTTCTTCATTTGTTTGTTTTGGTTGCCTGCTTGTTTTTTTTCTGTGTTTTTTTTTTAGATAGGGTTAATATCCAGATTTGTGTGTATATTTAGTATGTAGGTTGGTGTTTTTATTTTCACTTATTATGATGTTTAACCCTTATGTTCTGTTGAGATTTGCTTCACTTGTTTGTCGTTGTTTGGGATCACTGTTACCCCAATGATTAAAGCGTGAAAATGATTATAATTATGAAATAAACCTTTGCTTAAATGTTCCTTTCTATTTACCCTGATAAAAGAATAGAAATAAGTGTATCATTAACTCTAATATTTACTGAAGTAGGAATGTGCATTTCAGAAAAGCAACTAAATACAGAAATAAGCATATCATTTCTTAATTTACACAAAATAATGAAACACATATAGCTTTACTTATAACTAATAACTTTACTTATTCACACATACATACATTACTTATGTTTGGCGTCAGTATGCCCTCGGTCAGATACCACTGTTTTGTTTGTTTGTTTGTTTGTTTGTTTTTTAAAAATGAAAATTAAATCAATACAAAAGTGCTTTTTTCACTACACACTCACTAACCAGGAAAACTATGTGCAAATTTACAGTATATACACATCGTCTGGGCAACAGGACAGTCAAATGTAAACTCCACCCCTATGCCAGACAAGGTAGAAACTCTCAATTTTTCCCAGGTATTTACAGGTGTATACTACAAAAAGTCATTTTGTGTGTGTGTGTGTGTATGATAGAGAAAGATAGAGAAAGTGTGTGTCTGTGTGTGTGTGTGTGTGTGTGTGTGTGTGTGTGTGTATACATGTGTGTAGATACATGTGAGAGCATGTATGTTTGTCTGACTGTGTGTGTGTGAGAGAGAGAGAGAGAGAGAGAGAGAGAGAGAGAGAGAGAGAGAGAGTGTGTGTGTGTGTGTGTGAGAGAGAGAGAG
>JANDJT010000190.1:6667368-6694415 GCA_024331685.1 Stegophilus panzeri | reverse complement strand
AATAAACAAGGTCATATATTTACTCCTTAAGAGTATTTAAATGGTTCTGAAACAGTGAAACCCATGCTGATTTTGGGGTAGCATGTGACTAAAGGGGAGCATGCCTTTCTCTCTTTATCTTGATAGAATGTCACCATAAATCACCAAAGTGATTAAATTACTGAAGGTTGCCTGATCTATTGTAATCTATAATCTATGTAGTATATAATCAAACCTAGAGTTTGTTTTGAGACTTTTTAGCTTTCTGATTTTGGGGTTTTCTAATGACTGTATCAGTGTGGAGAGGGAAGAAGGTGGTGCCTGTACCCGTGACAACTATATTATCTTTTGGAATGTGCAGCCAGTCATTTCCAATAATGATCCCAGCAGTTTCCACACCTCCAGACAAGTGAGTGTGACTGACATGCAGAGAGAGAGAGAGAGAGAGAGAGAGAGAGTCATATGATTTCCAGGCCCCTCATTTAATAAGGTGGGGTGCAGAGGGTAATTGTTGACCTGGATAATATTTATTAATGCTTCTTCTAATGTCAGCGAATAAAAACCCAAATGCATACATAAACTGCCACAAATTACTTGTTTAATTTATTTTAACAATTGTTAATTTTATGACATTTTGTTATTCGCTTATGTAATTTATATTATATTATATTATATTATATTATATTATATTATATTATATTATATTATATTATACAATTTGCTTTGCTCAGTTCTTGGTATACCTGTAAGGTTTTCAGTGTGACCTACATCCAAATATTCTCACTGAGAATCTCACTGAATATTAATTTCTGCAGTCAGTTTAGAATATATGTACTTTTTATGCAAATGTTCACTTTCACTATATTATGCCATAATGCCATTGTTTAGAACATACTTAAAAGGAAATATTTTTTGAATACTTTGAAATGAACTGAGAGTTTTTGCAAGACCGATTGTTGATGCTAATATTGCAATGCTTTTAATACTAAAGCTTGGAGTGTCTTTCTGCCCAAGCTCAGAATTATACATTTATTAACCAACATGGTCCCCTAGTGTACAAAGAGAGGACTTGCTGGAAACTGGGACCAAGGTCAAACAATAAAGACAATTTTTCACAGCCTTCTTTCTGCTCATATTTACCAAGGGTGCCAATATTAGTGGAGGGCACTGTCTTAGTCTTTGTCTTTGATCCAAAGTACTAATTTATATTCCTTCCAACAGGAATTTAGCTTTTAAAAACATATTTAGTGTACAGAAGCTCTGTAAAGGACACAGCCCTGGAACTTAGAATGGAAAGCACTACTTTTTTTTTTTTTTTTTTTTTTTTATTATTAAGGTCGCTTGGATTTTGCATTAGTTAAACATTTAAAACCTAATCTGATCTAAAACCATGTTTATATTGCTGTAAAGCCAGTATAAGTGATGGTGAACATATAGCACTACTTTTAATTTACGCTATCACGAATAAGCTAATACAATCTTCTCAGCAAGATTCCAGTCGTAGTCATGAAGGACTGACAATGTGTTGGAAGCTCTGCAATACAAATACAATATGCTCTAGTTAACAGCACAATCTTCTCTTTCCTTTATGAGTTAACAGTCCCCCTGTTTACGTGCTCTTGGCTCGGGCCAGATGGCTGTGTATGTGCTTGCTGTGAAGTGGAGTTTGCTTCAGCTAGGCAATTATCCCCAGCCTTCATCTGTCTAAAATACAATGGCTCCTTCTGGGCACAGGCCTCCATCTTTTCACAGCACCTAAATAAGGGGGTACGTCTTCCAAATCACCCTCAGTGTAAGAGCTGGGATTTATCCGTGGGATTACACTCCACTTCTCCTAATGAAGCTCATTTAGTGCTCTTTGATGATATGTGCTGATAACCTGTATCATAAAACCATAATGACTGAGGCAATTAAACACCATCCCCACATTCAGTAGAAAACCAGGACTGCCAGAGGACTGAAGCTGTGTGTTTAATTTGTTAAACACTCAGGTATGTATCTTATTTATAATGCACAGCATACTGAAATTCTATCTACAGTCTCTCACCATCATTTCGCATAAAAAGACATGAAGATTTGAACCAAATAAAAATAGAAGACCAATGAGAGAAAAGAGACATACATTTGTACAGTCCTAAATACAATGAAGTACAGTCAATAAGAGAAATTATAATGTAAACCGAAGTTGCTAAAGCTATTCACGTCCAAACACAAATTCTGTTTTCCAGAACCTCAGCCTAACAACGAACAACAAATGAGCCATGTCACATGATCGGCAACGTCGTTCACCTGTTCCCAAATAGCACACTCCACATAAATAAACCAGACTTTCAGTGTATCTTTTCAAAGTCTTGCTCCTAGCATTCGTTTGTATATACACTTCCTGAGCTCTGCCTCATCGCATAAATTTATTTGTTGACCTGATACTTTGCCTTTCTGTAAATTTTGATTTTCCCTATTGGATTTGTCTGCTTCGTGCACTTGCGTCCAACCCATGACTGTTTCTGATATGAATTAGATTTGTACACTCCCAACAAACATGTCCATATGGAATAGCAATGGGCAGGTTTTTGGGCCCCCATTTGGCCACCAAAATGGAGCCCATAAAAATCCATGTGGGGCCTAGGTGGGCTACAGGTGGGCCAACATGTGCCACCATGTCCTGGTTCCATATGTGTCCCTACCTTCTCTTAGCCCACTTGTTTTCCTGAGCAGCCTAAATGAGACCCAGTATTAGCCCAGGTCCATCTAAAACCCCACCAAGGCCATATTTAACTTATGTCGGTCCCACAAAGACATGCAGTTTGCAGATCTTTTTTTTTAACCCTGGACACTATTTTGTGTCACTTACAGTAAAATGCTTATGACTGGAAATCAAAAGGAAAATATAACAATGGCTGTCAATTTTGCATTTGATATGACCTACAGTATATCACTTTTTCTAGCTGAACTGAAATGGAAAAAATGTTTCTTGCATTGAAATGTCTCTGTTCAATAAAATAATTGTTCGTGTCTTGTATGATGCAGTTAGGCTATTAGAAATCTGTCCAAACTGCTTTGTCTCATTGACTTAAAGGAGATGAGAGTCTACCATTTTAAAATGGCTAAGAACATAAGCTAAGAACTTAGTAAAATAATACTAAGTGTCCTTGAACCTGTTTATCTAAAAAAAACAAAAAACAAAACATGTAAAATGCACAATCATGTGTATCTCTCAGTTCTGTCTAGCAGTGTGGCACGAGGCCTGGTAGTGAGGTTTCTCTGTGCATTTGTGGGTTGGTGGAGTTGTCCTCATCCTGAAGAGCCCCCATCATTGAACCGAGCGATCCTTCGCCGCCCACAACGTTCTCCACCTGAGCCGACACACACATCGTGACCTCTGATGTCTCTGGTATGTAAAGAGCCTCAGGCTGGGAAACTGGCGTGGTTCTTTCGCTCACGCTCTGTACTGTGATAGTGGACTGTGAATTCCACATACGGAGCAAAATATGAGTCAGAAAGAGTTAGAGTCCTCAAGCAAAAACAGATTTCATTTTAATATCATATCCAAGACTACACTGTAGTACTGAAACACGGTCACTGCCAACACATAGGTTTAATTGTTGCGTCCTTCTGTAACTGCTTTATCCTGATCAGGGCAGCGGTGGATCCAAAGCCTTTCCCTGAAACACAGGGCTTGAATACACCGTGGAAGGGATGCCAACACCTGATGCCCAACACCTGATGTTTCCTCAATTATTACCATTCTTGTTATTATTACCAAATGCTATACATAACTCAGTACTTATTTTAGTACATAAGAACCTTTTTGACTAGTATGAGTAAAGAATGAGTATTTGGGAAATATAATTTGACAAAAGTATATGATATTCTTCCATCCATCCATTTTCCATACTGTTTATCCTACACAGAGTAGTGGGGAGCCTGGAGCCTATTCCAGGGTACTTGGGGCACAAGGCGGGGAACAGCCTGGATGAGGTACCGACCCATTTTATTTATCAGTTATAAGACTCTTGTGATCTCATGTGATAGTGCCCTGGCACAATCACATGAGATCACAAGAGTCTTATAACTGATAAATAAAATCAGCGATTTGAACTTTTTTGGGGTTTTTTGGGCTTTACTGTGCTTTCTGTAGCTTGTCCTTCTATAGCATGTGATATGTTCGACGGATTTGATCTAATTTGACTAAACGGACACCTTAGTTGAATCTAGTGAAAAGTTATGGAACAGGGGAAACGCTCACCTGCACTAGGACCTGGATTAGGACCGGATCTGTTCAATATGTGATATTGACGTGTAACAGTGCATATGCATTCATAATACATTTTCAGAATATTTCATAATATACCTATACTCACATTTGCCATTGAGACATTACTCCCTATAGGGGTCTTTTTCTTTCTGGAGAGGTTCGGGTTCCAGTGGCACACCAGACTGTCATTCTGGACACTGTAGTTTTTGTGGCCGATCAACCAGTAGGTGTTCATTTTTCCTTTCCCCTGAAAATAAATCGGAGAATATCTTGCATGAAAATGCCTTTAGGGGTACTTCACACAATTGGGGCACAAAATAGATGTGATCACCTTTGCATTAACAAATGTTTCCTTTGTATGTTAAACAACTGTTTATTGTTGTGCTGCAGTTTCCTGTAACACACCAAACCTCCACATCATAAACATAATACTCCTGCACATTGTATATGGCAAAATGGATTCTCACCTTCACCTCGATCTCTCCCCGTAATTGGAGCTCATATGCGTTGTCTTTCATCAGAGCCAGATAAGTTGCAGAGCTGGCATGGATCTTCTGAGCTGGAACAACAATAGACAAAAAGGACAATTTACTTCATAGTTGTTGTTTTTGTTTGTTTTTTTCAGATTTGGTACAACTCAAATTCGTTTCCTTTTACAGTGCTACACTGTATGTAAATCAATACAGATGACATTAACTGAAGTAGCAACTAAAAACAGTAGCTGTGATCATGCATTAAGCATAATGATCTTAATATCACATGTTAACTATTAAAAGATATCACTGTTAGGAGTGTAAATACAAAATATTTTTTTAACTTTTTTTTTTTTTCAAAATAAAGCAAATGAATAACATGTCATTCAGGTTTTTATTCCGTTTCAGTTGGCTAAATCAAACAGTGATTAGTTACATTATGTGTGGAAAAACACAACATAACAACTGTCACACATAATATAACAAATCCCCAGAGGCCACATGTTGTGAGCGGTAAGTGAACAGAGGCTCTGATGACTTAAAACTAAAAGAAAAACCACATGATCATGGCTGAAATGGTGGTCTGTCTCTATGGTGATGTAGTAACTGAAAATATTCATGAACATCACAGCAGCAAAACAGGCCTTTCAACTCTGGGAAAAAGCTGTCTTTATTTCCACACAGATCTTGATGTTGGATCATATACAGTGCTGTGAAAAAGATTTTTTTCTGTTTTTGTGTATAGCTCATACTAAATAGTTTTAGATATTCAAATGAAATACAACATAAAACAAAGGAAACCCGAGTAAACACACAATACAGTTTTTTTTTTTGTTGAAAGAATTTTTTTTTATTAAACACCTATCACCCGTGTGAAAAACGAATCGCCCCCTTAAACTTAAAATCTGGTTGTGCCACCTTTAGCAGCAATATCTGCAACCAAACACTTCCGATAAGTGAAGATCATTCTTTCACAGCACTGTGGTGGAATTTTGGCCCACTCTTCTTTGTAGAACTGCTTTAGTTCAGCCACACTGGAGGGTTTTCGAGCATGAACTGCCCGTTTAAGGTCCTGCCACAGCGTCTTAATTGGTTCAAGTCGGGACTTTGACTAGGTCACTCCAAAACTTAAATTTAATGTTTAATTGTAAACATTTACATAATTTAAATGTAAAGTAACAATTCACTTATCTTGGTGTTAAAATTACTACTGATATAAACAAATTTGTTTCCACTAATTATGCTTCACTGATGGATACAGTGACAGAGATGATGAATCGGTGGTCTTTGTTACCCGTATCAATGATTGGCCGTATAAATGTTATAAAAAAGATCATATTGCCTTTTGACTTTTTCAGTCTCTCCTGTTACCATTAACAGATGCTTTTTTGATTAACTTAATAATATATTCCATATAAATTCCAGATATTTGTGTTAAATGTGTGGATGCAAGAGGTACGTTAATCCATTGTCTATGGTAATGTCCAAAGACACAGCAATTTTGGAAGTAGGTTATTACATACGTAACCTACGTAGTCAGTAAAGAAATTCCTTTCCAAGCAAAACTGTGTGTACTTGGAATTTATCCAGAGGATTATGTGGTCACTTTGCAGCAGTCGTTGCTTATTGACTTTGGGCTTCTTCAAGCCAGAAGGATAATTGCACTTCTCTGGAAAAAATTGGAACCATCTTCCATAACAATGTGGACAAAAGAATTGACAGCGAATCTTGCTTTGGAGAAACTGACATATGTTGTGAAAGGCAAAGGAGGACATTTTTCACTTTTATGGAATCCCTACAAAGAATATGTGGAAGGACAAATTTCACAGTGAAGTCAAATTTCACAGTGAATGGACAAGATGGCCCACTTCATAATTTACTTTTTATTTACTTTAATTTATTTCTTATTGATTTATTTGTCTTTGCTTTTTCTGTTGTAACTATATGTTTGTTACTGTTTTTGATATTATCAAAGCAATTAAAAAGTGTTGATTTGATTGAACAGGGTTTGCAGTAATCAGACCTGGTTGCATCTAGTCCTGCTGAACCCTATTATGAATGCAGTTTCATAGATTTGGGGAATTAGTAACTATGGGGGCAAACAGATTTTCACACAGGCCCAGATGGTATTGGATAACTTTTTGATTCAATAAATAACATTATCATTTAAAGACTGTATTTTGTGTTTACTCAGGTTGACTTTGTTTTATCTTAGATTTTGTGTTAAGTTGTGAAACAATTTAGTATGAGATATACACAAAAACAGAAGAAATCAGGATGGGGGCAAATACTTTTTCACAGCACTGTATAATTTATCCACTAATCATAAGATAGGTGAAATATGAAATTGAAAATATTGTAAAGTCTTATGATAAAGACACATACGCAGGCTGGTGGATTCCATTCGGGAGGCTGTGTTTACTGTGTCTCCAAACAGGCAGTACCTGGGCATCTTGTAGCCTACAATTCCAGCTACACATGGTCCTATAGCACATGGACCACATATGAATTTTCATCTTTCCCTGTGAGTAAAATCTCAAAACCCTTTTAGGTGATGAAACTTTAACAGTTATAGTGTAATTACAGTTTGAAATATAATATAATTGACGTCCAATATTGATATCATCAGTACTCTCTTTATTTGATTATGTAACCTTTGTGTTCTGTTATGGACAACATGACTTTGAAAATAATAAAACACTAAGAATTTTTTTTCCTTGGCTCATATTCTCTAATGATTTTTAAAACTCATATTTATACTAAAGTTATTATATTCAATCACTCTTCTAATGTAGACACAAAGCTGTGCATGCACATAAGGCAATTTTGTGTCTGGTTCCATATAATGTTGTTTATATTTGCTAATATACTGCTATGAGGATATCATATATTTGGTATGTAATAATTCACAGAACACAAGGGTTATACAATAACAAAGCACATGGAGAAATCAGTACAGAAAAACGCATACCTGTGTGTATCCCTGCTCGAAGCTGAAGCCGTTTGTTGGGCATGTGGGGAATGGAAACCTGCCTCACAGCAGCCACCAGGTCTAGAGACATCTTGGCGATCTCATCAGCATGTTTATCCCCATTTCTCTCAGGAAGCCCGCTCACGACCATGTAGGCATCGCCGATAGTCTCCACCTGTTACAGAGAAATCCACACTGAAGCGTCATGTCAATTTAAGCTTACTTTATAGTTTACTTCGTTTGTTCACAGGTTACCTTGTAGACGTCGTAAGAGTCGATGCGTGTATCGAAGCACATGTACAGATTGTTGAGCATCTCAACGACTTGCAGAGGTGTGCACGAGGCTGATATGGCAGTGAAGCCCACGATGTCTGAGAAGAAAATTGTAACCTGAAACGAAATTGTGTATTAGTGCCGACCATGTACTGTATACATTTCTTGTTTAAAATGAGACTAATTCAAATGTGTATCTACGCTCAGTTAAATATAAAAAAATGATTTCCTTAGGTAGTTACAAGAAAGAAACACATACAAGAAATTGTCTGATGAACTGTTTTGTCTGGTTTTTTTCTGTTGCTTTTTCAGTTTTTCTCTTGCAGCCAAACTACGATATACAAATCAAAACTAAAGTCTTGAGCACTAAGTGTCAGTCTTAAGTAAATGCAACATTTGATAAATATTTCAGCGAAGAACCTACATGCTACAGCAGAGAGAATATGATCTGCCAAATTTATCCTCCATGTGAGACGCACAATTTGCTCCTCTCCACCATAAGCTGTTTTATCTCCTAATGAATATGTAATACCATAATTATAGGCAATTACTACAACAATAAGAACAAACAAAATGGGAGCATGTGCTCCTTCTGTATACACCAATCTTGCCAACATGTCTAATGAATATGGACTGCTTTTCTAACATCAGTTCGATTAGATAAAAGTACATGACTAGTGTTAAACACTTCTCTTAAAGTTTTCTGGTTGTTTAACCTGTTAAAATCCTGGTTTGGTTATGCATGTAACTGTTTTCTAATTCAACTGTCGCTTACACTCTCATAGCTCTCAGCCTCCACGTGTCTGTTTTTGCGAAGCTGCTTAGCCACAGACTTGGGCAGCATCTGATGAAGGAGATCCTCAGCAAGCTGCCTCTGATTTTTCAAAGCTTCTGTCTTCTCGTTCAAAGTTTGTGCGTAGTCCTGGATCCACCCCATCATCTGCTTAAAGGAGAGCAGCACAATGGGGTAGATGAGGCATGCAATGATGAGCAGGCAGATCTTCAGGCTTATGCTGGATGAAACATCTCTGGATTTCAGCTTCAGGGCTGATGTGGTCCTCGCAAGAAAGCAGTTCTGGATGTTCCTCAAGGCAAATATGAACATTCGGGCTCCTTCCGAAGAGGAACCAGGGTTATGGATGGAAAAGTCTTTCGAGTTGAGCTCCTGGTCGACATTCTCCATCCAGCAGCTCTGGAAATTCTCAGATATGTCTTGGAGGACCATCAGTGTGGTTAAAGTTTGTAACCATTTATACTGGATGCCTGGTTCTCCTTCATTCAAGATCCACTGATAGTTCAGCTCTTGGAATGTTACTAGAAATCTCAGCGTGATCATGTCTGTCCAGTCTGCACCGTGCTTCAGAAGACCCATGTCCACATCTCTTATGCCCGATAAGTCTAATATCTTTTCAATTGCAGGAGTGAAAATCCAGGTCCCATTGCTGCATGTTGGATCATCTCCCCAAATCACACTAACAAACTCCAAAAAGTCCGACTGAAGCCGCTCACAAAACTCGGCCAGCTCTGCGCCACAAGGCTGCCCCAAGCCGTCCGTTTCCACGCCTGTACAAATGTCGAGGATGGCTGACAATTCAGGAAGTTCAGGCTTCTCTTCAAACATCTCTTGATCACTATGTTCGCTCTCTCTCAACGAGCATGAGTTTCTCATCATTTGGAGTTCAGTAATGATTCGGAGTGTAGCCTGAATCCTGCAGGATGTCAGTTCAGTGAGGCAGTTCTCAGACATCTGCCACTGATCCAATGAGGAACTGAAGTCCATAGCCACGGAGCAAAACAGAGCTAGGAAAGAGATGACGCATGCAACCAGGATCCTGCGAACTGTGCGATTGCAACTGCTGCAACTGCAACTGGGGAGAGAAAGACTGTGGAGCATATAATAATAATAATAATAATAATAATAATAATAATAATAATAATTTTATATATTTGTTTTATAATATAATATACAACATATGCATATATCTCAGTGAGTAATTAAAACAACAGTGTGTAGATAGCACAGGATTTCATCATGCACTTAATACACAACTAAACATTTGATCATAAATGAGTTTCAAAAACTATATTAGCAGGGCTTTTTAATACATTCAACAAGTAATGTGTTTCCTGAAATAGTTCACTTTGTTGAAAATGATACCTGCAAGTATTACAGTCTTCCTCCGTCTCCTCTGGGCTGTGTGTTAAGAGCTTCTCCCGGGCTTCGTGTTTTCTGCTGTGGATTTTGGTTAAAGTGCCTTTTAAAGAGGTCGATGACAAGGTGCTGGATGCCAAACAGTCCTTCTTCATGGACTCCAGTGATGACATGAGACACCTCTCCTGCGTTACACGGCCTGGGATGTTAGAAGTTGTGAGTTATTTCTTTATCTTTTTAAAAGGCGACTTCACAGATATTTGCAATGTTTTTGGTTTTTTTTTTTTTTTTTTTAGAAATAGGTCGTCTTTTCTTGAATATAGCATCCACTCGTGCATCTTCCCTTCCTTGGACGTTAACGCTACTCCATCGGTGACGTGGTCTGATAGTTGCACAATGCTGTATTGTGATTGGTGGATTCACGCGCTCGCACGCTGTTAACGCTTCGATTCTGGTTTAAACCGGTTTTAAAGTTCCGCTTGAAATGTCACTTTTATTATTTTATTTTTTTTTAAATTTTTTTTTTTTTAAATACATACATAAATAAATAAATAAATAAATAAATAAATAGGCCTTCAGTTTGAACAAAAAGCTTATTTTGATTTTAATTTGGGAAATTAAATTGTTGCCTTTTGAATATTTTTTTTTGTAATTATGCCACAATTAATTAACAACAACAACAACAAAAAAATAGCTTGAGCTGCTTTCAGAATACAAGACACGTGTTAATGTGCATGCATGGGATTAATATAGAGCATATAGTAGGTATAGACAGCCTTCGATTTGCAGGTTACACCAAAGTATATGCTTGGATGGTGTATTAAGTGTTTACACGTATTTTGGGAAGAACAAATAATGCTACTAAGAACCGGCTATATTTGACTTAATTAAGCTATTTGTATACAAAAAGCTTCGAGATTTGATGACTCCCTTACAAGTTGTGAATAATATTGTTATTATAATTCAATTCCCAATGGTCTACAGCTTTGTCAGTCATTTTGGAATAAGCTAGAAAAAAATTCTTACATGACCTTTGAAACCTCAGGGTCACAGAACTTTTCAGTGGTTTGGGTTATTAAACCACCAAACATATATTAAGCAGCCTGTTTAAAATCTTAAACACACACACACACACACACACACACACACACACACGTTGTATTATACTTGTGAGGACCTTCCATTGGCATAAAAAAGCATTCCTCATGGGGACCAAATAAATATCAAAACCCACAATGTTAAAACTGTCAGGTTTGATTAATATCCTTGTGGAGACACTGATTTTTGTTGTTATGATGCTGCAAAAAATCACATGATGCTCACCAGAAAAAAATCTTTATTCCTTCAAAACTAAATTTCCAACAAAACATCCAGTATTACCCATAAAAATCTATGTTAAACTACATTCAGCACATAAAATAATTAACATCATATAAAATGTTTCCCACCCCACTCCACCCCACTTCATAAGGTTCATAATTTTGAAGAAAAAAAAATGTGCACAAGCCATACGGCTGATTTGTTGCATACTTATTTGTATACAAACAAATAACTAATCCACATTATTTGAATTAAATATGAACATCCTAAATGTATGCATGCATTAACATTCACAAAGACATGTTTAGATTTTTAAACCATTTTTATGTACATATCCCATAGAAATACATTTAGTGTCATGACAGTGATTAGTGCCTAAATGAGTTAGCCCTAGACTACAAAATATAACTAAATAGTCTTGATTTAGGATATCCTACACCTAGGATAGAACACACTACACCTACATTATTCTTGTCATACCCGCATTCAGTACATGTGGATACAGTATTCACTAGACATGAAAAAAGATTTATAATCAATTGTGTAAATCACTATAGATAATGTCAGTAGGAGACATTAAACATATGTGCAAGCATATGCATGTTATTCAGGTTTATTCAGGTCTTTAATTACCATCACTTCAATTTAAATATCCTTCTCTGTCCAGCATTACTTATATTACACTTGGAGCACTGAACTTCTTACAGTTCAGAGTATGTAGTACATTCCAAATATTACCACCTAGTAGTGTTTCTTCATGGTACATCCTATCTGGGAATGGGATACACCAATTCACACTCTAATTTGAATCCTGAGTACCTACTACTCACTTGCTACAGCTCTCAGCATTTAGTTGTGGCAGAAAATTAGTTTTGCAACAGCTCTGTGCTTGAAATGTATTCTACCTCAGGGGTTCCCAAACTTTTCCAGGGCAAGGCCCCGCAAATGGCATTAACATTTGACCGAGGCCCCCCCTTGTGCAAGATGTCTTTAAAACACATTAAAAATACAGACTTCTGAATATATACCCCCCCCCCACCCCCTTTTTATTATTTATTAATACATCTTACATCTTTACATTACTTTAGATTAGGAATTGATTGTGTGTGTGTGTGTGCGTGGTTGTCTGTGAGTGAGAAAGATAAAATAATATTTTTATTTATTTTTCACACCAAATTATTGAGCCCCCCCGGGCGCCCTCTGGTGGCCCCCACTTTGAAAACCACTGTTCTACCTCACTTATAAGGCACCATGAATATAAAAACCCAACATAAACCCAACGTAAACGTAAGAACATAGTCGAATGGAAATGTGTATTAAATCAAATGAGCAAAGGGAAGTGTGGCTTGTTTTCGTTTGATTTCATACAGTACAGATGGAGTTATTTAAAAAAAAAAAAAAAAAAAGAAAGAAAGAAAGAAAAGAAAAAAAAAAAAAGGTGGAACAGCAAGCCATTTAGTGATGTGGATTGTTATGAATTCACAGATGTAAACCCATGTTGAGGAATCAGTGAACAAATCCAGTCTTAAATCTTGATCCTAAAATTACAACTAGCACAAATAGCAGTTCCTTATATGTATCATTTACCTTTAGTGAAATAAGCATTTAGCTAAAAGTTAACGTTAGCCTTGTAGTGTATAAATTTCATTTGTATAACACAATGCATACTGAATGTCTTTTTTTATTTATTTTTTTTAAATATGCATTATGTGTAAATATAACATCCCAAATCCTACTTTTCCTGCTTTACAGCACCAGCAGAGCAATACTGTTTTCTATTAATAAATCAAGCAAATGATAATATTCAGTGATAGATTCCACAGTAAAGTGATTGATTATGAGAATTGACTCGTTGTCCTCAGGAAGGGCTTCATCTTAAAGATCCACTTTATGACCTGATGGGGGTCAGAGCTCATCCTCATACTGTAGACAGAAGTTCAACAGGTAGGAATCAGAAACAATGTGGCTAATACCACGTCAGTGCACTATGCATAACATTCGTTTGGACTACTTGGATATTTAAGTTTATTCAATAGAAATGTAGCACAATGGAAATATACTGTATACTCACTGGCAACAATAATAGGAACACCTGTAAAACTGCATATAAATGCAATTATCCAATCAGCCAATCATGCGGTAGCAGCACAATGCATAGAATCTTGCAACTACAGGTCAAGAGCTTCATGAAATTTTAAACATCAGAATAGATAAAAATGTGATCTCGGTGACTATGACTATGATGTGGCATGGTTGTTGGTACTAGATTGGCTGGTTTGAGCATTTGAGAATGTGAAATCTCCTGGGATTTTTCTGCTCTCTGAAGTTTATACAGTCTCTGAAGTTTATACAGATCAGCAATTTCTGAAATACTCAAATCAGCCGGTCTGGCACCAACAACCATGCCACATCAAAATCACAGATCATATTTTTTTCCCTTTCTGAGGTTCTGTGAACATTAACTGAAGCACTTACACTGTATCTGCATGATTTTATGCACTGTGCTGCTGCCACAAGTTTCTCTAATCGAATAACTGCATGAATGCATAGAGTGCAGGTGTTCCTGTTAATGTGGATGGTGCGTGCATGATTCCATAGAGTAAAGCATGAAGTATCAAAACTAATGCTAAAACGATTTTTTTTTCATTTGGTACATATTGCGACAAACAGCTTTATGTCCACCGATCAGCCATACAATTAAAACCATTGACAGGTGAATTGAATAACATTGATTACCCCATTACAGTGGCACCTATCAAGCTGTGGGATATATTAGGCAGCAAGTGAACAGTCAGTTCTTGATGTTGATGTGTTGAAAGTAGGAAAAATGGGCAAGCATTAGGATCTGAGCAACTTTGACAAGGACCAAATTGTGATGGCTAGAAGACTGGGTCAGAGCATCTCCAAAATAGCAGGCCTTGTGGAGTGTTCCCGGTATGCAGTGGTTAGTACCTACCAAAAGTAGTCCAAGGAAGGGCAACCGGTGAACCAGTGACAGGGTCATGGGTGCCCAAAGCTCATTGAGCTACTGTAGCACAAATTACTGAAAATGTTAATGCTGGCTGTAATAGAAAGGTGTCAGAACACACAGTGCATCATAGCGTGCTGCGTATGGGGCAGGCCAGTCAGAGCACCCTTCCTAACCCTTGTCCAATGCCAAAAGTGCCTACAATGGGCACGTGAGCATCAGAACTGGACCATGGAGCAGTGGAGGAATGTGGCCTGGTCGGATGAATCACGTTTTCTTTTACATAGTGTGGACAGTCGGTTCGTGTGCATCGCTTACCAGGGGAAGAGATGGTACCAGGATGCATTATGGGAAGAAGACAAGCCGGTGGAGGCAGTGTGACACTCTGGGTAATGTTCTGCTGGGAAACCTTGGGTCCTGCATTCATGTGGATGTTACTTTGACACGTACCACCTACTTAAACACTGCTGCAGACCAGGTACACGCCTTCATGCTAACGGTATTCCCTAATAGCAGTGGCCTTTTTCAGCAGGATAATGCGCCCTGACACACTGCAAAAATTGTTCAGGAATGGTTTGAGAAACATGACAAAGAGGTCAAGGTGTTGACTCGGCTTCCAAATTCCCCAGATCTCAATCCGATCAAGCATCTGTGGGATGTTCTGGACAAACACGTCCAATCCATGGAGGCCTCAAAACGTACAGGACTTAAAGGATCTGCTGGTAACGTCTTGGTGCCAGATACCACAGCACACCTTCAGAGGTCTTGTGGAGTCCATGCCTCGATGGCTCAGAGCTGTTTTGGGTGATCTATATAATATTAGGCTGGTGTTTTAAATGTTAAGGCTGATCACTTTAGATATATCTATGTATGTATGTACTTTATTTATGTGTATGAAAAATCCTTATTTGGAATTGAAATCTATCTGAATGTCATGTTCGCCACCATTTTTCTAAATATGGAATAAAATTTGCCAAATAGTTCATTTTTCATAACTAATTATAATTCATACATTCATGAGATTTTCATAGTGGAATCAGACTTTTGGATCTTAAACTATTTATATTTTATTTAAAAAAATAATAATAAAAAATAAAAAAAAAACACCCTTAAGGTTTCTTCTGTTTGTCCCTCTGGAGGAACTTTTACAGCTTCCATGTGGAGTTTGTTTAGAACGCTCGAACCATTAACCATCCAGAAAACCTGTGAGGAGCCCATTTTTCAAAGAGTACACTGTGTATTCGTGAAAATTCTACTTGTGGTTAATAGGGCTGGGCGATATGGACACAGTGAAATTATTTTTTCACTATATATCACATATGGTACGAGTCTGAATATCATACGTTTGTATAACACAACAGTAACTTCAAATAATATGGTACAAGTATAATATAATATACTGGAAATTAGATGAGGTTTTTTCCCGTTCAATTTTGGATCAGATTATCAAGCTGAATATCTATCGCCCAGACCTCGATCATGATAATCACATTTGTAGGTAAATCATTCTCAGCAGACATATCAATGAAGATGACCATCACCTTCTGATTCATTAATTTAATTATAGTGAGTCAATATAAAAACACAAATCAAGACTCAAACAAATGCAACACCACAAAAAAAAACCAAGCACACGCTGAAGAGAAAACAAACAAACAAACAAACAAACAAACAAAAAAGCATTAAAAGAAAAACAATTTCACCCTGAAATTTCACCCATAAAGTTTCCAGAAAAAGTCAATCAATGCAGTTTCACATTTATAAACTAGAACAGATACAACAAAGTGTAAGATATTTTTCTTTTCCAATTAGTTTGTACCACCAGTGAATAATGTAATTCTTGGCTTGGGTTTTATGGAGTCCAGTGTTTCTTCACATTAAACTGATTCAAAGATGTACAAAGTGTTACGTAGAATGTATTTACATTCTGATGATGAAATATGAATAGAGCATGTGTTTATAATTGACATGGTCTATTAAACCATACTAGGGTTGGGTTTATCCGTATCAAGTGTTTATGGAAATGAGCAGTTAGGTTATGAAATCATTCTAACCACTGACCATGCAAGCACATGTCTCCTTTTCTGCCTCTATGATTAGTAATGTAATGCAAGACGGCAGTTGGTGTTTGGTTAGAACTCCTCAGACTGCGTTCTTTTGCATGGTGGTAAAAACAATTGCCTAAAAAGAAAAGAACATCTAAGCCAAAGGAAAAAGGCGGAGACCCCGTACACCAGCTCGGAAGAAGAAAAACTTGAAGGCACCAGTGAAGAATTTATGCACACATATCTTATCAAATAAAATTCAAATCCTCGCTCTATTTGATTGGATTGATTGGACTAGTTCACAATTCTCTGAAGTGTGAAATGTATCGTCTACACGAGTAAAGAAAGAAGTTGCCTGTTTCCAACTAAATGATAAATGAACATTACATTAATGAAGATTTTGGTGACAAAAATGAATTAGTCGGTTGTAATATCGTCAACTAGATGCATTTGTATAAAAAAATAAATATTTCTGTTACTTTATGACTCACAAATAATTATTAATAGCATCAACTATAATCAAACAAAGGAAAAAAAAAAAAAAAGAAAGAAAACTTTTCAGCAAGATCCTCAAGCGCCTCAACAGCAGCACGGCAGTGCCAGCCACAATCACACTGGTGCTTTCAGTTAGCAAGGAGTTTGTGTGGGGAAAACACCCAGGCAGATGATTGTAGAGAGATTCTTCACCGTTGCCTTACTCTCCAACAAAGTTTTGAGAGTAACAGTTATCTACACCAACCATTCTGGTCAGTACATTATTTCAGGAACAAAAGGATTTTGGGAGTAGAGAGAAAGTGAATGGGGGAGAGAAGAAAAAAAAAAGAAAAAAAAGAAAAAAAAGAAAATCCAACACCACCCCAAAGTTGACGAGTGATCCTTCAAGGATTTATACCTTGCTCCTGAAGAGCGGCTTGGCCCCGGGGCCGCAGTACTCGTTGTAGATGAGCTTGAAGAGGAAAAGGTGGAAAAGGGCGACGAGAGACGCCACACTGAACCAGAACAGGAAGGGCAGACCAGGGTCCTGCTTGGCCATGTGCTCGTCGTGTGCTAGGATGGCCTTGACGTGCAGAGTGTGGCGCAGATCTTGCAGGTGCCTCAGGTCTGTCGTGATGTAGAGCAGCGGCGTCAGAGGCTGCGTCACTAAAACGGGGAAAACGTGACCCCGAGGCTCAGACGTGAGCTCCACTGGTTCGTTGATGCACCCTGCCTCGCAGGCGTACAGCTTGACTGGCTTCTCTTCATCCTGTGGCTGTACGGAGACGTGCAGAGAGGGCCGGCCCTCTGCGTCGGCCACCACGGAGAGGCTGATGCGGTCCCGGTGGTAGCGCAAGCCACGCAGCGAGTAGCTATTATGCAGGACGCTCGGCTCGGCCTGGAACTGCAGGTGGTTCTCTGTGAACTGCAGGCCACCAAAACTGAGCGTCGCAGCTTGCATCATGCCATGAGCACCCGCTGTAACCAGAGCCTTGCAGGCACGTTTTTGGAGGGTTAATGTCCAGAGGTTAACTAGCTGCAGGAGAGAAGCAGTGCTGCTCACGCGCTCAGGCCACAGGTTCTCAGCATGCATGGTGGCGTGGCCGCTGAAGCAGTGATCAGCGTAGTTCAGGCTTGACTCGAGCTTCTCGCGCTCCTCTGTGCTGAGGGTGCTCTCCAGCAGGGGTGCCGTGGAGGAGGACAGAATGTAGTACAGTGTAGTGTTGACCGTCTGGCTCGACGGCGTGTGGGCATCGGTGATTTTCCTAATCTCTATACCTATAAAAAGAAGACAGAACGGGTCTTTTAGCAGGACTGTATTTCTGTGCACCAATGTGGAACAGACCAATACTTTAAATGTTTTTTTTTTTCCCTGACACAGCAGAGAAGTGAAAAATGTCATAATACTTATGGGACAGTGATATCTCATCTCATCTCATCCCAGAGTGGTTCGACTAGGCCGGTCACGATAACTAATTTTGTTGGACGATATATTGAACAGGAAATTATATTGATAAACGATATTATTGTCATTTTAGGACCGTTTTATGTCACTGATATAATGATAATATAATAGCGTGATAATGCAAGTACAGCCTTTCAAAGAGCAATCAATGTTGAATTCTTAAGAGTATTCAGACTTTGGAATTGGAAATGTCAAAAAACAGTTTGTGTCTTCTGAAGCAAATATCCTTTAAATGTAATCAATATTTTGTCATGTCATATTTGTCATATAATTTTTAGAGCTCAATCCCTCATTATTGACGATGACTGGATTATCTGAAACACTAGAATTATTTCTAGATTTTTCTTCTTCAAAAAACATTTTTTGAACAGTATGTTTGAATTGAAATCGGTGCTAGTGCTTGCTATACATCTTAAATCCGAATTCCCGCAGTTTTTGCATTCGAACGCGTATTTTTAACTTAAATTCGACGGATAATCGAAGTTCGGATATTAATATGACCGCCCAAGAGCAGACGAAAGGACAGAAGCAGCTCGAATGGCTAAAATGTTGATGACATTCATTCTTATTTAAACACACACCCACATAAACACAATGGGCGATATCGAGGTCGGCAAAAATAATCGAGGTCATGTCCATATATCGTACAATAAGTCGATAACGTCATTATCATGACAGGCCTAGACGAGGTTCGACCCACAATAAATAAATAAATAAATAGATAGATAGATAGATAGATAGATAGATAGATAAATAAATAATAATAAAAAAGAAGTTTATATCCTGACAGAATGTACATAATTCAGACAAACTACCCAATGTAATAAAAAATAACAAACTTTATTTACATGTATGTGTATACTTATAATTGACATGGTTTATAAAACCCAATAAAATGATCACAAAGAAAACACGACCATTTAGACAATTTGGTTGACTTGCCAGATATGAAAAGATCCGCCCACGCCTGCTGGTGCTCCTGGACCAAATCTTCCAGTTTAACTCGTAGCAACTCCACCATCTCTCTTTTGACATCATCTCGAAGTTTGCTGGAGGTCTCATCCATCTTGGAGGGCTCGACGGGCTCTGACGTGTGAATTACGCTCACTATGTTTTCAGTATGGTCGGATTTCGCAGGGACCTGAATGCGTGTGCTCAAGCGTTTTGTCCCCACAGCCATCAACACCGTTTCCTTCTTTTCTGTGAGAACTTTTCCAGTGGAAAGCATGAACTCTTTATCTTCCGTCTTCTCTGCAACACCCCTAAACGACGGCGATTCCACAGACGCCTCGACTGATATCGCTTTGTCTGTTGGGTTGTTTATGTGAACCCGCTGGATGTAGACGTTAGGTCGGCTCCGGTGGGCGACGTGTTCCTCTCGAATAATGACGCAATCTCCAGAGGACTGGGAAGTATCGAGCAGGATACACCGGGAAGAGAGCACAGAGCCTTTCCTGTACCACAGCATCTTAGCCTGCGCCTCAGAGCGCGCTCCAGTGATCTGCCATCGTACTATGGGGGAATATTCCGTCAGGTGGACCGGGGCCAAACCCGGCTGAGAGGACGACGTCACCCAGAGTTTGTTAGAATCCACGTCCACCAAGAGGTGTCCGTTACCCGTTACAAACGGTGCTGGGACTTTCAACTGCGGCGTGCTCATGATGCCTTCGCCATGTTCAACTTGTGTTGTCCATCTGTTAATATCAGTCTGCAGACAGACTCCTGCAGCGCCTCCAGCCTTCTCGAAGAAACCGGGGAACTTGAAGAGCCCATCAGAGCTCAAGTACCAGTAAAATATAAGGAAAAGGAGCAAGACGACCAAAACACGTCTGGCCCAGCTACTTGAGAGCAAACCAGGAAGTCCCTTAAATCTCTGCTGAAGCCACATGGTTTCTATTTTAGATCTGCTATCCTTTAAATAGTCACACATCAGCTGATATTTGGTGATTTCTCTAGATGTGGACCAACAAGTAGAATAGAAAACAATATAAATTGAGTCAAAAAATGACTTCCTGAGAGTAATAAGTGGGAGTGGCACAATGCCTGAATGCCTCTGTAATTCTTAACCAGCTTGCAATTTTTTTTTTAATCACTTGTTCAACAACAAATTCTGAACGATAGCAAGACGTTCAGCACGTAATTCTTAGTTAAAAAGTACAGCTAATTCTAGCTTGTCTAGCCAGTTATGCAACCAAGTAAACAAGTCATATTTCTCAGCTGCCTTGACAGCGTGCTTTTTGCATGCCCTGAACTACTAATCGTTGTAAAACCTACACCATTTTACTTCACTGTTAGAATATTTATCACTGAAACACTTCAAACTTTACTATCTGGCTTGCCGTCTTAAGAGTCAGCTGACTGACTTGCACATTACTCATGCAGCTAGCTTCATAGCTAACGTTGTCTGTTCGAGATAACCTTAAAAATCTCGCGTAGCTCCCAATGACCGCTGATTATCTTACGATTCTTTGGCTTTATCCAATTTTCTTCCTTACGTAAATCCAAGGAAACGCCATTTTAAGTACCAGCTAGCTGGTTTATCAACCCACCAAACTTGACATTTTGGTTTGTTTAAACTGCCGTAAAGCGGGCTGACTCATAACCGGAAGTGTCGCACTTCAAAGCGCTAGTCGATGGCGCTGAACGCTAACATTCACTGATCTCAGGTCAGGCTTGTCTTTCGCTCAGCTTTCAATTTATTTGTATGGTTTTCGTGAGATCTGACCTCGGACTGGTGTCTTGTTCCAGACTGGAATAGAGTTGGTTTGTCGATGGACGTTCAATATTCACAGAAATGCGGAAATTAAGGGACCATCTCTAAAGTTACATACCACATTGTTAAACACGTTTCTAACTTCAACAGCATTTGAAGGGAATGACTTACAGTCACACAACCAACTGTAAAGTGTTCATATAGGTGTCAGGTATGACGTACACCAATTAGATTTTTGATATTTAACCCTACATTGCATGAACCAAAAAAAACCTTCACGAATGCATAAAGGGGGTCATACCTGACACCTAGATGAACACTGTACAGTTGGATGTGTGACAGTACATCATTCCCTTCAAATTCTATTGAGGTTTAAATTATGGTATGTTTTGTGTATGGGCCTATTCAGTAATGAAATACATGTCAAATTTAAATGTGATTTGAGTTTATTTTATTAAATATCAGAAATCTAAAAGGTGTGCATCATACCTGACACCTAGATGAACACTTTCCAGTTGGTTGTGTGACTGTACATCATTCCCTTCGAATGCTATTGAAGTTAGAAATGTGTATAACAATGTCGTATATAACTTTAGAGACGGTCCCTTAATTTCTGCATATCCACGAATATCGACCGTCCAAAGTCAAACCAACTTTATACCAGTTTTATCCAGTTATTATTATTTTGTACTATTCCTGCTTGCAGTCTGGTATTTTCTTTTGAGGCAAACAAGCTAATTTAGTGTTAGATTATACATATGTTTTTGTTTTGTTTAGTAATTATTTCCTTTTCTATTCCCCCCATGGATTCCCCCCTTGCCACTATAACATGTATCTACTCTCATTTGTTGTTTTATCAGGTACACCTACTAGGTGTGAGGATGCATCTTCTTTTGCTTTCATCCAGCACTAGAAAAGGACTATGATACTGATGGGAGTTGTTTATGAAATAACTGGGTCAGTCTCCATGGGACTGCATTGAATCACCAGTCCTCATGTAGTTTTGAAGAACTGTTGGGAGAATAGATATATTTAGTGCTAAAGTTAGCTAAAGTAAATGGGGGGATGTGTAACCAATGCATCAGTGATTCTGGTTTAAATCTTGTGAAATTCAGTTCAGCAATCCCTCAGTCTGATTTCGCCTTTGTATGCAGGTAAACCTATATTGGACTTTAGAAGGCAGAAGTAATTTGAAAGGCAATAATAATGTTGAGGTCGGTAAGCTAAAGCTATTATAAAAGAAACAATAATGCAAAAATTCTAAGTGAAGCAGAATAATACTAGGGGTAGTTTAGCTACATTAGTGTTATTGCATTGAATGGGCTGTATCATGTGCTAGAAACTGCAGAGCAAATTCTATTGGTGTGCTATCAGTTTAATGAACACATAGGTTTTTAGTCATAGGTATTAAAAAAACAAAAAAACAAAAAAAAAACCACCAACAGACTCATTCAGTTTAATGGTATTCATACTAACTTATGAGCTGTAAATCCTCTTCCTAGCAAAGCTAAGGATGAGACTCCCTACGTGTATCAACATTTCTTATTATCATTTGATCATGATCTCATCCTCCACTTGATATAATCTGTCTAGAATCTACAGTCTGTCCTAATTATACTGTGTCTACCTTCATTCTGACAATAGTTTTATCCACTTACCCAAAACTTATTCTGTTTTATATTAACTAAGAAATTGCTTGATTGCTTTTCTAATGACAAAAACTCACTAAATAACAGCCTTGTCTCAGCCTTGGACACTTACAAGGCATCTGATACTCATTGTGAAGCTTGTGGCTAGAAAAGTGTACCATCTTGAAGGTTGCATTATTGCACTGGGCATCCACAATTTTGTGCATGCATACATATAGTACATGTTTTAGCTTCCAATGGGTAAATACATTTTCGAACAATTTCGTGATAAGAGCCTTTTGGAGCAAGTTTGACTTGTTGTAGAAGTTGTAAAACACAACACCATGTTTTTAAAGTGATTTTAGATTTTTTTTTAAGTTTCTTTTTAGCAGAATTCAGATTTTTTTAGCAGTTAGTGGAGAACAAACATGACACTCTGGGGAGTTTGTCAACATGCTCCAGGATAAGTCAATAGTTGGTTGCTTGCAATGTTAATGAAATGACTCTTGAATTAAATGAAAGTAGGTGGTTCTTGGCCATGATTAAACATGAAAAGTACTAGAATTTCTAGCAAAGGTTAGAGGTCTGGCCAAGGCCACAGTAAGCTAGTGCATGGCCCAGGGTTGACCCTAAATGCAACAGTAAACCAGGATGTAAGCTACTCAGGCAGGATAAAACTTAGGGCGAAAATTTTTTGTTTACTTATGGCCAATCCCAGCCAGATGTGATTCTGATATGTTTTTTCAACATGAGTAAGACAAGCATGTCACACAACAATCTTTAGAAGTGGGTGAGCCCATGCGTCCTGCAGTGCTTGTTTTACATGCAGTCTGTATTTCATTAAAATTCATTGCATTCATTCAGATGCATTAAAATTCCACACTTTGTTATTGTTAAACATAAAACAAATCCAATCCAATCTAATGTGGTGATAATTTTCATGACATTCAGATAATTTCCCCTGTAAAGATATAATCATTAAATGTACATTTTATAAACTCACACATCAGGCAGTGGATGGTGGTATAACTTTTTATCTACAGTAGCCAGAGGGACAGCTGCTATGTCTACACACCTAGCTAAAGAATGCTTAGGCTGGCTTATCACCAGAAGTGAGAAATAAATGCAATTTCATTGTTACTAAGTCTAGACTCATTGACATCACCAAATTGTTGGTTTCTTCTTTTGTGATGCTTTTCCGCAGTCTCTTTCAGCCCATCCATGGTTGTGGTTGTGTTTTTTGTTTCGGAGGGGTTTCTCTCTTCAGGCTTCTCTTCAGGAGGTGAAATGCTGCTCAATTGGGTTAAGGTTTGGTGATTGATTTGGTCAGGCTAAAACCTTCCACTTTTCCTCCTGATAAAGTCCTTTGCTGAGTTGGCAGTGTGTTTTGGATCATTGTCTTGCTGCATGATAAAGTTCCTCCCGATTAATTTGGATGCATTTCTCTGTAAATTGGCAGACATAATGTTCCTGTAAACTTCTGAATTCATTCTGCTGCTACCATCATGAGTTACATCATCAATAAAGATTAGTGAGCCCGTTCCAGAAGCAGCCCTGCAAGCCCAAGCCATGACGCTACCTCCACCAACAGATGAGCTTGTATGTTTTGGATCATGATTAGATCCTTTCTTTCTCCACACTTTGACCTTTTGAACTTTTGTGACTCATCTCTGTATTTCTTTGCTAATTCCAATCTGGCTTTCTGATTTTTACTGCTGATCAGTGGTTTGCATCTTGTGTTATGGCCTCTATATTTCTGCTCTCAAAATCTGCTTTGAATGGTGGATTGTGATACCTTCACCCCTGCCATGTGAAGGTTGCTGATGCCACTAACTGTTGATTTTGTGTTTTTCTTCACAGCTTTCACAATGTTTCTGTCATCAGCTGTTGTTATTTTCCTTGGCTGACCCATTCAGTGCCTGTTGCTCAGTACACCAGTGGTTTCTTTCTTTTTAAGGACAGTCCAATGATTTTCCCTCTTTTCTTAGCTTCAAAATCGCTTGCTTTTCTCCCTTAGACAGCTCTCTGATTTTCATGTTGGCTTATCCTTTTTAACAACAAATGCAGTCTTCACAGGTGAAACGGAAGGCTAAAACCAAGAGTAGATGTTCCAAGCTATTTATTGTTTAGATAATCAATCTAACAGGACACACCTGGGTAACAAGAAACACCCATCAGTCACATACATCATTAATTCTGCTCATCTACAAATTGGATGGTCTCATACAGTCGCTTAACACATCTAGATATAAATACCAGAAAATATATGCTGAAATTTTGAAACTCTCTTCTCATATTAATTTTTGATCGCAAACCCAAATGTCTTCAGTCTACAGCAAAAACAAATGAACTGGCCTTCCTGATCCAATAGTTTTGGCTGGAACTGTAGATGAGTAATTCCACTTTTAATTGAGTAAATAATTTGGGTACTTTTACCCCATCTGCTGATCACCAACATGATCAGTATAATCCAAGACCAGCTAGGTTTTACCTACACTTACTAACACCAACTCTTATAACCTTACCACAGCCTACTGTATGTTGCTGTAAAGGGTTTCTTTTTGGGGTTTTTTTTTTTTTTGGTTTTTCAGAAGGATACCTTGGTCATTCATATTTCATATAGACCAATAAACTTAGCTAGCAAGTTACCACAAAAACATCTTGTGTGGTTTAGATACATTGATCCTTTGTTCAAAACAAAACAAAACAAACAACAACAACAACAACAACAACAACAAAAAAACACCAAGAACAAATCTGAAGTCCCTGCTCAAACTGTATGCCTAAAAATCACTGTATCCCTGTCCTGCCTCTGCCTTTCTAGCTGTATGCTAATGTTGCATAGCGTCGTAGATAACTGGGCAGTCTCATTGCAAAGGTTGGGCTTAGCTCTGTTTATATATATATTAAGCTAACTTTTACTCGAAACAGCTTCAGAATCCACGACACCCTTGTTATCTCAAGAGTGTGCACGAGTTTAAAAAAAAAAAGAAAAAGAAAAAAGATGAAGACTAAAACGCTAGCGTATTTGTTTGGACTTCTATGCTTGAGCGTGTTTTCCCCGTTACACTGTGAGCCAAAGGGACCAATTCCTGAAGGTAAGGCTGAGATTGATTTAGGATACAAAAAGCTCCCAGTATTAGTCTGTACAAACGTAGCATAAACAATTTAGAGCTTGTAGTTGATGAAATGTATAGGGTCATGGAAATAATAAGAATGGAGCTTATGATTAAAAAATAATCCGGGGAAAGTTTGGTGTGTGTGTGTGTTCAGTTGAGTGCCGCTGACGTGGAGTGTTCAGTTATGTAGCAGCGGCTCTGATTTTTATTTTATTTTTTATTATTATATCATCATTTTTGGGGTCAGTTTTTATGGACATGTGGAAACATAAAACCGTACAATATTTATTTATTTATTGGCTCAACTGTTTAACCCAGAACTGTCGGGCTGAAATTATTCTAACTGTGTCAGTGTAACAGCTAAATTCATCCTTCCGGAATCTCCAACACACGAGGAGTTTCCTCTTATTGGTGATTTTTATTAAAAGTATTCTGCTTTATTGACGCTATTTTCTTATGAATGATAATTTGTTTGTCGGTGTTAGACTTTACTTTGAGATGGTGCATTAACAAGATCCGCTTTCCACCGTTTTGTTTCCTTTTAAAGCCCTGAAAGCTGAATAAGCAAATCCTTACAGTTGCGCCATAAATGCAAAAAAAACCAAAACAAAAACGACCCTTTTTTTTCCTTACAGTTAAAAGGATATACGCATGTGACTGTCAAAAAAACAAACAAACAAAACGTAAAACCTTACCACACAGTTCAATGCATTCACTAAATTAGTAGAAATACGTGGGTGGGAAAAGGTGGAACTTGTCCCCATTATTCACAACCCTTAAGGCACGTAGGCTGCAGTGCTCCCCATTTCCCATTTCATGTAGCTCCTGCTGAACATGGGGCATATATAATATGTATGAATATATATAGTTTCATTTTATAAAGCTTTAAATTTTTCCTCACCACCAATTAAGAGTCAGGGATTAATATATAATAAAATATGTATATAAGTTCCTTTTTTTTTTGCTCATAGTTGCAGTTATGTTTTGGAAGTTCAAATGAAACATGCCTTCCCATGTTACATTAAAGTATTCATTTATATTTATTCATTTGCTACACACTTTATAGATACTCTAAAGATAGAAGTGAGACAGGATATTATCTAGTCATACAGCCAGGGTTTGATTTAAGTGTTTAATACCCCCGATACCCCCCGCCCCCCTTCAAACTTTTAACTTGAAACTTTGTATGTGTGTGTGTGTGTGTGTGTGTGT
>JANDJT010000190.1:6653576-6665690 GCA_024331685.1 Stegophilus panzeri | reverse complement strand
ACTTGTATTGTTCTCTGCTTGATATATCGCTTTGCTTGTATTTTCTCATTTGTAAGTCACTTTGGATAAAAGCGTCTTCTAAATGAATAAATGTAAATGTATTAAAGAGAGGGGCTAGGGCTCTATCATTTAAACCCACCATCCACCTTGGCATACATGCAGCTGATTTAATTGTGGGTTAAGGCTCTTGTTCAATTGGCCAAACAGTGGGATCTTCTGATCACCAGCTCAAATGTTTAAACTCTGAGGTTCATCTGCGTGAAGTGCACATTGTCGACAGTCTCTAACATTTGCATTCACACTCCCACTTTTGTGAGTGTGACCGCTGCTATTTTCTCACCTACTCTCTTACCAAACTTCACATGTCAATTTGAAACCTTGAGCGCTTACAGCTGGATTTTTATAAGACATTAAGAAAGTGTTTACTCCATAATTTTCGTTGACCTGCAACAGAGAGCTAAATCAGTGCACCGTAATTTGAAGTATAATTAAAATAAATGGCCACACGTCATTTTTACAAGCAGACTACTCTGTTATTTTTAAGTTGCATGCTAAAAGAAATCCGCTCCGTAAGATTAAACTCCCTAACACCTATGCACACAAAGTACTTTTATTTCTGGCATCTTATGACTTTTTTGTGAAAAAAAAAAGTCATTTCTGCATGTCTTTTTTTTTCTCCACAGGAAAGCTCCTCGTATTAACTGTAGCTACAAAAGAAACAGATGGATTTAAGCGGTTCATGAGCTCTGCACGCCACTTTAATTACACAATTAAGGTACAGAAAGTGTCAATGCAAACCGGATATTCCTCCAGCTTTAAGCATGTTTACACTCGTGCAGCTGTTGCTCACAATGTTAAACTCATGATCATTTATTTTGTCCTTTTGTAGGTTCTCGGGAGGGGTGAGAAATGGACCGGTGGGGACTACATGTCTGCACCAGGAGGAGGACAGAAAGTGCGACTTTTGAAATCTGCCATGGACAGCATAAAGGAAGAGGACAAAATCATCCTGTTTGTAGACAGGTATTTACTCCTACACGTGATTTATTTCACTAAATTATGCATCCATTGAAGCTAATGTTACACCGAAATTAAAAGTATTGGCTGAAATAAAAACTGAAGTTCAAGGCCATGGCCAGAAATGTAGGATTGCATAAATCATTGTATAAATAATTTGCTTTTAATTAACACTTTTTTTTCCTTTTTTTTTTAAATAACATTTCACTGAAAATGTACAGTATAGTGAAAAATGATCCTGTTTGACATGAGTCAATTAATTTTATAGCAAATAGCATAAAATGATAATCCAGTGATGTGAATATGGAATTTAACAGTGACATAATGGATTCACTGTCCACATCATGGATTAAAACACTTCCCTGAAATATCACCATGCTGCCACTGAAGGAATATATTGGCCATGTGGCTTTTTAACCATTACATGTAATTCTCATTGAGATTTGCACTGTTCATAAGTTTGTTGTATTTTGAAAAAACTGTCATAAGCTCTTAATGAGCAAAAACTAAATTTGTGGCCAACAGTTTCACCATTTCAGTTTTTAATTATTTGTTAGTTGATATCTTTAGTTCATTTGTGCTTAAAGCTAGTGAATAGCATTAAAACGTAAGTCCTTCTTAATCTTGTCCTGGGATCCCCTGCAGCTATGATGTGATCTTCTCCTCGGGCCCAAAAGAACTCCTGAAGAAGTTCCAGCAGGCCAAGCACAAAGTGGTCTTCTCTGCCGAGACCCTCATCTGGCCGGACCGCCATCTGGAGGACAAGCACCCACATGTCAGAGAGGGGAAGAGGTTTCTCGGAGCAGGAGGCATGTGTTTGTCTCATCGATGACACTGCAAACATTGTTAACTAGGCTGTTAGCACTTGAAGTTATTTAATATTTGCACTGACATTCCCAACCCTGGTCCTGGAGAACCCCCTGTCCTGTACATTGGAGTGTTTTCCCAGCATCTGATTCAACTAATCAGCTAATTAGGTGTGTTAGAGCAGGAAAAACCCTAAAATGTGCTGGACAGGGTTTAGGTAGGACCAAGGTTGGGAACCTGTGGTGTAGTATATTGCTTCATTTTAGTAGTAATTAATTTAAGGAAGCTCATGTATAACTAAGGAATGAAAATGCTGTTATTGGAAAAATAATCAATGATAGGATTATTTGCTGCTTCATGGCACGCTGTTACCACTGTTACCAAAGCTGATCTTCCAATAACAGCAAATCCTTATTGTTTTTTTTTTTTAATTAAAGAAAGACTTTTTATGCATTTAGAGTTAGTTACATTTAATGTTATGAAATGTCCTCAAAACACACTGGCTGTTATCTGTTATCACTCATGTTATTATTACCTATTATTATTACCTATACCTATATTACATATTATTACCTGTAAACAGTTGTTCCCTCACCAGCATCTTCTCACAGAAGAGAAGATGCTGGTTTAATCGATTTACGTACCGTGTCCACCATAGAAGTGAATGTGAATTAGTGGTTAATATCGAAACTATACCGTGTGTGTATATAACTATACTGTACTAAAATGTGTCTTGCCGCCGGAACTGTAATAGAAAATGAATCAACACCTTTGGACCAATCAGAGTTGAGAATTCAGCAGTGCTGTGGTATAAGAGAGGAATAATACTGAGAGCGACCGTATATTTATTATTCACTCACAAGAAAGTGGTTTCAGATGCTTCCACAATAAATACTTGAAGCTGCCCCTTTCCTCCTACCTTCTGTCTGACATCAGTGAATTTACTGCATTGTTATGAGCTGATGTAGTGAGCTAACAGCTGAGCCCCCAAACCCCCCCCCGGCCCCACATCCATGATAATGTGAAAATCAGCCGTGGGAACATGATACAGGAAATTATAGGACAATTTCATTTGTTCTACCTCATGTTTCTGCTGTAGTACTCAGAGCGCATCTTCTTTTTCTATATCCAGGCTTCATCGGCTATGCCCAAAACCTTAAAAAGATGGTCTCCGATTGGTCAGGGAAAGATGACGACAGTGACCAGCTCTTTTATACCAAGATATACATCAACCCTGAGAAGCGGGTGAGCATCATCTTTATAATTCAAGTTTTGTAAGAGAAAGAAGCGGTTTGTCTCTTTTTCCTATCTTTTTTTTTCTTTCTTCGCTTTAATAAGGTGTTTTAGTGCTGACATTTTCTCCCCTGTCATTTCCTCCACAGAAATCCATAAATATCACTCTCGACAGCAAGTGCAGAATGTTCCAGAACCTGCACGGAGCTCTAGGTGAGTGTGTGCTGTGTAAATATAGATATTGACAAAAGAAGAGAAGACTGCCAACTGGACTGGACTTTACAGGGAAGCAAAGTTGCTGACTAGTCCAAGAACAATGTAACAGCAGTGCAGCTTTTATCGCCAATAAAAACCCTACACCAGGAGGGACTGAAAAAAAACAACCCTTCCCTTTTTCTGTAAATTTCCTGTTTAATGAGGCCTTAGCTTTGGCATGCTTTGATGGAAAGGTAGAAGATGGAATTGATGATCTACCTCGCATTGAGCCTGGGCTCTTTTCTTCATGAGGGCTCACTGCAGGGGTGGAAGCCAGAGCCTTGGCTTTCTTCCAATCTTCTGTAAGCCCTGGTTTTCCCACCTGCCTCCGTTTGCCTGAGGGAATGGAATGTGAGAGTCAACTGTAGGATGTGCCTGTGCACACGTAGGCCAGCTGAACGCAAAGCCACCATTCATTCTTATTTTGGACTTCTGTCCTGTGATAGCTGGGTGCTAAGAGGAACCTTCTGTGTGCTCTCAAAGCCTCAGCTCTCGCTCACAAGTGGCTGTTTTAAAACCAACGTAAACAGCTGGGCCTCTGGTTAAATTAATGATGAGCCACCAGATGCTTTGGTTAAATGTCATTTACATGGCGGGTTTATGGGGGTGGAATTACAGAAATCAATCTGTTCTATATCAACAATACGTCTCAATAAATATTTAAGCAGTGGCTCAAGCTGTTCACTTCAGTTCTACTGTATTTCCTGTATTGGCAGTAGATAAAAGAATCACTTAGTTTAAGAGATTTGTGTTTAGATAAGTGCAAAAATCTGGACGTACAAAAGAGCTTTCTTTCTCCATCCCAGTGCGAAACCTATCTTTCTAGGTCATTTAACAACACACAGCTCTAACTAATAGAAAGAAGCTTGAAAGGGAATGTTGATGAGATGTGTTTTTTTTTTTTTCCTTTTCCCCTCCGAGCAGATGAAGTGGTACTAAAGTTTGAGAACGGAAGGGTGCGGGCCAGAAATATGCTCTATGACACCCTACCTATTATTGTCCATGGAAATGGGCCTACAAAGGTAGAACTTTTTATTTACTTATCATTCCTTTGAAAAAAAAATAATTTCCTTAATATGCCTACTTTTCATTAATGCCTCTGCATTCATGTTATGAATCACCATTTGCATGCGTTTTCCAGCTTCAGATAAATTACCTCGGCAACTACATCCCAAAAGTGTGGACCTTCGAGACCGGCTGTACAGTTTGCCGTGAGGACTTGCGGCCTCTCACAGGACTCAAGGTGGGAAATTACTTTTGACACATAATGGCTTTAAATTTTTGCTTTGAGTCTCCTACTATGGCAGACTTCTTAAACTCTTAGAATTTTTCACCTTTACTGTAACTACATACCCTCCCAATTAGTTTAGCTGGAGTTACTTGTAATTCATTGTAATATGCTTTATAGTGAATAAACTGAAAAAGAAGGTGGGACTTAAATGCAGTAATTCTTGATGTCAGTATTACAAGTAATTATTTTTTAAAAATTTATATTTATTGTTTTATTTGGTGAGGCTTATTTATTCGTTTTTTGATATAATACTTTAAAGAATTAAAGTCCTATCTCCAAGTTCACAGATAAACTTGGTTTTATAAGGTTTCATAAGCCAATCATCATCAAGAATGTTCAGACATATGATGAATTTAGTTGTAGATGTTTTACATGTGATCTACAGTATGAGAGTAATAAGCAAGTGTATAAAACAAGTAAAGGTCTACTGTACTTTTACAAGCCTTAATAGGCTGTAAATGACTTTCTCAGCTAAGTTTCTTACCATTTATTAGTTATTTAATGGGATTACGAGATTGCTTAATAAGAAACTTTCTACATAAGATTTAATAAGGTTACTTTCTAATGGTCTCAGAATTCCAATCATGTAAATGGGAAGATTTTACCTGTTGGAAACGGCAAGGCTGGTTGATTTGGATCATTCTCAGTGGAAACTTTTACAGTGTGGATGCTGAGCTTGTCGTTCTTCTGCAGGAGAGTGAATATCCAGGAGTGGTCATCGGCATCTTTATTCAGCAGCCAACTCCCTTTGTAACGGTCTTCTTTGAGCGCCTTCTCCGCCTCCAGTACCCCAAAAATCGCCTTAAACTCTTCATTTACAACCAGGTGAGATGTTATTCCTCATCATTTCAATTCATATGTTTTAAATATGTTTATATGAATCAAACCGTTTAGGTTCGTTCACGTTCACTAAAGTGATAAATGGGTGTAAATTTGGGTGTTGCCAAATATTTTATTCTGTCATTATCCAAAAAAATCCCCAATGAATTTACGTTTTAAAATGATCCACTTTACACCAAAGTATTATTATTTTCTTTTCTTAAATCGAGTTTTTTTTTTAATCTGTTGTCTCCATTATAATTGATTTTTTTACAATCTTTTCCAGGAGCCTCATCATGACCAGCATGTCCACACTTTTCTACAGAATCATGAGGCGGAGTATCAGGCTGTGAAGCTGATTGGGCCCAATGAGGGTGTTGACCTTGTTACGTCACACAATATAGGCTTGTGAGTTTTGTTTAAATACCAACGACATTCATGAAAGGTGTAAATTCAGATCAGGCAAACATACCAGACCATGTCTTGTGCGTCATGCCTGGAATATGAAGGTAATTATTATCCTTTGTTCTGGAAAAAGACTGTAATTTTCTTTGTTGTTTTTTTCCTCACAGTGATATGTGTCGGGACGACACTGACTGCGATTACTTCTTTAATTTGGATGCAGATGTGGTTTTGAAAAACGAAGACACGCTTAAGATACTAATTGAGTTAAACAAGTAAGTGAGACCTTTTTGTTTGAGATTTTAAAAATTGAATTGAATATGGAAATATTCATATAAATAAAAAATATGAATATGAACATTATACACTTCTCTACTACAGGATTTATTGTTAACTCTCGTGAGGTTGTGGAAGTGTAGCGGCAGCTTTCACACTAAAGTCCATAGACACCATTACTAAACCCAGTGCCACTCCTTGTTGTCATTTTTTAAATCACCGTCTCATTCCTTACTCCACAGGCCATTCATAACACCGATGATGAGCAAGCCTGGTCGGCTGTGGTCTAATTTCTGGGGAGCTCTTAGTGCTGATGGCTACTATGCCAGGGCTGAGGATTATGTGGATATCGTTCAAGGACGCAGAGTGTCAGTCTGTCTTAAGCATTTTTTTAAATTTACCCACCATGCACAGACGGGTATAATTTCTTGATGGTAAAGAGAGATCAGTGGTGAAATATGTTAACAGCTTGTCCATCATATATAGGGAACATAGACTGAGTTTGGCATACTGTTTTATATATATATATATATATATATATATATATAATTTTTTTTTTGCGTTGTCCCCCAGGGGTATCTGGAACGTTCCATATGTATCTCAGGTGTACCTGCTGAGAGCGGACATTCTGAGGAACGAACTGAAGGCTCCTGATCTCTACCAGTCAGCGACCCTTGATCCAGATATGGCCTTCTGCGCCAGAGTGCGGAACCAGGTTGGTACACTGACGATTTTTCTTCAACAACATCCATTCCGAAAACCACTGCATAGAGGTGATTTTGCAAAATAGTTCTGGTTAATGTTCACATCGAATAACAGAAGGGGAATAAATGCAATCGCAGACCTTGATTACATTTATTCATTTAGCAGACGCTTTTTATCCAAAGCAACTTACAAATGAGGAAATACAAGCAAAGCAATATATCAAGCAGAGAACTATACAAGTAGTGCTAGTATTCAAGATCTTTAATTGAGTAGAGGTGTAAGAGCTAGAGTATGGTGGTTTTTTTGGGGTTTTTTTTGTTCTTTGGGTTTTTGGGGTTTTTTTAGGGATTAGGTACGTGTTCACGGAAGAGGTGGGTCTTTAGCTGTTTTTTGGAGATAGTGACAGATTCTGCTGTCCAGATTGAGGTTGGAGGTTCATTCTGCCAGTGAGGGACAGATAGTTTGAAGGTTCTGTAAAGGGACCTTGAGCCACGATGAGTAGGCACTACTAAGTGTTGGTCATTAATCGATTGCAGATTGCGTGAGGAGAATGTAAGCCTTCATGAGAGTGTTGAGGTAGGGGGCTGCTGTTCCAGACATTGCATTATGGCAATGCTATTGGTGCTAGCTGGGCTGGTTTGAGTATTTCAGAAACTGCTGATTTCCTGGAATTTTCACACACAGTAGTTCTTAAAGTTTACACAGAATGGTGCGAAAAACAAAAATCATCCACCGATCGGCAGTTATGTGGCGTTCTATGGTTCTATGGGTGGAAATGACTTGTTGATGAGAGAGGTCAGAGGAGAATGACCAGACTGCTTTTGAGCTGACAGGAAGTCTACGGTAACTCAAATAATCACTTTTATTTACAACTGTGCTGAACAGAAAAGCATCTCGGAACACACAACACATTAAAGCTTGAGGGAGATGGGGTATAACAGCAGAAGACCACATCAGGCCCTACTATTGTAGGGTTAATTTGTAATTTAAAAAAAAACCAAACAAACCCACTTTTTTTTTTACACAATTGTGGCAATGCATTACACACATGCATTGAAGGTATGGAAATAGTAGAAGTATGTAGAGCCAGCAGAATAAATTAGTTTGCGCGCACACTTTTTTTATATGAGCAAAATAATTACGTGTGAGAGCAGATCCTGCTATTGATTACTCTTTATTTTTGGCAATAAACTAACCCATCATGAAATATGGCATAGCCTTGTATGTACAGTTGACATACTGGGTATACAATACTTTTAGGTCTTGTGTAGATATTTGTGAAAGATGGTAATGATACCTATCATATGTAGTCCAATTCTTCTTTTTCCTTTAAGGGAGTCTTCATGTTTGTAACAAATATGCATACGTTTGGCCGAATCCTGAATGCAGAAAACTACAACACGGATCACCTTCATAACGATCTCTGGCAGATCTTTGAAAACCCTGTGGTACGTGGAAATCTTAGATATCCCTAATAGCACATTGCTGTGTTGCTTATGTGTTTAACTTTTACTAACGTTTTTTTTTGTTTTTTTTTATTTCTTTACAGGACTGGGAAGAGCGATACATTCATCCAAATTACTCCAGAATTATGAAAGACCACATAGTGGAAAATGTAAGTATCGGAGACTGAAGATTGTTGACGACTGGGGACGTTTTTATTGTACATTTGAGGGTCTTTTAAGTTGGATTATAAAGATTACCTTCCTTACTCATTAACATGTTTGTCTATCATACAGCCGTGCCCTGATGTATACTGGTTTCCTATTTTTACCCAAGTGGCCTGTGAACATCTTATTGAAGAAATGGAGAATTTCGGCCAGTGGTCAGGAGGTGGCAATGTGGTATGGAGTTTTTCCCCAGAGATTGTTTGGGAAGAGTTTCTGTTACAGTTGCAAAACTAAACACAAAATTCTGGTGCAGTTAACACATTTTGATGAGTGTACACTTCTAACCTAATTCTTTTTGTTTTCTTTTTGCAGGACACTCGGATCCAGGGTGGCTACGAGAACGTCCCCACTATTGATATTCACATGAACCAGGTCAACTTTGACAAAGAGTGGCAAAAGTTCCTCTTGGAATATATTGCACCAGTGACCGAGAAAATGTTTCCTGGGTATTACACAAAGGTAAAGCCTTTTAAACTCGCTTTTTTGAATTTTGAATGTTATTTTGTTTAACGTATCGAATAGTATTCTTTCAATGCTGAGATCATTTTAATCTTTTTATGTACTGTCTTGAAGTAGGACTGCACCATATTGACAAAAATAGAATATTGCCTTGCTGGGTTGCATTGTGTCAGAGTTTAAGGTTGACCTGCATTCATTCCAAAATAAAAAATTGAGGCGTTTTTGGAACACATCAGTTTATATTATAGATATAGATAGAATAGATTATATTGTGTAGCCATAAGTTGAAGTGATTAAAATTACACTCCTGGGCAAAAAAAAATGGGCCAAGCCCAAAATGGCATAATATTAAGCTTTTAATGGTCTTAACAACAAATCATTGGTCAGAAAATTAGCAAGAATAATTGGGGGGATAATTGGAGGGGGGCTAGAAGCAGGGAAATTCACTTATATAGTCTTCTTGCACCCAAAGGTATAATCATGGTAATGATTAAAATATTTGAAGTAAAATTCACACATGTGTGGGTGTAGAAAATTAAAATGAAGTATAAATAAAATATACTTTTTTTTTTTTTTTAAAAAAAGCTGTCCACAAGTTTAACCCCAAGGCTTAAACATTTAAACAAAATCAAAGGGAAACGCTGTCCTATACCACATTACTTTATCTATTTGTTTAATTCTTGCTAATTTCCTGACCAATTATTTGTTGTTAAGACCATTGAAAGCTTAATATTTTGACCTTTTGGGTTTGACCCATTTATTTATTTATTTTTATTTATTTATTTTGCCCAGGAGTGTACATTACATCTGTTGCACTCAAAATTATTCAGACAGGTTGACCAAATAATGCTAATTAATTAAATTGTCAAAAGACTGGTAAGTTACTAATGTCACACTACAAGAGTTATACAGTCTTATACCTGCATATCTTATCCCTGCGTATTCTGCGTTGTCGATCAGTCAGCAGATTTTAGACACTATCACATGCTCACGAATCAGAGCATGACGTCAAAACAAACATGGACGACGACAGTTCATTGCATTTTCACATGTGACGCTGTGCATTCCCCACACGCTATACACGACGTTGACTTGTACATTTTTAGATCGCCGGGGTTAAGATTGGATTTTATACACCCCATACCACAGGATAAGACTAACCTGAGATTGGAACACTTATATTGATCATTAATTAGGCATAATTTGTAAATAAACCCCTAAAAGCATAAGTTCTGCGAGATTTGTTTCACCCATGTCTTTTTTCTCATCAGTGTACCTCCTACCTGAACTTTGTAGTGAGGTACAAGCCTGACGAGCAGCCCCTGCTCACCCCACATCATGATGCGTCTACTTTTACTATTAACATAGCTCTCAACAGCAAAGACGTTGATTATCAGGTAAATGAGGCTCGTTTCACAGACGGAGCTGCACTGAAAACACAAAGAAAAGGCGACACTCTGGCAGCTGTAACAATGCAGGGGAGCTGGGCTTTTCCTCTATCTGCTTCCCCTTGCTCTTGTTCGTGAATGCTGCATGACCTCTTTTGCATCTGTGTGTGTGTGTGTGTGTGTGTGTCTTGTCTTTCCTTGCAGGCTCAGTTTGACTTGGCGTTTGTAGTTAGGTATAAACCTGATGAACAGCCCTCGTTAAGGCCTCATCATGACGCCTCCACTTTTACTGTAAATATTGCCCTCAATCAGGTGGGGATTGACTTTCAGGTGAGTGAGAGCCTGTGTGTGTTCTGGTGTTCGTGTGTCACAGAATGTGCTGCTTTTTTTCTGCATGGGAACTGAACACTGGGATTAATATATCAGTGACATATTATTGTTATATGTTATATATTATATGAATGTGTATAACTGGTAAAATGTTTTTCACCTTGAAGCCTAGAGTAAAGGAACACATAATGCTGCATGTTTAGGCTGAAAACTGAAAGCATTTCTATGTTGGTGATGTCATTATGCTTTTTTTTTCTGCATTAACAAGTGTTTCTTGCATGTAGAGCTAAATTGGATTCAGTTTGCATTGTGGCTTCAGATGATGGACAGACAGTTAAATCACTTCTTTTTACTCTTTCATGTACATAGGTTAAAACATGAACGCATTAAAGGCTCAAGCAACCATGTACTGTTTGACTTCCTATAGGTCTGCCATTGTAGTATGTAGTGTTTAGTGTTTAGACCAGGGGTGTCCAATCTTATCCGGAAAGGGCCAGATCCCTTGCCATGGCTCCTGCTTGGTTGGAATGAAAACCTGCGCTCACACTGGCCCTTTGCGGATAAGATTGGATACCCCTTGTTTAGACAGTGGGATGGGGGGGGGGGCAGATCAGATTAGATTCTGAAGCTTGTGGCCAGAAAGGTGCACAAAAGATATCAGATGCTCACTAGCCCATATGCAGAGTGTCTGAGGTTAAGAATAGTTCTAAAAAAAAAAAAGGTACTCTTTTCATGAACTCTAGCGTCTTATATAATCTTTGTTCATATAGATTATATATATATATTTTTTTCATATAGATTATATTTCATATCTTTATATAATCTTATAATCATGTTTATGTGTGTTGTCCATCCATTATATTATTTTATCGTGACTGGAAAAAACAATTTGGTTGTCCAAGATTCGGCCAGCTTATTTATTTATTTATTTATTTATTTATTTTTTGTTGATTTTACAAGTGATTTTTTTTTTGTAATTAATATCGACCATGTTGAGTCTCTGCTTTAAGTTTAAGCATTAGTTTGTTTTACTGTATGTATAGCTGTATCAGTTTCTAAAATAGGCTGGAATATAACTACATTTGGCTTATCATAATAAAACTTCAAATATACAGTGCCCTCCACTAATATTGGCAGCCTTGGTAAATATAAGCAAAGGAGGCTGTGAAAAATTGTCTTTATTGTTTAACCTTTTGATTTTTTGTTCAAAGAATTCACAAAAATACTCTGCTCTCATGCATATTAAACAATTACAAACACAACACCGGTTTATATAAAATATATATCTTTGTTAAATATAGGTGTGCAACAATTATTGGCACCCCTATGAATTCATATGAGAAATATATTTGAAGTATATTCCCATTGATATTTAAAAAATTCTCTAGTACACCTGGGTGACTAGGAACAGGAAATTGTTCAACCATGACTTCCTGTTTCACAGGGGTATAAATATGAGGTA
>JANDJT010000190.1:6639526-6652648 GCA_024331685.1 Stegophilus panzeri | reverse complement strand
GATTTTGTATGGAGGAATGGTCTCAAATCACTTGCCATGTATTCTCCAACCTCATCAGGCATTATAGGTGAAGACTCTGAGCTGTTATCTTGGCAAAAGGAGGTAGCACAAAGTACTGAATAAAAGGCTGCCAATAAATGTTGCACACACATATTTAACAAAGATTTATTTTTTTGGATAAGCCTTTGTGTTTGCAATTGTTTGATATCCATGAGAGCAAAGTATTTTTTGTCAATTTTTGGACAAAAAATCAAAAGGTTAAACAATAAAGGCAATTTTTCACAGGGACATATTTACCAAGGGTGCCAAAATTAGTGGAGGGCACTGTATAATATACAACTTGAAAAACATTAAGTGTATTAAGTGTTGCCCAGATAGATAAATTAAGATTAGCTACGTTGGCCAAGTTCCCTCTTAATACACCAATAGCTACATTATAGTCTAGGTTACTAATAAAAGTCTTATAGTCTAATGCCAATAGTCTAATGAAAATATTCTCAATATCTTATAAAAAGAAAATATTCCATTTAATATGCAAATTTGTTTAATTCTGTGGTCCAGTGTTTTCTTTTCTTTCTTTTTTTAAGTTGAAAATCAGGAAGTGCAGTGCTGCTGTATAAATCATCTTCTGCACTAGTATATTTCTCATTTGAAGTAGTAAATAAATAAAGTAGCTTTAGTGGCAGTCTCATGTATTAATTTCATGTGAATTAATAATGGTTAATATAATAATGGACAGCATTTAATTTGTCAGTAAGCATTGCCATGTGACTAATTATTGTTCCTTTTCATTCAGGGCGGTGGCTGCCGGTTCATCAGGTACGACTGCTCCGTACAGGCTCCGAGAAAAGGCTGGGCCCTTATGCACCCGGGCCGTTTAACACACTACCACGAAGGCCTGCCCACCACGGCGGGTGTCCGATACATCGCTGTCTCATTTGTGGACCCTTAAGTGTAAAATTTGTAAAGGTGTTGTAACCATGTTACAGTCACTTTGTTTAGTCCAAGAAGTCCAGTGTGAGAGTTGAGACAGAACTGTCAGAGACAATCAATATAACAGTGCGTTGAAAAAATAATAATTAAAACTGTGTCTTTCTTTGCCTTGAAAATGTTATAATGTACTAACACATCTGTAATTGAAAGGCCAACCTTTGAACGCTGTGTACTTTGAATGCAGATGAGGCCTTTTATTTGTTCTTATTTATTGATCAAATTTTAAAGCAGTCACATCATTCATCTGGTATGTTGTTTGTTTTTAGTGAGTTTGCCTTGGATAACCAAATTATACACTTGTTTTTCTACTTGATAACGTTTCCCAGGCAAACGGTGCTACTGTTTAGAGAGAAGATAATGTATATTTTGTTTTTCACTGCTTTTTTTAAATTGTCTTTGTCATTTAGTTGTTTTTTATTGACACTCCAATAAAAGTGACTGTTTTCTTTATTATTTTGTTATATTGGGTTAGTGACCATTTTAACGCCTTTTACGTACACAGCGTAAGAGAAAAACATCCAGTTTGACCAAGTAAGACCAGCTGACTATGGCTCAAGAAGTGAACCCGAGCACTGTCCACTGAATTCAGAAAATTAACATATTAACTTTTTTATAGATCAAATTATATACAGGCGCATCACAAAAAATTGGAATATCATGGAAAAGTTTTTTCTTAATTCAAAAAGTGGAACTTTCATATACTCTAGATTCATTACACATAAAGTGAAATATTTCAAGCCTTTGTTTTTGTTTGTTTTAATCTTGATGATTTCTGCTTACAGCTCATATAAACCAAAAATCCAGTATCACAAAATATTAGAATAAAGAATTTATAATGTCCAGTAGGTGGCAATGATGAGTTAATAGTGTATATTTGCATTTTAAATTGTAGTATAAATAAATAAATACCATTGTTTATAGTGTTACGCAGGGACTTTTAAGTTGAAGTGTTGAAACACACTCGTGAAGCAAGATAGCATTCTTTTCAGCAGCTCATTGGCTAAACGATGGTCTAGAGGGCTCCCCAGCCACCAATATACATCTTGCACTATTCATGTAGGAATGGGGGAAGGAGCTTCTCTTCAGCACAGACTCTCATTGGATTTTGAAGCCTATAGACAGGACATGGAAGCTCCTATTGGTTCAAATGAGGTGTCATTCAAAAGGTCACAGCCCGGGGGCCATTTTGAGCGCAAGCAATTAGGTGTGTTCAGTTACGCGCTGAGGAGATAAGAAGAACAATGTGGTCTTCTGAGATAATTTGGAACGATGCAGGAGTAGTTTGTGCGGATTTATTGATGTAAAATGTGTTTTGGACTAAAAAATTTTTACATAATTGGATTGTTTGGACCTTTGCCAGTGTAACAAGACTGTTTTTGTCAGGATGTTAGGTGTGTTGGCTCCGTTGGCTCCGTTTGGTGTTCCTTTGTTTGTATGCTGGTGGTCTGACAAAGACATTGATTGTAGCTGCTGTTGTTATCTTTAAATGGCTTATATAAAGCGAATCACAAGATTCTTAGCTTTCCAATGGTATATTGCATGAGTACATACATACTACGTACAGCTGTGTAAATGGCAAAATTCTCCTAATGTTGCAAAAAAGAATGTTAAATTTAAAATTTTTAATTTTAAAATGTACAATTTCCGCCGGCCCGGACGATCACGTTCGTACAGTCTGACAAGCAACAGTCACAAACAACTATTAAAAATCGCACAGTGTGCACCCGGCTTTATGATGGCATTTTTTAATGTTTAAAAAAAAAAGTACCTCAACTGCCTGTATATCTTCTAAATTCCGCTGATGTTTGCAGTAATGCTCTAACATAATACTTCATTTTAGTTTTCGAATCATAAATACTGTTCTATTTATTGAAAATAAGCTTACAGATTTATGAAGAAATGAACTATTCTTTCTGCTTAGTAGTTTCTCTTTCATTTCATATTTAAAGTACTGCACTGCAATACATAATGACTATATCTGTAGTCTATATTGGTTCAATAGGAGGGGGAAAGCCTGTCCATGGCATCCTTAACAAAGGAATAAGAGATGGTCCAGATTCTTTAATTCTTTTTTTTTTTTTTTTTAGTGTTTACCTTAGTCAAAGTTTAATTAATATGGACATAAGTAAAAATATATAAATATTAATACAGATGTTGTATAAATAAAAAGGTCAGCTCATATTTGTTTCAAGTGCTTTTTATTTATTCTGAAAGGTGGCAGGAGGAGAGGGGCCTCCAACATAAACTTTGCCCAGTGCCTCCTAATGTCTAGATGTCCGGCCCTGTAAGCATATAAATATATACTATAAAAAAGAGAACAAACCACATGTCAGCACAGCATTATTCCCTTCACAGGCACAGCTTATTTTCTTTTTTCTTTTTTAGTTTTGGCAGCTATATTTTATATGAAGCAATGTAATGAAGCTAAGCTTATATAAAGCAATATATATATATAATTTTAACCTATATGCAGCAATTTGTACCCCTAGGAATTATATTCTTATATTCTTTTTGTTGCACACTGATGACATTTGAAATAGAAGCTCCGAATGTCTACTCTTGGTTTGAGCCCTGGATTTCACCTGTGAACACTGTATTTGTTGTTAAAAAAGGATAAACCAACATGAAGACCAGAAAGCTGTCAATGGGAGAAAAGCAAGTCATTCTGAATCTGAGAAAAGAGGGAAAATTGATCAGTGCCATTACACAAGCATTGGGCATAGACAGTACAACAATTTGGAATATCTTGATAAAGAGAAGACCACTGGTGTACTAACAACCAGACATTGAACAGATCAGGCCAAGGGAAACAACAGCATTTGATGGTGGGAAACATTGTGGGAGTTGTGAAAAACCTCAAAAACAACAGTCGGGTGACATCACCAACAACCTCCACATGGAAGGGGTGAAGGTATCAGAAACCACCATTCGAAGAACACCTCAAAATTAGAAATATAGAGGCCATAACACAAGATGCAAACCACTCACCAGCAGTAAGAATTGGAAGACCAGAATGAAATTCACAAAGAAATACAGAGATGAGCCGCAAAAGTTCTGGAACCAGTACTTATCTCTACCAAAGTGATGGAAAGGCCAAAGTGTGGAGAAAGAAAGGATCTGCTCATGATCAAAAACAAACAAGCTCATCGGTCAAGCCTGGTGGAGATAGTGTCATGGATTGGGCTTGCATGGGCTCAATAATCTTTATTAATGATGAACGTCTTGATGGTTGCAACAGAATAAATTCAGAAGTCTACAGAAACATTCTGTCTTCCAGTCTACAGAGAAATGCATCCAATCTAATTGGTAGGAACTTCATCAGGCAGCAAGACAATGACCCAATAACCACTGCCAACTCAACAAAGGACTTCATCAGGGGAAAAAAGTTTTTAGGCCGGCCAAGTCAATCACCAGACCTCAACCCAGTTGCATGCTTTTAACAAGAAAAGACTGAAGGGAGAAACCCCCCAAAACCAATAACTGAAAGAAGCTGCAGTACAAGCCTGGAAAAGCAACACAAAAGAAGAATGCAACAGTTTGGTTACGTCAGTGGGTCACCAGCTTGATGCAGGTATTGCAAGTAGGGGATATGCATCCAAATATTAAGTGTTATTTACTTTCATTTACTTTAAAGGGTCATGAAACTCCCTCTTTCAGCTCAAGTCTACCTCTCATTGTTTTTAAAAAATGCAACTTAAATTGGCGTGGATTGCCATTGCCACTGGCTGTGACGTGTGACACGACAAGATTTTAAACCTGGAAGATGAAAATAGCGAGAGAGAAAAAAGCACAAAATTAAACAGTGTTCTCCTACAATTAAAATCAGAAAATGTAGATTAGTGTTTCATGACGAATTATGACTATCTGTTCCTATACTTTTGCTCACCTAAAAATTTTTGGTCTGCCACCAAAGGTAACATGTTCTAAGTTGTTGACACATCTAGATGTAAATATCAGGAAATGAAAACTGAAATTCTGATCCATCATCTCATTCATCTTTTGATATCAAACCCAAATGTCTTCAGTGTATATAGCAAAAATAAATGAATTGGCCCTGCCATTCCAGTACATTCAAAGAGGACTATATTTGCCTTAGCCTATTTTAATGTTCTCTAATGTTATTTGCCTCAGTATTCTTTTACTCATATCTTAAAAGGCTAAGTGTTTTAGTTCATTCCTTTTTCCCCAAGTTAAAAAAAAAAAAGTTAAAATGGAACATCTTGTCAGGGAGAGCAGATTACTCACTATGAGCTGAAATGCAATTGTAGGACACAGTAAGGTATTTAAGAGTCCCAAAGCAAGGATCTGTAAAGATGGTGTAGTCAGCTCTTACAGTGCATTTCCTCTGTCCATTACACCTTTAAATGAAAGTAAGATGTTAACATGGCATCTCTGACCAATGAACACCAAGTGCATCTTCTTTCAGGTAAAAGAAACAACAATTTACAGTGCGGACACAGTTGAGAATGTGTTCAGAGCGTAGCAGTTGGTGTTCACGGTCAAAACACTGGGGAGTCCATTTGAACAGGTTCTAGATTCAGCACGTCCGTAGTTCGCATTTATGATCTGAATAGTATCATCTCCTGCATACAGGTACACACAAGTAAACACACAGGTAAACCTGCTGTAATAAAACACTCAGCAGCCCAACCATAAAGAAGTAGAGTTCTTACCGCAGTCCAATGTGCTGTAGCCATACTCACAGATCACAGAATACCCTAGAGAAAGGAGACAAAAATGCATGCAGTCAGGTGATAAGTAAGGAATAACACACTCCAAACCATGCTGTTAAATTAGATGTGGAACGACATGCCAGAGGATTGCGTCCGTCCGTCCCCCCCCACACACACACACACTATTTTAAGTGTCTGCTGCTCAAGTCCCTGAGTGTGAGCTGTTAATATAGAAACAATAGCTTATTAGAATGAGTGCAGCTGGAACTAAATGCTGCTATACAAAAGTAATGCACACCTTCTGGCCAATCAGATTTGAACATTCAGCCAATTTGTGGCATAAACTGGTATGGCAATAATCCACAGGAAATGGTTCTGAAATTGTTACATGGATACAAAAACAAGAAAATTCTATATGCCACATGGTGCTAATTTTGTTTAACCAGAGCATCTGTGTTTTAAAGAAACAACTATACAGGACAAAGGTTTTCCTAACTGAATAGTTAAATACTTTTATATACTGTCTTCAATGCTTGCAATGAGAGAGAGAAAGAAAGAAAGAACAAATGAAAGAAAGAATGAATGAACACAGGAAGGATGACAGACTGAATGAACACAGCAAAGAAAGGAAAATAATTTTTTATTAAGAAACGCAGTGACAGAAATGACAGAATGAGAAAAAGAATAAGAAAATCCACCAGCCATGAGCATTCCTTTGCTTGACTGACATGAAACAGTTCTTGAATGTGAACTTAAAACAAACATGTCTAAGAGCACATTACCATCACCCCTCTGATGTTTTGCATACTTGGCAGCAGACTTTCACGAAGAGTTGACTTGGTTACTGTGAGGATTTCAATATTGGTTCAAGATCAGTGTGTTAGTAGTGAACATTACTTACGACCATAGATACATTCATAAGTGGTGTTGTAGTACTTGTAGGTTCCAAAACATGGGTCAGGGTTGCCAAGTAAATTCGTCTTTAAGTCACAATCTTTTAGTCCATTGCATCTGTTTGCGATAAACAGATCAAATGCTCTCACCAGCGTTATGGTGTTGGGTCATGTGTATTCAGAATTTCCAATAAATAGCAAACATCTGTTGTTCAGACTCGTTCATGTAGAAATCCCCCCCAACCACCCCCCCTATATCGTCCCATAAATCTAATATATCTAATATAATCTAGTGTGTATTGTAAGCCAAGAAACACTGTACCTATCTGCGATTGTGGAAATCCTCAAGGCACAGTTGGTATTTGCAACCTGCAAAGCTGGACGACCAGCACTACAAGTGTGGTGGTCTGTACGGCCATATACAGAAGACTTCACCTTTATCAGTCCAGTGGCTGAAGAGATATATATGTATATATATATAATTAGCAAAAATTTATATTTACATATTCATAATTGAATTCAAGTTCAGATTACTCAGAATTACTCTTTTCATATAAAAGACTGTTTAGTTTCCTATAGTAATAATGTTTTCATACATCTATCAGAGGATTATTATATGCTGTTGGAGAATATAGGACATTGAAGCTTACCACAAGTCAGGTGTTGGATATCACCATAGCAGGTAATTATATTCTCTGAAAGAATACATTATTCACACAGATAGTTGAGCATGTAAGCCTGAAACATTCACTCAGGTTCTCTGTAAAACATTATCACATGTCAAGTTATTTAAAATATTGGTGTTTGACTGCATTAAAATATTACCTCCAGAAACAAGCAAATCAGGTGCTTCAATAAATACTATAAAGCAAAACACAGATACATTACTATTAAAAGAACATAAATTCCACCAACTCTTTACTCTTTCTCCTGTTGCAAGAGGTATCATTTGAGGTATTATATACTATGGAAAAGTATGGAAGAAACTTACAGGTGAGTAGAGTGAACTTCAGGAGGAGCATTGTGATGCTGTATATGTTGAGGTTGAAACTGAACTTTCAAGTGCTGCGCTACTGGAACTGACCTATTTATAATGAGTACCAGGAAATAACTTGTGACCTAAACCAATACACTAGAAACCTTGGTCAAAGAGTCCATATTTGGATGGTTGTTCATTTGGAGTGCAATTATCTATAAATCATAAGCACCCTATGGTGACGTATACTAGTTTACTAGTTATCTTTTGATAACTCAAAAAGGGTTCCAAACTAGAAAACTTTAAGAGGCTGTGTTGTTTAATGATGGCATAAAATGTGTTGTGTGTTGTTTGGTGCTGTCTTGTGTTCATCTATAGGTTAGTTTGTTCATTTATATTCATGATTTTCATAATGTCAGTATTTATTCGTCAGCCTCATCTGTTTCCCTCAATTAAGCAGTAATGAGGCCAACAGTATGTCAGGCAGATTTCAGCAAGGAATCTTGCCTAAGGTCCAGACATAGCCCTAGCTTGTTTTTAGATCATGGAGAAAGCCTGTTCCAACTTTAACCAATCACACATTTTCTCTTTTTGCACATCCAATCCCAAGTCTCCACACATATCCTTGTTATGTATCTCCAAGGAGTGTTGGGTTTTATAGTTTAATGCTGCCCTAAACTTTTCCTTATTTCTTGCCTCTGTCTATTGTCTTGCAACATTATTTGCATCATCATTTTTGACAGTTATACTGTAGGGTCTATTATCTTTTCTAGCAGTTACTTCCTTATCTACTTTTGATCTATTTCTACCTTGGATGAGCAAGACTTTTCTCTTGTCATGGGTGAGTGAACATTCTAACACTTATCTGCATGGTACAGTTGTTCCTCTTTTAGTTATCCATCCTTTTTATCCATCTTTGCTCTTTTCTGAACCTTTTTAGGGTCAGACTTGTGCTTGTAACTTATTCTATATTTTATGCGTTTTTCTAAGACGTATGGTCAAACATCAATCCTGGGCCTTCCAAGGCAAAAGTAGAGCTTCCAAGATGGTTGATAATCCACACAAACTCACTCTCACATTTTCCCCAGACGACCTCAATGCATGAAGACTTCACAGTGGCCTTTGTTTTAATAAAGAACCATGTGCCCAAAACACATACTGTGTAACTGTCACGTTACAAAGATGGATACGGAAGCAAGCGCAGATCTTCTAACATTTAATAAACAAGCAAGCAAGCAAGCAAGCAAGCAAGCAAAATACAAAGACACAATAACACGAGGCAAAATACTGTGGCAAAAACTAAACGTGGACGCGTGGACAAAAGCATAGATAGACGACACGTAAGACGAGGAAGCAGTATAAACCGTGGCTATATATATAAGTGCTCGTTAAACAGAAACGTGATACAGGTGCAGGTGGTCATGTGACAATGATGTAGTATGGTGCAGTGGCTGCTGGGAAATGAAGTCCAGAGTTCCCTCCTTGCTACATGACAGTAACTTTATTCTGTAAAAAGCAAAGAGTAATGTTTCTTTTTTGTTAATGTTAATATTCTTTTGGATATATTATGTTAATAGCTCAAATTGAAACTGAAGCATTGTCTATTCACAGAACTTTCTCTAACATTCCAAGTGTGATTTTACAATGAAATTCACACCAAACATGAACTAGTTGCAGAGGTTTATGTACATTACAGGAAAATTACATTACATTACGCATTCATTCAGCATGAAATTATCACACAGTAATTTTTGGTTTTGTGTTGTAACTTGTTGGCCATCAACTGGTGTGAGGTCTGAGGGGTTGAGATTAAGGCTTCAGGATGCTGAGTGAGCAGGCTCCTGGTGTTGTTTATAGCTGAATTGTAAAAGGCATATTGGAGGCAAAGTGACAAACACTCCATCTGTCATATGGGTGAGGGCCAGAAGCTATTGTCCTGGTGACAGGACTTGGAGAACACAGGAGTCTTAACATGCATGCCAATGAGTGTTGTAGATTGTAAAAGGTTGCTTGTAACACACAAAAGGTTTAGTAGGAAAAGAGTCTCATTACCTTGAGAATTAACATGACTTGATTGTATTACAGAGGCTGTATTCCAGGTGCACTTACAGTGTTTGCACAGTGGTCTGAGTCTGAGTGCCAGGCTGTAATTTTTTATTATTATTATTATTTTTAACTGTCAGTATTATACTTGTGATTATTAGGGTTGTATGACAACCTTGGACTGTTAACCTATTTTCTGCCTTTAGATTACCTTTTGCTCCTGTCTGCTTGAGCACTGTGTTTGAAATGTTTATTGGACTTTGTTTATCGGATCACAAATTGGACAATCACTGCATTGGATTAAATGAACTGTCTGAATTTTTAGAAACTCTGCACATAAACACACACAACCCTCATCCCTGTTATGCTTGCATTTAGTGGATAGTTTTTTTATTGCAGAATTATTAGTAAAGATAATTTGTTCAGGAGGAAGTGATTACATGTAAAGCAAATAACCAAGTTTCGGGGGAAAAAAATCATTACAGCAGGTGATTATATAACATGCAAATATAAAGCACACCAACACTTGTGAAAATTGGAATCCCTCGATTTATTCTGTCAGTTCACACAAACAGAGAAGAAGAGAATAGTTGTAGCACTGCACACAAAATACCGTTCACACTGTATGTACTATACTTGAGATGTGAAGTAATTCAGATTACAGGTTTAAAAATGATTTAATAAAAGACTCTGAGTATTTTATACAAAGGATACGGGACTGCAGTATATTGTGTTGAACGATCTTTTTGGTTTAAAATAAAGTAAGTCACTTTATGATTGTACTTGTGCCTCATTATTTCTTTACTTATCTAATTACCTTGTCCTTTAAATTATCCATTGTTAGTTTCACTTTTTGATTTAATATATAAAGTATTATATATTATATATTATATATGTGCAGCTCAGCATTAGCTGAGTCCCATTCGTTGGATATATATGAGAGAGAGAGCGAGAGAGAGAGAGAGAGAGAGAGAGAGAGACTCACCATTTGACACAGGAGTATGCAAATTTCAGGTACGTATAGGTGCCATAGCATGGGTCAGAGAAGAAAACATTTGTAGCAGGCACCTGACCAGCTTTGTTATCCTTTACATCTGCAAAATAATGGGGTTTTTTTTCCATTTGAATTGTCTCCATAGATATCAGTAATGCATGCTAATTTTAGTTAAAATAGTTAATTTTCTGGCCAAAACCACATTTTGTTAAATAAGTACAAACACTACATTTCAAAATGAAAAAAAAAAAAAAAAAATTCAATGTACACCAACTCTATCAAACACTGCAAATCCGGTTCAAAATCAAATCATTCAGTCAAAACGCTAGCACTAGTTTTCTATCCAACAGGAACATATAGGCAGTCATAACGCAATGACTAAAAATACTAACAGTTGGTGGCATTACAACAACAGTGTTACTTGTCATATTTCAGTTCTACCTGTATAGAACATACAGTATGAATTTTTAAAAAAAAATGTAAATTATTCAGTCAGCTGTAAACCACTCTACATTTTTAGTGTGTGAATTCATGTTGCATTAGATAGTATGTGTACAACATAGTATTTAAAAGTGAAGGAGTCATCACTACTTTATAGAATGTACAACTGAGGGAAAAAAATAGTAAGTGACAATTGTTGCAGTAAAGGCTTTATTAGCAATATGAAATTGATGTCAGTGATCAACAAAACAAAACAAAAAGGACAAACATACATGGCCTTTGGTTCAAGGTATGCAAAATACAAACAAACTGCCTGGAAAATGTATAGTCCTGTTCTAATCTGTACGATCTACAGCATTTGGCCACACGTTCAGGTCCACATCACATCTTATGTTGTCTCTCACTATACACCTTGGATAGAAACACTTGGCATGCCTTATGCAACCCTGGCAGTCTTCAACTAAGATGTCTCTGCAGCCAGCATCCATTGCATCCAGCAGGGACATTTGGTCATGTGGCCGATGATCATAGACTTTCCTCCTCCAGGCAGAAAAAAATTCCTCAATGGAGTTGAGGAGAGTATGGAGGAAGAAAAAGGGAAATCATTCTTGGATGGGCTGCAAACGCCTGTGTGATTGTATGTGAATGGTGGAATGCTACATTGTCCCATGCAATCACAAACGTCCCCATGCTTCATCCCACCTGTTCTGCTTCTGGCTGGCACCAATTGTTTTTGGAGGACATCTAAAATCAAAAGGCGCTCCATGTTGTAGGGACCAATCTGGCTTTTCTGCAGGACCAAACCAGCACTTGAGATTGCACCACACATTGTGATATTTGCTTCTCTCTGACCCAGCACATCAACAGTGGCATTTTTCCCAATTACGTTTCTTCCTAGTCTATGAGTTTTTGCCAGGTTATACACTGCCTCGCCTACATAACTGAATTCGTGCAGTGTCTGACTAGCCTCTAACTCCATAATTCTCTTAAAGGAATCAAACACACAATGTTTACAGTAAATGCTTTTCATTATGTGGGTAAGTTTACTTGTAGGGTAGCAATAGAGAATAATGAAAAAAGTGTAGAATAGTGTAAAACTCACTGCAGAATCATACCTGGACATATTGGTGCTGGAGTTCCTTGACCCGATCACTGTTTCTTTCAAAAGTGAACCATGTACAACTGTTTCATTCGAATTCTGTGTTTAGTCAAAGTCCGATTAACAGTGGCCATGCTGATGCTTTCAGGTTGTCCTCTAAAATTCTGGTCTGAATTTTTAGTTTTATTGCATTGTCAGCAATGACCTATCCTACAATACCATGCTCCAGGTCATCACTGCGAAGGTTTCTTCTTCCCCCAGAGTGAGGAAGTCATCGTGTCCTTTAGAGGAACAAAAATACAACATATTTGTATTTGTAACTGCTGGTGTCCAGCAGTTACTGTAATAAATAGCAACTGCAATGATGGCTCTCATGAAATACATAACTTACCTGTTGGTTTGTTGAAAAAACCAGTTAATGGAAGCCACAGTTGACCATCTAAGGTTAGGCTGGACTCCTTCACTCAATGATAGACCATGGTTTATCACATGGCCTATGATGGTGGCTCTTATTTCATCAGTGACAACAGCTCTTACTCTCCTTTGAACAGAACCAAGCATTCTTACTCCTCTCCCTTACCTCTCCTTCTCCCTTGTTCTGGTCTAACTAGCTCTCTCCCTGGTCCAACTAGTCCTCTTCCTCATCCAACTAGTCCTCTCCCTCAACCAGACATTTTCTTTCTTTTTTTGTTCCTCGGTGTGTTTGGTGTTGTTTTGACCAAACCAATCCAAAGAGTGCCTTTTTATTGTGCATGTCCATGTAATGGAAAGACTTCAACACCTGGCTATGTCTCTGATTGAGATTGGCATCAGCTGTTTCTCAATGACCAATAATTTAAAAAATAAATGCTTATCAGCTGTTTGAATATTTTTTTAAATCTTTTTTTTTTTTTTTCAATACTTTTGAGCTGATATTGTTGCTGAAGTAGAGGCTTTATACTGTATTTATGGGTTGGAACATTAGGTCTTAATTTCTGGCATGCTGTGTTTAAGAATTTGTAATATATATA
>JANDJT010000190.1:6532849-6558636 GCA_024331685.1 Stegophilus panzeri | reverse complement strand
AGTACCCAATACATTAAGAAGCTGGTCCTGATACGAACTAAATCAACCTGAGTGTCTTTTCATTTTCACATGGTTACTGAATTTACTAAATCAAATCATTTAAAAACATTGGTCTGGTACTGAATTCACAGCTAGTTGCTATTAAATTAGAAATTCACAGCATATATGTCAATAACAGTTACAACCCTACTTCTAGCCACCACTGAAACCACAGCCATCATCTATGACCCGATCACTGGCAGTGTAAGAAAATGTATAACAGCTTAGGGTATTATGTGCAACTGTAACAGAAAGCAATAAAAAACCAGATAGATTTGTCTGACTTTTTGTTTTCTCACCATGACGTTGTCATTCAGGTCTCTCATCTGATAGACGTCCATACATACTTCGGCCCGGTTGTTGGGCATGGTGCTGGACGCACCCCTATCTGGATGACTGGTCTGAGGGAGCTCGAAATATGTGCTGTCTGGTTCCCTACAAAGTAATATCACATGCTCAGTGAATGATCAGCAAGTAATGCTAAGAGGAGTCTAAGACTGCATGTACTGTGAGTCGTGTAATGACTTAAATTACTGACATTCTTGATTATTTCACCACTAACATTAAAAATAATAAATAAATAAAAATGATGAGATACAACTGCACCAGCAAAAAAAAGAAGCAATATCAGCATTACTGTTCTGTCCAGACTATATAATAATCAGATATATTTAACGTAATGTAGCATATGTTATGATGGACAGGGAACTTACAGGCTGCTCCACAGGTGCTCAAATGTCGTACCCTCATCACTGGTGGAGGACTGGGACATCTTGGACATGGGGTGCTCCACCGTGGGGTAGATTACTCTAAAGAGCACATACATTGTCAGTGCTATTTATTTCCTGATCATAACTAAGTCACTATTTATAGGACATAATGTCATAATCAAGAGAGTTCACATGTATTACTCCATGTATTTTCTACATCCCAGTTGTTTATGTTTAATCATTCGATTTTATATAACAATGCAATTTCCATTTGGGACATTTTTCCCAAAGTTGACCAATTATGACTCATGAATAAGAGCCAATGTTTGAATCGAATGTGCTGGAGAACCCTTAGCACAACAGCAATTTCATTTGAAAGCAATTTCCACCCAAGCTCCCAGTGCTGCTTCTCCTGTCTAAATCCCAGCAGGTTTTCAGGCTGGGTGTGCAGATTCAGAATCAAGGTGCCGAGTTTGGCAGGCCTGGACCTGCCTGGCATCGTCCCGATGGGGCCAGCGTGCCACGTGATGCAGGACACACTTCCTTCCTCCATACTCTTCTCCACTCAGAGAGAGAGAGATGTTTGCAAGACAACATCTTCTGATCAGACGCCACCAAGACATACACACAGAATCTTCCCTAACAAAGGGATTCAAAAGCTGTGGACTTATGGCGGTCTTCCTCTAGTTTTGACCCAATTTCCTTTCATCTTAACCTACAGTGAAAGTGTTCAATCTAATGCTCACTTTACCATTTAACAATTATATATTTGCTAAGTATTGTTTGGTAACTCAGCCAAATGAGAATGCTTTAATTAAAATCATTAATAAGATCTGCTTCTACAACCACAAAGAAAAAAAAAAATCAAAACACGATTTGTTGTGATGCAGGGTTAGTTTATGCATATTTCCATCTAACTGACCCTTACATTAGTCTAAACTGAAAATATCAATCCTTTTATAGGCTATAAACCAAGGGCTATTTGACTAATGTAGGGAGATGTAGCATTATGATTTGCCTTGCTCTGCTTTTAAATTAAAAAAAAATGCAAACTTGAAATTGTTCATTTAACCTGACACGCAAATGAGTCTTTAAACAACACCCTAATCACTAGTTAAGCATTTTGCTTATGCATCCAACGCACTTCTGAACCACCACCCCCGTCACCCCCTCACACACACACACACACACACACACACACACACACACACACAAATCGCACTACCGTATATTGGTGTGCAAATGCATCCACAGTTTTCCCCACATATTTTCTCCAGAACATCCTAGCCTCGATGACGTCACGACTTCAAACCCTCCACCCGTGAGGCGCGCTTTCTGGTGCGTAGCGCGCGCGCGTCCTTTTGCTTCCTCGGCAACGACAGGGAAAGCGACCACGTCCCAAACCGCACAGCGTTGTACTAAGGAGTGTATGTGTGTACAATAGCGTACGGTGGCGTAGTGTATAATCTTTGCATATTTTTAGTTTGGATTGGGACAAAGCAAAGGGTGTTAGATTTGCTCCAAACACACTCGCACACCTTATGCCTGGATGCAAAAATGGTTCGAGCCTTCCAAAATGGGACTGCGTATAATACTTTCCAGAATCTAGGATAAGTGGTTTAAAATAAAATAAAATAAAGTCCTGAAATTGCTATCAAACCTAGCACAACTCGGAGTAGTGCTCCAAATACGCGTCATGGCACATGCGTAATTCTGTGCGTAAAACTAGGTAAAACGCAGATTAAATTACCATTAACATTAGCATTAACATTATTAACAACTAACCCGAGTTGATAATAAAGTTGAAAGTCAAAAGCAGTTAGAAGAGAGATGTGTGCGTCCTAAATTAGAGCCGTATTCCCGCGACGGCTGTCGCCTTGAGACCCAGAGTCTCTGCTCTGCCAGCAATTACACACAGACAGTGGGGATTAACACTGAGAATTGAATTAACACTTAAATTCACTATAGCGCTTCACCCTTTATACGGGTTTACAGCAATACAAAACCATAACTTCAGCACCAACATGCCAGACTGAGAGAACATTAAATATCATTTACCTTTCATCGTCGTGAAGTTAAACTCAGACAGTGTTTTAGACAAAAGACACCGCTATCCATACAGATCAGTGAGAGATTGTAGCCATGCAGTCCCAAAGCTTCAGTTAACACACTCGTGTACACACCGAAGTTAGTGAAAGCAGCCTTGACAACACGGTGTACACAATACAATCATATTCTCAAACACACTTCATACACCGCGACAATACCTCAAAAGTCCTTTAAATCACCAGGAACCAATTACATCATCCTAGGAATTATAGGAAATAATAATAACAACAACAACAACAACAACAACAATAATAATAATAATAATAATAATTTAAAAAAAACAACACCAATAATAATAATAACAATAACAATTATAATAATGATAATAAAAAAAAATAACGCTATTATTATTATTATTATTATTATTATTATTATTATTATTATTATTATTATTATGACATCGACACACGGTCATTATTTTACAGTCTGTAAAGCGTTATATGACACACAAAAGCAAACATGCATAACATCGTAAGTCTTCACATTAACGACATTCACACACAATTCTGCTCATACATTGACTTTTTTTTAATGCCATCGTTACCGGTTATCTATAAAAACTAATACAAATATATATATTTCTCTTTAAACGAATATCTGGGCTAGGATAACCCATGAGTTTTACCTGATTTAGTGAAAACAACTCAGCCCTGATTTCCAAGTGCACTCAGACCGACTTGTTTTTTTTTCTTCTTCTCCCCCCAGTAATGATCAAACCTGAACTCTGACCACCGCATCACCTTCTCACTGCCTACTATCGATTTCTAACTCGCACAACGCACACACATATACATATACAAATCTATAACAACATTTATTCCAGTGCTCACAGTTCAACATCAAGCCGAATTTTCTATTTTTGCGCTACAGTGACGGATAGAATAAATTATGATTTCGTCAGTATAATAAATAACATTATTATTATTATTATTATTATTATTATTATTACAGTGACGCAACAACAACAACAACAACAACAATAATAATAATAATAATAATAATAATAATAATAATTGCGCAGTCTATTTTACAGTCTGTAAACTGATTTCTTACATCACAAGTCCTTGTTAAACAGAATAAACAAAAACAAACAAATCATCTTTACATTACTGACTGCATGATTCTTTACATTACTGACTGAATGAATCTTTACATTACTGACTGAATGATTCTTTACATTACTGACTGAATGAATCTTTACATTGATGAGTGAATGAATCTTTACATTACTGACTGAATGAATCTTTACATTGCTGAGTGAATGAATCTTTACATTACTGACTGAATGAATCTTTACATTGCTGAGTGAATGAATCTTTACATTACTGACTGAATGAATCTTTACATTGCTGAGTGAATGAATCTTTACATTAGCCTGCTTGACCGCAGAAACACTCAGGAACAAGTTCACTATAAGGCCAATAACACATTCCCGCAAAATACACCACTTACCTTGTATAATGAAATTCGCGGTCCAGCTTTGAAATCTCCACAGCGGCCTATAACCTCCTGAATCCCGGAATCATTTTTATTGGAACTGTTAAAAGCCGGACAACTCTTAAAGAGAATAATATCCGGATAATAAGCGGCTGTGTGTGTGTGTGTGTGTGTGTGTGTGTGTGGAGCTGAACTATCCAGCGGCAGTACAAACACACGGCTCAGAGGATGAAGCGGGTGTTTAGTTCAAGGTGCAAATGAACGGAAACGAACTGAAAAGCGAGCGCGAGGCAGTGGGAAGTGTGTGTAGGAGCTGATGGAGCAGGTTAGGGGATGGGGAACTAGGTTTGCTGGGATGGGCTGGGTGCTGGGAGAAATAGGGCTGACAGGAGGAGGCGTTAGCCGCCGTTTGGGCTCACACGAGCGGGAAACGCCACTCTCTCACCAGGGGATCACACAGTGCGCTGATCCAACAGCCCTACAGCCTCACACATAGCCAAACAGTAGGCTGCTACTCTCTCTCTCTCTCTCTCTCTCTCTCTCTCTCACTCACACACACACACACACACACACACACACACACACACACGCGCGCTATCACTTTTCATTGCAAATATTTAAACTATCATAAGGGTTGTTATAATTTTGTAGCTATTATTTTCAATAAAAAATATATTTTTTAAATGAATTTTTAACACTACACGTAGAACCAATTTTCCATCCACATTCCCATTAAATTAAAATTTTACGCTTTTAAAACTCATTCACGCTGATGAACTACACTAAACTACATTTCCCATGATGCACAAGGGCAACGCTGATTGGTTGCTTGTTGATACACTTCCGAAACACCAGTCCAACCGTCAAAAAAAGAAGAAGAAGAAGACTCAAGGTTTTAGCTGCACAGATAAACTTCCTACATCTTCTACACTATTTATCATTTGAAACTCTCCTCTAGTCCGGTCTATAAGGTAAATATGACGTGTTCAAGGTTTAGCTAATCGCTCCGAGGCTCTTGTGATTAGTGAGCGTGTTTGAATGAGATAAGCTAGCCAGCTAATTATAACGGACGGGTTGTGGCGGCTCCTTTGGTAGCCTATATCACACCGCCAATATTTAGTCAACATCTGTGATTCATTTCTAAACTGAAATACTAGCAATTGAGAAACCTGTTAGCTTGTAGAAATCTTAAGGGAAGCATACCGTCGTGTGTAGGCTACAAACAAACACGGGCTGAGTCCCAAATGAATGCTTACTCCCTGCATGTGCTCTTAATAGGTCATTGCAGCATTTTGAGTAGATTTCTTTGTCTGAAAAGTTTAGAAGACAAATGACCTCTTTTTTTAGGGGGAAGAAACTAAATCATATATTAGAACCAATGTACATCTGTCAGATTTTTATTAATTCAGTATTCTCAGAACATGAAATGTTTAAGGAACAGGAGAAAAGCGAGGAGTAAATTAGTTTATAATGTGTAAATGTTATAATGTATTTATAATGAATATAGTTTATGTTTATATTGTATAATCAGCTGCTTGTTTTGAACTGCTGCTATAATCAAAATACTGTTTTGTACTCATCCTGTTTACAATATACTCATACTGAACATCCTTTCAACACACTTATTATTATTATTATTATTATTATTATTATTATTATTATTATTATCTTATTTGCTGTAGAAGAGTAATGATTTATAATCACACTATTCGGTGTCACATGTAAGACAATGGGCTTTGTTTTTGAGTCTGGATGCTCGTAAGATTTCTTCCTCATGTCCTCTCAGGGAGTTTTTCCTTGCCACTGTCGCCTCTGACTCGCTCATTAATGATCTAAAGTTACTTTGTGATTTCTGTAAAGCTGCTTTGTGACGATGTCCGTCATTAAAAACGCCACACGGATAAAACTGAGAGACACTGCAGTTGCTCGATGTTATAAAAGTACTGATGATACACAAGATTTCCAGGAGAAGTGTATCCTAACATGATGATATGTTAAAATGTTGATCGTCGGCAATTTTTGGTCAGTCAGCAATGGCGTGGAATGAGAAAGAAATGGAAAATATTAATGACTGTTGGCGAATGAAATCAGTGCAGCTTGTGCTTATTAGTGATGGGAAGTTCGGATAATTACTAACTTGGATCTTTGAATCTCGTTCAGAATCTTTTTTTCGAGTCATTTCATTCATTTCAGCAGAGTATAATTAAAATCTCTCTCTCTGTCTCTGTGTGTGTCCAGACACGAATCACTCTCTAAGACAACACGTTGTTCTCAAGTCATAGTAAAGATTTGTTCATGAGCGACACATCACTAGTGCATATAGTCTGTTTCCCTAAATGCAGGCTGCATATGACATTGAAACCATGTTTATTCAGTGAATATAAATTACGCAGCCCTCCATAATTGGAAGTAAAAGGGAACATAAGAGTCAACGTTTATAGAAATTCGGTCATTTAAGTTAAATTATACAAATAGTGTTGGAAGTGTAAACATAAGATTGCTCTGTGTATAATATAAAACTCTTCTTGTTCATCTAAATGAATATTAACACTATATTATTTCGGACTCAGCCATGTGGATTTCGGTGAAATTGGAGTGGCGCCATCATGTGTTTCATATGAGTTATTATAACAAAGGCATTGCTGTTCAAGTAAAACTGTTCCACAAAGTGGGTGAATGAAAGTTGGCATCATGCAGTTTGCATGGATGAAAAAATGAAATTGTACTTCTGATTTACAATTTAAAAAAAAAAAACCCCAACAAAACATTTTGAAAGAAAAATGAATGTGTATCGTGCAACAAGACAGTGATACAAAATAAGTAGAAAGGAACCATAAGAAAGAAGTCATATGTTTGCTATGACCCTTTTGGTCTCCGGATTAAATTTGAAGAAGGCGTTGCATGAGATTTAGCAGATATTTTTGAGAAAAAAGGGGTTGAATAATCTGCTCAGAGGATACAAACCACCATTAGAGGCAGTTATGAAGGCACTTGGTGTGGTACTGTTTGGTACCACAAGGTACTGGGTAATTTGGATACTGGATAATAAAGTAATTTAGATTAATTTCAGAAAGTGTGATGCAAACTTTAATCTTACAATTTAGAATTGAATAATATTCTTATATACTATACTAATACTTATTTAATATACTAATATTCCTTAGCATGTATTATTTGAACATTTTAGTTACTAGTGATAATGAAAGAACATCGGTAAAACGAAATGTAAAAAAATTATATATATATATATATATATTTCATTTTATCTTAAGACTTTGGAAATGTTTTCACTTTAATGTGTGTATTAAGGCAGAACACAGTGCTAAGTATTTCTTTTAGTCTGTGCAGCTGCTGAAAAAATCTATATAACTGAAGTGAATCTTAAATCCCAGCAGCAGCAGACTCCTAGCATTCACCTTTCGCGCATCACCTTTCGTGCCCTGGCATGAATTTCTCCGAGCTCCTGAAGCAGTCCAACCAGCTGTGCAAACTCTCCCCTGATGGAAAGTATTTGGTATGGAATCAAATCTCAGCATTTGATATAGGTGTCATAACTATCTCCTAATGGAAATTATGATCCTAAGCATCTTTGATAAAAACTCAATCTCTGTTATATAAATATGACTTGTGTATAGGCCCTGATTATTATATGCTTAACAGTGCTGTTATCTCTCATTTCAATATGGGTTATAGATCATTTCCCACCCTCTAACTAACCCCTTGTGTCTCGCAGGCCACCTGTGTTCAGTATCGCCTGGTAGTGCGGGATGTCAGGACTCTGCAGATTTTGCAGCTTTACACTTGTCTGGATCAGGTGGTGCACATGGAGTGGTCTTCAGATTCCCTCTTCATCCTCTGTGCGATGTACAAAAGAGGACTTGTACAGGTACTTGCAGAACTTATTAGTCCTGCTGCTGAGAGTCAGATGAGCTAATTAGGTGGGGGAAATAATGAACAGTTTCCTGGAAGTGCGTGCCTTTAGTGTGGAAATGTCATGAATGAATGATGCATTCGAAAGCGGTATATCCAGCCTTGCCTAATTGGTAAAAGATGTGCAAAATGATTTGGAGCAATAACTTCTTTGTTTAGATTCACATTGCCTGCATCGTCTTTTAAATGAATATCCCTGTCCATAATCACTGTTCAAAAGAATAGAAAAAAAAAAAAAAGACTTACCTTTCTAAAGGAAGCCAGCGCCAGTCCTTCATTTTGTCCCAGGCTCAGGAGTGCAGATGGAACGGAAGCTGTGAACAGGGCTGTTCTTAGTGGTGATGGTGTGCACGTTCACGTGTAAGCGTGTTTCTCTCTCTCTTTCTCTCTCTCTCTCTCTCTCTCTCTCACAGGTGTGGTCTCTGGAGCAGCCAGACTGGCGCTGTAAGATAGACGAGGGCTCGATCGGACTAGTCTCCTCACGCTGGAGTCCAGACGGACGTCACATACTCAACACCACCGAGTTTCACGTAAGTGTGAAGTCAGGAGGCGTCTAACCCGTGCCATGTCAACTGTCGCTGCCTCGTAACCGAGGACCTGAAAATAGCAGGCTGTCGGGTGGAACAGGGCTGGCTTCAGACCTCAAATAACCATCTAACATAGTGCGCTGAGCTATGTCCTGCGCCTGTTCACTTTACAGTCAAGTCAATGAGGGGGGAAAACCAGGGAGGGATCGTTTATTGGGGTTACTGGTATCATACGATTACCATGTGTGTGTAAGCATTCTTACTCCTTAACAAATTCCTGGAAAAAAAACAACACTGGAAAGCAAGTCTGGACTGAATTAATTAGAAACAAATAATCTCAGGCCTTTAATTTAATTTATTTAGAAAGTGTCACTCAGTATAGCTTTGGTGGATTGTTGTGCAATTTATAATACTTGAAATACATTGAAAGACAAATTTAGAAACCACATCTTGTCTTGTGATAAGCTCCAAACTCATCATATGGAAAATCCGAAGTTGGAATTTCCCTCCTAAATTTGTTAGTTTGTGTAGTGGTTTAGGTTGCTCCATGAATTCACACATGCTTAACTACTGTGGATGTGGGAAGTATATCCTGATCCAGAGGTGCTTCTGAAATGGCCATGAAAGATACCCAGGACAGTGTAGAAATACATGTGAATCACTCTACATCCCTCTATCTCTGCCTGTTAGGGTTACACGTGGGCTGAGTGCCAGAGCAGGAGATGCCTGCCGCCTGAACTCGACTCCAAGAGTCACTGACAGGTGCTGAGACGGAGAGCAGCTGTGTCTGGGAATGAAAGAGGGGGCACAGAGCTGGGTGTCTGTGGCATTCTCACTTTCTCTCCCACTCAGTAGCAATCAAAATTCAGACTTTGTCTTTCCAATTCTCTCTGACGTGACGGTTTATTGTCACAAAGTGAAATGAGTAGTGTTGATTTTCTGTCATGTTAGTTAATGTAATGTGTGTATGTTGGAGGCAGGCAGGTGTAGTAAAGCTCCGTCATTAACAGCGTTTGCGCACAGGTGAGAGGTTAAGAGTTCAGTCCCTGGCATTAGGCTTCAGATGACATCGCATTCACACTAGATAAGGATACGTTAAGGTGGGGTTATAAGGTGGTTTGCCTGTTGGGACTTTGGTTTCATGGTAGTCATAAACAGGATGCTAACTTGTTTGGGAACAGCTGTGTGGTGTTAATGCAGCCAGTGTGTTTTTTTTTTTTTTTTTTTTTTTTTTTTTTTTTTTTTTTCCCTGCCCCTTGTAGAGTTTATTTGCAGACAGACGGGGATACATGTGTGTTGTTACGGCTAACGGACTTTCCAGTGGCACGTCATATTTGGATAGTGATAACTACGGTGAAAATACGTTTTGTGAGAGCATTTAGGTGATTGTGGTTGCCTGAAGGCTGTGGTTTATAAAGCAGGCAATTGTTAAATGGATTCATCAGTGGTGATGTACTCCTTGCGTATGCCAAAATTCTAATTTACGACATGTCTAAAACGCAAATGACTAGTATTGGATTCATAACAGACTATGATTATTATGCATGTGAAGGCTGAATATTATGGACTATTGTTTTATATGCGCTCCTGAATTTTTTAATTCTGATTGGGCAGAAGGTGTTGTAACAGCACGGCTCAAACATTAATGCTGACTGTAATTCAAATCACAAGTTTATATTAATGCTCTCTTTCTAATGTTACTGTTTCTGTAGCAGCAGCTCATTCAGTGACTTTTATGATGAGCGATCTAAAAAAAATCCAAGAGTAATAAGTATAAATGGATAAAACTTGCCATTTAACAAAGAAATATGTATAACCAGTGATGTGGAACCAAGTTTCTGTAAGGAGACATTTAACATTTATCGGAGAAGCCAGTGTCAACGCTTTGTAATCACACCACACTGAACAGGTGATGCTGTAGTGTGTCACCTTTAAAGATTGACCTAAACACACATGAAAATGCAGAGAATATGAAAACCGGGAAATAAGGTACAGGTGAGCATAATTAGAAACAGACCACTTAAAAGATGAGGTGGAGACTGATAACTAAACACGAACTTAAAAAAAAAAAAGAAGAAAAAAAAAGAAAAGAAACACTTGTTTTCATGGGAACTGGACACACATAGGACACACAAATTTGCTCAAACATTTCTGTGATATTTTGCAAACACACAATATACAGTGGTACTTGACAGTTTGTGATCCCTTTAGAATTTTCTATATTTCTGCAGAAATATGACCTAAATCATCATCAGATTTTCTGAAAGTCCTAAAAGTATACAAAGAGAACCCAATTATACAAAAGTATTATACTCGGTCATTTATTTATTGAGGAAAATGATCCAATGTTACATATCTGTGAGTGGCAAAAGTATGTGAACCTGTGCTTTCAGTATCTGGTGTGACCCCCTTGTGCAGCAACAACCGCAACTAAACGTTTGTGGTAACTGTTGATCAGTCCTGAACACCGGCTTGGAGGAATTTTAGCCCGTTCCTCAGTACAGAACAGCCTCAACTCTGGGATATTGGTGGATTTCCTCATATGAACTACTTGCTTCAGGTCGTTCCCCAACATTTCTGTTGGATAAAGTCAGGACTTTAACTTGGCCGTTCCAAAACATTAACTTTATTCTTCTTTAACCATTCTTTAGTAGAACGGCTTGTGTGCTTAGGGTTATTGTCTTGCTGCATGACCCACTTTCTCTTGAGATTCAGTTCATGGACAGATGTCCTGACATTTCCCTTTAAAATTCACTGATCTATTTCAGAATTCATTGTTCCATCAATGATGACAAGCCGTCCTGGCCCAGATGCAGCAAAACAGGCCCAATCCGTGATACTACCACCAGCATGTTTTACAAATAGGATAATGTTCTTGTGCTGGAATGCACTGTTTTCCTTTCTCCAAACATAACATTTCTCATTTAAACCAAAAATTCTATTTTGGTCTCATCCATCCATAAAACGTTTTTCCAATAGCCTTCTGGCTTGTACACATGATATTTAGCAAACTGCAGACAGGCAGGAATGTTCGTTTTGGAGAACAGTGAATTTCTCCTTGCAAGCCTGCCATGCACAGCGTTGTTGTTCAGTGTTCTCCTGATGGTGGACTCATGAACACTAACATTAGCCAATGTGAGAGAGGCCTTCAGTTGCTTAGAAGTTACCCTGGGTTCCTTTGTGACCTTGTGGATTGTTACAGGTCTTGCTCTTGGATTGATCTTTGTTGGTCGACCACTCCTGGGGAGGGTAACAATGGTCTTATATTTCTTCCATTCGTACACAATCTGTCTGACTGTGGATTGGTGGAGTCCAAACTCTTTAGAGATGCTTTTGTACACTTTTCCAGCCTGATGAGCATCAACAACTCTCTATCTGAGGTCCTCAGATATCTCCTTTGTTCATGCCATGATACGCTTCCACAAACATGCGTTGTGAAGATCAGACGCTGATAGATCCCTGTCCTTTAAATAAAACAGGGCTCTCATTCGCACCTGATTGTCATCCCATTGATTGAAATCACCTGACTCTAATTTCACCTTCATATTAACTGCTAATCCTCAAGGTTCACATACATTTGACCACTCACAGATATGCAATACTGGATCATTTTCCTCAATAAATAAATGGCCAAGTATAACATTTTTGTCTCATTTGTGTAATTGTGTTCTCTTGGTCTAATTTTAGGACTTTCCCTGAAATGTTTTATGTTAGTTCTTTGTTCTGTCGTTTTTCTCTTGGTGCTAGAGCTGGATTGTTTTTTTTGGTTTTTTTTGAGCAGCTCCGGCTCAGTTTGTAGACACCAAGATTTACGAGCCAACTAACACTTTGTCCCAGGTGTAATAATCCAAGTGTTTGCTGAGTGTTGTAAGAGGCTCTTGAAAGAAGAAACCCAAGGGCACTGTTGAATAGTATACCTTTTGAAATGATGCCACATTGTTTGGGATCTTACCAACAATGTTTGTGCCATCATTAAACTACTGAGGCTGCTTACGGTCTCGGTTTTCTAATAGCTCATACTCAAAATGCTGAGCATTAGCCATGGCCCAAAATCCCCAGGCTGGCAGGGGTGGCATCTCCTGCCCCCTTAGCATGTCTGGCCGTCTGTATCAGATTCAAGTGAGAATCAAATCTGTAACAGGAGCATTGGCACTGTATCGTTTTAAAGATGTTTTCTGATGTGGAATGCCCTGGCTTAATCCTTTGCTGACAGGCAGGTCTATGTAAAGATTCTTACAAATGCCACTGCAGCTTCTTGCATACAAAGGGGCTTTCCCAGTGTGAATCATATTGATTCATTTCATTTCCAAATATGTTCTTTGGTGTATTCTGTAAACGTTTTAGTTGCATTCTTTGTGTTGTCTTTGCACTGTAAGCATTATTGTTTCACTATTTTACCCAATTTAGATGGACTGTGTACTTGGGTTTTGCATCAGCAATAATAGACAATGTTGGGTTGCAGTTTTTTAAACCAGCCTTCAATGTGATACTGTTGTTTTCTTATGGCTGTGCATGGAGCTGCAGCTGTCACGGTGCTGAATATTCCCATGTGGTTTCAGACATGGTGCTGACACGTGTCTGTCTTGGCTGGCTCGCCGAACCCCTGAACGCTCTAGCCTCACGAGCTCCTCGGGCCTCCGTTGCAATGCGTTGCAACACGGAAGAATCATCTCCCAACTTCCTCTCCACTGTCCTAGAGTTTTAGATTTCAGCTATGCCAGGCCTCTCTCTCTTTCACACCAGTTCCCCTGATAACCCACTCTGTGTAGCAGACGTGATGAGAGGCGGCATCGCTTAAAGTGCTCACCCTGTTGAGATGCTGGTTTCCAAAGAACTGAGATGTCTGATGCAGCTGTAGTGCTTTGCTCAATCCATTCATGGCCGAAGACAGATAGCCATGAGAGGGGGAGCAGCTGATGCACCTCAGGTGTCCTTCTAGGCCTTGAGTTAACCAGAGGACACACCAGGGGAGCACAGAGAGCATCCTCCGTTGTAGGGCTAAATTTGTGATGTATCTGTGAGTTTATTAGATATGTTTCAGGAAGAGAGAAAGGAATAGCTTTCGATGTGCTTTCCATAAAGTATGTTAACTCCTAAGGCTACACAGTGGCTAGCTTGTAAAAGAGTGTATGAGTACTTTCCACTTTATAGGCCACCTCATACTGATTTAATGGTTTAATTACAACCAACAGAACATGTAGATTTACATTTTACATATACACGTAAGGCATTTGGCTGATGGCCTTTTCCAGAAGAACGCTATAGAGCGATAGTGGTTAATGGCTCTACCCCCAGGGTTTTCTGTACAAATATAATTCACTATACACACATTCATGCACATCAATGCCATATGTTGTTAACATTAATCTTTTTGTGCATTTTCAACTGTTACTCCATTTGCCTAGTCCAAATCTGAGTGAAACTGTTTTAGGTTCATTTTCTCTTTGCTCAGATTTTGTTTCACACGTCAAAAGAAAACACTTGCTGAGGGTCCTATCAGAGTTGAAGCATGTGCTAATCTCATGCATTTGGAAATGTGTGGAAAAAAATGTCTGTTTTAAAAATCTATCTAAAGAATATGATGTTTAGGGGGAATGGTGGGTTGGGGGTTCAAATCCCACATGTTCTCTCCGTGCTTCAGCGGGTTCTTCTGGGTACACTGTTACAAAGACATGCGCTGTAGGCAGATTGGTATTTCCAAATTGTCTGTAGCATTTGAATGGTTGTGTGAATGTGTGTGATTATGCCCTGAAATCGGTTGGCACCCCATGCAGGGTGTCCCCCGCCTCGTGCCCCGAGTTTCCTGTGATAGGATCCAGGCAGACCGTGACCCTGTGTAGGATAAGAGGTATGGAAAATGGCTGGATGGATGGATGTTTATATTAGGGGAGTTAAGGTTTGACATTTTCACAATAGGACACTCTAGTCCGAAATTAGCACGGTTTCATTGTGTCACAGTATTAATCGAGTATAAATCGAACTCCAAGCCAACAGTGTTGACAGGGATGTCTCTATCCACCGACAAGTCTAGTACTTCATGTTGCTAATTTTTATGCCTGAAATGCCTTTAAAATATTTAATTTGACCTTTTTGTGACCTTGACCCTGTTTGGATCAATTCCAAAATCCAATCAGTTCATCTGCTGTATAAAAAGTTATTTGTATATAAATCCTACAACCACTCAGACTACCTGAAAACCTAATGCCTGTACCATTTAGTGGCAGAGGCATTAAAATCAATCCAGTGGTGAAAATCTTTGTACAAAATGCCTTTTGCATATTTTGGTGTATGTAAAAAGATCAAATCCCCTAATTATTTTCTTTTTTATAAAGATTAAAATAATATATATATATATATATATTTTTTTTTTTTTATAAATAGTTCACATCTTTTCACTTCAAAGATGAATAAGATTTGGCATACAGCTGTACGTACAGTATTTATAGTTACTTGGAGCAATTATTTATCATTCCAAGCCTTCTCATTGTTTTGTGCTTTAAGCAATATAAAATAGCTTTTGTTGTTTAATATGGCCTTCTTTCTTTATTCTTACAGTTAAGAATCACTGTCTGGTCTCTTTGCAACAAATCTGTCTCCTACATCAAGTACCCTAAAGCCTGCCAGAAAGGTGAGTGTGCGAGATTGAAACCTAGCTTAGACAAAGCGAAAAAGCTTCAGAAGTTTGCAAACATCACCAACAACCTTGCCATCGTCAGGGATGGACTTCAGCGCAGACGGACACTACATGGCTCTAGCTGAGCGACGAGACTGCAAAGATTACATTAGTATATTTGTTTGTGACGACTGGCATCTTCTCAGGGTGAGCATTTTCTTTTTCTTAACCCACTACAGTCCACTTACTGTGAGAGTCAGGAGAGTCAGGGTCCTAGATGGTGTTCCCTGTCTATGGAGTTTGAGGATTCTGTTGTAAAGACAGTATTATAAGAAGTCAGCTGGCTAGGTGAAGCCTTTATGTATTATCTGTCATGCTCAGATTATTATTAATTTGGGAGTATTATGATTTTGACATATCGTGACACTGTACTGCAGCATTTTGAGACAGAAACACAGGACCTAGCAGGGGTGGAGTGGTCTCCTAACGGCTGTGTGCTTGCAGTGTGGGACGCCTGTCTCGAGGTGAGAAGCCATCTCATTAATGAGGATTAACGAGGAATGTCCTGAGATCCATATGTGATATGAACACTGTGATCGAGAATGAAACATCTAAGAATACTCGTGAACATAATAATTCCACAAAGTTTCTCAAATTTTGTTGTTGTTGTTTTTAAAGTATCTAATATATGTATATTCTTCTAGTACAAAATGCTGCTGTATTCCCTGGATGGGCGTCTGCTATCAACCTACAGTGCTTATGAATGGTCACTGGGCATTAAATCAGTCGCCTGGAGTCCCAGTAGCCAGTTTCTGGCCATCGGTAGCTATGATGAGAAGGTATAACCTCTACAAAAACACAACCTGCTTTTAGCCTCTGACATTAAGATGTTTGACATAAGGTTATGCTTATAATGTATTAATTTAATCGTTTAAGCCAATGGTTCTCAAACCAGACCTCAGGTCGCCAAAGACAGTCCATAGTTTTGTTTTGTTCCGACTCCCACAACATAGATGGAGAAAAAAAATGGATTATCTTAAGAGGAAATAAATTTATATGTAATTTTCTGCGATATATTCTAAGAACCATTGACTTGCTAATACAAACCAGTGTCTCTAAAGCTATTATGGTATGGTTGTTTTCCATTAGATTCGGATCCTGAACCACATCACCTGGAAGAAGCTCGTCGAGTTCGAGCATCCAGCTACAGTCGCTAACTCCAAAGCTGTATGCATTTATTCCAAATTTTGTCCATTGTTTCTAGTCACTTGATATACACTTGATATAGTTCTGCTAGTATTTGGAATTTGTTGTGCATTCTCATGGCTTATAGAGGAAGATGGCTGAGACATGGCGGCATACAGTATGTGTATGCAGAAAGCTGGATGGCGTTTGAGGACGTTTGTTTGTTTGTTATTAGGTGGTGTACAGAGAGGTGGAGAAAAAGCCTGTTGTTGGCATCGAGGATTTGTCCAGTCATCAGATCGCCACGACAAGTTCCTTATTCAACACACAGAGCAAATGTAAGGCCTATACGTGTGCATGAAGCAGATTATGTTTTTATAGTGGAGCTCTGTTAATGTTGCCTTGTATGGATCGAGGAGGAAAGAACAGAACAATAGACAATCAACAGATTGATTTTAAAAAGTAAAATAATTCCCAAATGATACATTTTTTAATAATATTAAGCACAAAGAAATATAATCATTCAAAATCAAGTTTAAAAATCTATTTTTATGTACATCATTCAGCCACTTCATGATGAAAATAGACCATAAATCTGAATATTTCTAATCGTCATCATATTTATTTCTTTAAATGTTTAGCTATTATATTACCTCAAGTAGCCTTCTGCTTTGGTTTATATTAGGTCGTGTTTGTTATCTTGCTGATGAGCTCTGTTGGTGTGTGTGTGTGTGGGTGAGGGTGTATGCTAATATTGCGTGTTATGCAGACAGTTGTGTTTGAGTGGAGCCTTAGGCTGGAAGGCTTGACATGGTGACAGGGCCATTATGAATTCCAGCACGCAGCAAAGTTGACCGACTATTTCTGTAGGCAGACCATTGACTGAGCTCTGCGCGAATGCCCCCGTATAAATCTTACGGCTGAAAACATAGCGCCTAGTGTCATGTTTTGACACAAGATCTCTTCCAAAATGCCTTCATCTCTGTTCCTAAAAACATGAAACCACCCACGCTGGCAGTCACACTTTGCCTGATTATTTTGCGTGGCTCAAATTCAAAGATTTGTTCCCGGAAACAGAGGTTGCACTGCACTTCCGGGGATGTGTTCACAGCAATCTGACATCCCACCCTCCTCTGAAACAAGTTGATATACACTATACTGTGGATAAACAGACATAACCCTGAATTGATTCAAATATCACAAGGAGATGAGTGGCACTGGTCTACAACTAGGATGTGTTTCTAAAGTTGAGATGTTTCTATTCAATTTGACTTTATTTCAGATGAGATTGCTCCATTGCCAGTCCAAGTGTCAGTGGTGAAGCCTGATCCAGATCGTGCCAACCCCAAAATCGGAATCTCTGCTGTTGCTTTCAGTGCAGACAATCGCTACCTTGCCACAAAAAATGGTAAGAATCTAATGATCAATATTATGTAATTGTTTTTAAATAGTTTGTTAGAATCAAGGGTAAATCTAGAAGCTTCTTTCACATACAGTATGTAATAGCCATTTTCTGATGAGTGCCCCCTGCCCCATTTGGCATCAGTACCAGTCATGAGAAGCATTACCGGCTGCCCGCTGAGTCTGGTATTTGGAGACATTTGCTGCTTTTAGCTGCTGTGTATTTCCCCTTTATTCTATCCACTAAACTTGATTCTTGCGAGCGCAAACTCCCTGACAAGTGTGTCTTCCTGTTTGGCTTGGTGGTGGGGTGTTAATCATCATTAAGTACTCTGATGAGTAGTAATACCACTGTGCTGGCTGACGCTGTGCCAACCGCGTGTCTCAGACAGCATGGCGCAGTGCGTGTGGCTGTGGGACATGCAGAGGCTGGGCCTGCAGGCCGTACTGGAACACGCTTCAGCTGTGCGCTGCTTCGCCTGGGACCCACGCCGGCCACGCCTGGCACTCTGCACCGGAAACGCCAAACTCTATCTGTGGTCCCCTGCCGGCTGTGTGTCGGTCAAAGTGGAAGTGGAAGGTGTAGGTGAGTGCAAGCAGCATTCAGTTACTGTTTCTAGGTCAAACCGAGTCATTTTACATTCATGCTAAAAAACTGATTCATCACAAATACGTCCCTATAGTACATGAAAAGAACAATGTTGTTTTTTTTGTTTTTTTTTTAAATTATATTATATTGAATAGATCCTGATTACATTTTTGACCCAAGCATAACAAGCTGAAATAAAAAAGTAAAAAAAAAAAAAAATCGGGTAAATCTGAAACGCCGGGGGAAGGTGACACATCCCTCCATCTCTTCTTTGCACTTCCAGCAACCAGCATTTGTGTTGTAAATATTGTTTATGTAAGGAATAAAACATAACAGGGTGTGCACCTCTCCAAAGTGGATTACTTTACCTCCTCCACACCCTGGTGGTTCTCTGAGATGTTCTGTGTAACTCAGGTTTACAGGTGCAGTCACTGTTCTGGCACTGTGATGGAGACTCTCTGGTCCTGTTGGGGAAAGATCAGCTGTGTGTGTGTTATATGGCCACAGATGGGGAGAAGTGAGTGCCAAGGAAAAGCCACTGGTTACATTAAACCAGCACCAGTGTCGTCCACTTCCATCTTAATTGGATCTATTTTAAAAGTAACTGCTCTCTGCTAGGGGGCAGACCTACACCAGTGTATAAGAATTAAAAGCTGATAGACTCTAGTGCTGGAAGATGGATGCGCTGCCTGGCAAAATCATTGCATCTGGTACATATGGTGTACTTTTTTTAAAATTTATTTTATTTTTCAGGCTTAGACGTTCGTTCAGAAGGACTCGCAAAATTATCATAGTGGTAGTATCTTCTTATGGTATTCCAGTAATATTTAAGCATTTTTGAGTCAAATTTCAGTCTACAGGTCTCAAGTGGCACAACAGAAAAGCGTGTGTCCTATTGTTGAGAGATTTTGATTGAGTTTGAATCCTGACAATGCCACAAATTTCTATCAGACAAGAATTTTGACGTTTTATACAAAATTTGCTCATAATAGAAGCCTAAGCATGGTCGTAAAACTGTCGAATGTTTAAAATACACACGTTTACACTAACACATTCAAACCCTCTCTGAACACCTTAGAACAACAGGTTTTCCCCAAGGTTTTTCAATATTCTTTTGTCACCACACGTTCTTCCTCCTTATAAATAATTCCCTGGAATATTCCTTTAAGTTAAAATAGTGTTGACAATTTAATAATTAAATGAAGTTTTCAGTGAATCTGGGGCTGACCATATGAAGAGCAGAGTACAGTAAATAAGTGTGCTAATAAGGGCTGGAATTTTTACATCAAAAGATAGCACTGCTGTGATGTTTAATGTACCTCAGGACTACAGGATTGTAATGCTGGAACACAAATACGCACAAGCTGAAGCTGTTCATGTTGTAATGTTCAGTATTGTCTGGTTTAAATGTTATATTATTTAAGACGCTAAATATTCATTAAGTAAGAGCATTAATATGTAAAAATCGACTGTATGACAGGATATTGCTCTCAACTCTGTTTTTACATGTGTTTTACATCTAGGCTTTATAGGGACCATGTTTTGTCTGATATAGGAGATATTTTTATCTGTAAATGTAGAGGTTAGGATTATTTTTACAGGCTCAGAATTTCTAATAAAGTTTTCTACAAATCTGTACTGTTTTCTTGAGCTTGAATGTTTGAGACTGCATCCCAACACACTCCCTTTGACTTTGTTTATTAACCGAGAAACCAACGTATAAGAATGTACAGCAATTTTAATAAGTTTGAGCATGAGCATCGTTACAGTACAAATCCACAGAACTGAGATGGAGATGACAGTGCTGAGGCTGGTACCGAAAACCAACCTTAAGCATGAAAAGGGGCAACAGTAACTAATAATCGGAGGTAATTTGGGTCTCAGAAAGTGGTCCAGCGGTTTAGACATCATGAGATTGAGGAGTGATGGTAGTTCTATTGAGTGAGGGGTAATTAGTATTAATCAGATATGTTTTGCCAGAGAAAAAGGGGTGTAAAAGCTGTAATGGGTGATGCGAAGTAATGACCAGATTACAAAAGGTCACGCACGTAAAAGCACTTTTTACACAGTAACCCGCATGCACAGTTCACATGCAACACTTTAGATTTGTACAAAAGAAAAATCCTTCAAACAGTGCCATCACTAGGAGGTTTAGTACAAAACACATAACCTTGTACTGTGAGAGAGAGAGAGATTAAGAAAAAAAATAAAATAAAAGTGCATACAAGTAAATAACCTATTAGGGAACCCGTATTAAATCCTCTGCACTAATCAGCTCCGGTTAGAATTAAACTCCTAACCCTCATTTGCATCCTTGAACAATAAAGCAGCATTTAAAATGAAAGTTACTAAATTACTAACCTAACCTGAGCCGGGATTAACGTCACAAACCGAGCCACTTTAGTTACAGCGAGGGAACATTTAGCAAAAGATTGCCCCAAGGTTTAATTCAAAGTGCAAATTATTTGTAATTTCTCAACAAATCTTGCACAGACTTCGCTGCTGTGAAGTGAGGCAGAACGTCTTGTATGATGAAAATGGAACAGACCAATGCTAAAGACAAAAATGCAATATCCTTGCCATATCCATGACAGGACCTCTGGGCCTTTTATATTCAGGAAAAGTCTACACTGAAAAAGATTTTAAAATAATGTTTACATTGGAACATTTGTGATGTGTTTGGCCATTCTGGTACAGATTTGTTAGTTGGTGCGGCAGTTTCATTATTCCAGTGAGAAGTTCGCAGATGTGGCACAGGACTGCAATGCTAGCACAGTTGCTATGGCAATTAATAGAAATCCAAGGAGAAAAGTCTCAAACATAAGGGATAATGGTCAGGTTTGTGTTAGCTCCTAAAACAAATGAGCAAGAGCTGCTTTTTCCAGACACATTCAACATCATATTAATGAGAAATCCACTGTAGAAGAGACAGGAAATGCTGGCCTCAAAGTTCCAGAATACAGTGCAGGTGCACGGAGTTACGACAGAGACGCAGCTCGGATAGCTGGCGTTAGTCGGATGTTTTGGAAGCTGGTCTGTTGAGTTGTGTACATGTGAGGAAGTGAGAAAGCTGGACTGACTAAAGGATTAAAGCGCTGCTGTGTCGCTCTCTTTGGAGCAAGGGCTAAATCGCAGTTGCACTGCTGGTAGTTGAATGGCATTGTGGGTAAATAAAAGTGAAGTAAAGGTGATCAGTGAAAAATAGACCAACAAAATTTAAACTTAATAAAGTCAACTCCGTTTCCTTACAAAAGAAAAATCACAGGAAGAGCACGTGTTATTTATAAAGATCAATATGCAAGTCATTCACAGTGGATTTTTCATTTAAGTTAATAAATAATAATGCGTACATTTATAATCATAGGAAATGTCTGGACTGAAATAGAACATAATTCATCAGTTCAAACTTATGAACAAACTCCTCAACTTTCACCCGCGGAAGCTGCTTACCAACAACAAGTTTTCAGCAGTGTATGACTTTACAGTCCTTTACGTTATTAGTACAATCATCATCACCTTTTGCTTCACGAGCCGCTCCATTCAAAACTCGCTGCATAAACAGTCTGGTTCCACAAAGATCAATTTACACATCACTTCCCTACACACAAGTCAGCAAGTCATCATTCACTGGTTAATGAGAGCTGAATTCATACATGAATTAAATCAATTAGTGTGACTATACTTCAGTGCCTGGCTGGTGCAAGCAGACACAGTTTAGATCACATGGTAAGATTAATAATCTTAGAAACATCAGTGACAGTAATGTTAAAATTCATTGGTGCAAGAATGTCCTATTTTTTTTTTTGTTTTAATACTGGGTTTCAAACTTGACAATCACAGTAGATTTTTAAAATGAATTAATTTAGGAATAGTGGTTATAATAATGCTTAGTACTTGTAATATGATTTTTTTTATTTATTTATTTTTTTTAAAACAAGGTAATTTAAGAAAATGTTTGAACAGGCATTTCATTGAAATTTCTCATACTTATAGCTTATCGATGACAACACTACTAGTTTCAGTGTAACCAAGAGAAAGTCGTTCACCTAACTGCTGTCTGTAAAGTCCACAATTTAAAAAAAAAAAAAAAAAAAAAAAAAAAAAAGTCTTAGTAATTACACACTGACTGTGTGTGAGATTTGAGAGAACGTTGAGGTAAAGTTAGCTAGCTATGTGTTTTTGAACAGTTGTGCGCCAAGCAATGGTAAGAAAACAGCAAGGCGAAAGGCTGGCGTTAATGCTAATAATTAGAGGCATCTCCATTTTTTTTTATTTTTTTTTTTAGCCAATCAAAGAGAACACACACACAGGCTCATAAGTCTCATCTGTTACATCTAGCCTCCTTTCCCCTTCAGTGAGCTAAAAATATTATTGCCATTTGGTCTGACTGCTGTTTCCTGTATCGTCATAGCAACGGGTCAAAAATCATAAATGCCAAGGCTAATCAGTGTATGTTGCACTTCTGCTATATGCAATAAAAATAAAATAAACGGGTGTGTATGTTTTCTGCTGTTGCTGAATACTGAAATTATGGATATTCAACTGTTCACCGACAACGAACATTTTCTGTCAGTCTGTCCCCATCATTAATCTGAACATCTGATCAAGCATGTTAATAAAGGGATGTGGGGAATTACACACTAAATTGGCTTGCCTTTTTTTTTTTTTTATGGCTAATACCTAAGGTCATTGTGGCAAATATTTTGTCCTATTCCATTACTTGTACTTGTATATAAAGCGCACCAGCATCACACACTCCAAATCCCACATCGACATACTGTTTAGGAAACACACTTAGTAGAGTGGGACACAAAAATGAAGCAGGATGGCACGAGCCCAGTAAAGGGGCATCAACGTTGGCATCGGATGCTTCCAGGCACATGCTGAGGAGCCAGCGAGACACACTGGTGGTGTGAAGAGGGGCACGCTTCACACCCCACTTAAATCTGGCAAGTAACACAAAAGGGATTCATGGAGCTCGACATATTCAAGTGCAGCAATGCAGGTTAGATGAACTAGAAGCCGATCTTGCCTCTGGTCATGGAGTAGCCCAGTTTGGCCTCGTTGTTGATGAAGGACATGATGCCAAGGTAGGTCTCGATGAGCAGCGGCCGCTCCAGCAGCAGCACCCCGTTCGACCGGCCCGGGATGGGAAACTCCTTATGAGCTCGCTTTACCGCCTGGATCAGCTGAATTTTAAAGTTCTCCAGCTGAAGAATGAAACAGGAAGGTCACTGCAGCCAGCTGGTGATCACTCAAAGCAGGATAACCGCACGCAGCATGTTTACGTTTATATACATTTGCTCGCTTGGCCGACGCTTTCAAGCAAAACGATTTAAAATTCTACACGGGATACAAGTGAGCAGTTGAGATTAAGGGTCTTGTTCAAGGACCCACAGTGGCAGCTTGGCAGTGCTTGAATTTGTAGCTCAAAGCCTTAACCACTAAGCCACCTTAAATTAGTGCGATTCAGATTAGACAGGTACAATGCACTTAGTATAGATAATTGAAGAGCTTGAAGAGTTATAGTATCTGGTTTGTGGATTTACCTGGCAAAGGGAAGCCACCTTTTCATCAGCGTGGGCCATGGGGTGCTCTGTGAAGGTGGCATAGGGCATGTCAGTGGACCAGGGGTTCCAGCGGTTTAGGAAAGAAGGCCTCGGGCGTTTATCCCAATGTATGCGAACGCCACTGCCCTCTCTCCTGTAAACAGACAACAATCGATTTCGGATTTTAGTCGATCTGGGGATTTAAAAGGCTACACTGTTGTGAGCAATTAATAACGGGTCAAAACAACAGAGTAACCATGAACTTCCTAGACCCGAAAAAAATCTACAAATAGCATAACATCATATTGTCAGACTCTGAGGTTGTCTTTTGTGCTTCATGTCCAAGCAGAACGCAACACTGACACACTAAAAGATAATGGCTATAAAGGTTAAATTTGTTTTACTAGCAAGACAGAACACTGGGACACTTTTGCTGTCTGATTATTCGGATCAACATGTGAAACACCAACCCAGGCCCATGGGTACTCTATACAGGATTGACTGTTATTTAGAAAAGGGGAAGTATTCATTGTTTTGTCAGGGGACCTTATATATGTGGCACTGATGGTGTTCGAAAGATCAGGTCATTTTAACGAAGCGTGATGCACGCATCCTTCTCTCCGCTCTCACATGATCTTACTTATTCAGAGATTTTGGTGGAAACTCGAACTCTCCAACTGAAATGGTGTCCACGGCGTTTAAGGAAATTCTGATGACCTGCTGACACAGCAAGTTTATGAAGTCATATTTGCAAACCAGAAGGGATCTGCAAGACACCACAACACAGCAGACATCAGCACACTAAGAGCTGTTCAACTCCACTGGTAGGTTAATACATCACAAGATGAACTTCCTCTCTCACCTCTCGGTTATGAGCACCAGTCTCTCCTTTTCATTGTTCCAGTGATCGAGTCTGTAGAGAAAGCGCACCAGGTTGGTCAGATTTAAGACTTTAATCCGTATGATCATGACTGTGAGAATTCAAACAATTTATATTTTCATATGATCTCCAAAACCAGTCTTATGTTATCATGTAACATGTATTTGAAAATGACAGGATGTAAGAGTTTGGATTTTCACCCTTTCTAGTATTACTGTAAGCTGCTTACAGAAGAATGTAGGTTACATCACCAAACTCACAGCAATCTGGTTTGCTGTTTACTCTCACACTTTCTCTACTCTAGAAAGTTCATACTGACTCCAACCCAACAACCGACACAAAGCTGGCTGTAAATAACATGATTGTGAAGGTGACCACGCAGCACGGGAACACTGTACTATAAGAGTATTTTCCCCCTACAAACTGAAGCTTTAATCCTGCATCATAACTGCACCTCATAGGCCATCCAAATGTTTAAATGATAATATACTACATAACATTATGCACAGAATAACATTTACACTTGTAAGGCTGTTTGCACTTTATGTCTGATTTTCTGTTTCAAACAAAATTTCAAAATCAGAACAAACAAGGAGTTTATTTTTAATGATGGACAACATCAATGAGTCTTGTGTTTCACACACAGTGATATAACAGTATAATTATGGTAAGAGCCAATGAGTGAGCTAGGAAAAAAAAATATGAAAATGCCCATAATGTGGACCACAGAGACAAGGGCCTTGACTACGTTTACATGGACAGCAGTAATCTAATCATTGACCTTATTCTGAATAAGACAATATTGTGATTAAGGTGTT
>JANDJT010000190.1:6502790-6532723 GCA_024331685.1 Stegophilus panzeri | reverse complement strand
ACGTATCGACATACAGTTCGTCTTCGTTATGGTACCGTATACAGTTTTGGGTGTTTCATTTTTAATTTTACGAAAGCGTCAAGTGCAGTTAATTATTTGTCATGCTATACGTGTTAATAGATGACTGCTTGAAGCCGTGGGCTGCGTCCCAAACCGCGTACTTACCTACTATATAGAAGGTACGTACGTGGTTTCGGATGCACCCGTGCTCTCTTGTTCCCCGTCAAACGGTTGAGCACTGCCATGTGTGTTTCCTGTCGCAAAATGCAGCGAAATCTCCCACACGACATTAATAGTGTGATTAAGGTGTGTACATGTCTGTAATGCACTGCGATAAAGTGACTAAAATAGGAGTACTCCACATGTCTTCATTCAATTTGTGTTTACTTCGAGTATGACTTTAGCAGGATTAAGCTCATCCGAAATCACTGTTTACATGGTAGTTTCTTAATCAGAGTATCGTCTTAATCAGGTTAATATCGGATTATTGTTGTCCATGTAAACATACTGAATCTTGTAAAACAAAGAATGGAGTTTTGCATTTTCTCCTTCTTACACTTTGTGTTTTGTCTATTGTTAGGCAAAACACTCCAGCTCCATCTTTGTTTGTTTGTGTAACATGGTAGCACAATCACGCTAATTCAGGACTGATCGAACTGCACGTTACAGTAGTAATTATGAGATGGAGTCCATTTTCAACATCTTTAACATGAAGTGAGGTAATGAAAGAAAAAGGCAACTGACTCTGCTACGAGCCACACGCTCAGAACCTCGCCATCTTCTGAAGGCAAAGCCACTGTGCGGATATCGTTCACCGCCTGCTCGATGGTTCCTGGCTGGAGAACAAAAAACAAAAAAAACATAAGGTAAATATCAAATGCTGTTATTTACCTACTGATTATTAAAATAATACTTGATACCAATCATATACAACTTGACACCATGGTAGGATCAGCCTTACAGCTTTACTAAAGAAAACTGAATTAAAAATGTTAATCAAATGTACATTGATTCTTGCAGATGCGCCTTTTTATGCCTCACTCGCTGAACTAGAAAAGTACTGGAAACTAAAAGCAGAAGCCTCTCATCTTCGTTTGAGGCATCTGTTTTCGCCGATACAGCTTTCAACACGGTCATAATGGTCCATTCAGTGAGGCAAGCGTTATACATCAAATCAGCCATAACATTAAAACCACTGACACGTGAAGTGAATAACACTGTTCATCTCGTTAGAATGGCACCTGTCAAGCAGTGGGATATATTAGGTTCAGTCAGTTCTTGGAGTTGATGTGTTGGAAGCAGGAAAAATGGGCAAGCGTAAGGAATCCAAGCGATTTTGACAAGGGCCAAATTGTGACGGCAAGACGACTCCAAAACGGCAGGTCTTGTGGGGTGTTCCCGGTATGTAGTGGTTACCAACAGTGGTCCAAGGAAGGACAAATGGTGACGCATGGACACCCAAGGCTCAGTGATGCGCTTGGGGAGCGAAGGCTAGCCTGTTTGGTCTGATCCCACAGAAGAGCTACTAAAGACAAATTGCTGAAAATGTTAATGCTGGTTGTAATAGCAAGAGGTCAGAACACACAGTGCATCGTAGCTTGCTGCGTATGGGGCTGCGTAGCCAAAGTGTGCCCATGCTGACCCCTGTCCACCACCGAAAGTGCCCACAATGGGCACATGAGCATCAGAACTGGACCATGGAGCAGTTGAGGAATGTGGCCTGGTCGGATGAATCCCGTTTTCTTTTACATCATGTGGAAAGCCGGTTCGTGAGAGTCATTTACCTGGGGAAGAGATGGCACCAGGATGCATTATGGGAAGAAGACAAGCTGGTGGAGGAAGTGTGATGCTCTGGGTAATGTTCTGCTGGGAAACCTCGGGTCCTGGCATTCATGTGGATGTTACTTTGACACGTACCACCTACTTAAACACTGCTGCAGACCAGGTACTCGCCTTCATGCTAACGGTATTCCCTAATAGCAGTGGCCTTTTTCAGCAGGATAATGCGCCCTGACACACTGCAAAAATTGTTCAGGAATGGTTTGAGAAACATGACAAAAAGTTCAAGGTGTTGACTCGGCCTCCAAATTCCCCAGATCTCAATCCGATCAAGCATGTGTGGGATGTTCTGGACAAACACGTCCAATCCATGGAGGCCCCACCTCACAACTTACAGGACTTAAAGGATCTGTCGTTAACGTCTTGGTTCCAGATACCACAGCACACCTTCAGAGGTCTTGTGGAGTCCATGCCTCAACAGGTCAGAGCTGTTTCGGCAGCACAAGCGGGATCTACACAATATTAGTAGGCGATTTAATGTTATGGCTGATCGGAGTACGTATTTTTAAGTAGAGAATGGAGACTATGTGTTAAGAAAAGGTTTAATATAGGCATTAAAAACAAACATTTTATAGAGAATCTGGAGGCATTTGGATGATTTTTTTTTTCCAGAGGTTATATTGGTTCTTCAGTTTTACACAAAATTACATATAAACAGGGTTAATAAAAGCACGAAGACTGTCAATGAAGCTGTCTGATGCTTAAAGTCACTATATATAATTTTAGAGAAACGCAGTGAGTAGAAAGTAAAGGTTATTTTAAATGTAGTAAGTAAAATAACAATATAAAAAAAAAATCAAGTGAAAGAAATAAACTTAAATAACAGACTTAAGCACAGTACCAAAGGAACTGTATGTAAAAGGCTGCACTTCATTTACATGCTAAAATTGGGCCCTTAGCTTAGTATTATATATAACAAATCAGTGCCATTTACATACATATACATGTTATAACTTCGATTAATCATTAATCAAATCGAAATGTTATACACCTTAGTGAAAATTGACATATAAACGGATGTCAGTCTTACTAAAGCAAGTAAATGCCAAAGGACACACACACAAAAACAAAAAAAACCCAGAGTAATTTTTTTGCTAACCTGCTAAACTATTTAAAAGAAGACGTATTAATGACTAGTAAATACATAATTATATAATAATTGGAGAACAGTATTTATTTTTTATAAAGTTGTAAGGGAACACCTTTACACATGTCACTAAAATGACTAGTTTAATCTTATTAAAAACTTGTCTGGAGTATTTGCTAGCAGAAGCTTTAAATGAGCTGATAATAATTACAGCTAGCATTTCAGTCGTTATTAGCTGCCCTGCTTTACACTCCGGTTATTAATAACCTAATAAACTACTGTTTATTCATGTTCTGTCTAGTTCTTACCCTAAACACGAAATAATCCTTCACTTTTGCACGCATGGTTGGGTTTTGGACGTGAAAAGGCGTGAGTTTTTGGAGCGGAGAGCAGCAGGCTACAGCAGCTCCGAAGCCGAGGACAGGTTGGGCCTCACGCCCCGGACTGAACGCCACTTCCAGCCCGTCCAGCGCGTCCTCAACCCCGTCGGCGTGAAGAACCGCAGCCCCTGGACTCTCCGGGTCCATCGTGTCATTCAGTTGAAGCATATTATTCTAAACGTTTATAACTAACTGCAATATTAACTTGATTTGAGCTCAGTTTAGCTAATTACAGCGCTGTGATATTTCTGCAGGAGAAAGCAGTAGGTCCTCTGCAGAAGCTTGTTTTGCTTAGTGGGGAAACACCCACATGCTCCAGTCTTAAAGCCACATTCACCTACGCAAATCAGTGTAAATAAACCACTGTAAATAAATCAGTGTAAAAAAACCACTGTAAATAAATAAGTGTTTACAGAAATCCCCACAGCTTTACTGAGGTCACATCTGGTCTGGTTACAAATGAAAGTCACACTGTTGTGTTTGGATAACGATGCAGTTTTGAAGATGACTCTCGCTAGACTTTCACGGGCAAACAATAATATTAATAATTTAATAAATCTTTTTTTTAAATTGTTTTTTTAAAACTTTTTTTTTGTAATTGTCTTTCTTTCTTGAAACGATAACACCACAAAGTTTGCCTCAAACCTATTCGCTTAATCAGCAACGTTCATCTGTTGGGATTAGAGTTAAAGGAGCTCTGTGGTGCCCTCTGCTGGCCGCTTGGTGAACTGAAAGTAAGAAATAAAACATGATGTGACTTGCTGTTTTAGGAAAATTATCAATGACGGAGTGGCTCGAAATGAAGCGGTTACTATTACTACACCGAAGTTGATTATTTTCCAATAGCAGCATAAAAAGTGTTTTATTGCTCTTATACGTTTCATTTGTAAACCCTGCTGAAACACACACACACACACACACACACACACACACACACACACAATAGAAACCTTCAAAGAAATTGTAATGGTTTTAATGGTTATAATGGGAATTGTATTGGTTTTAATGGAAGCTGTAATGGTCCCTGTGAGTCTCTACTGGTAATTTGTTGCCTTCTATTGGTGGCATGTTATGTCTAGTGGATACCGTTAAGCACCAATAATGGTAATGTGCTTAGCTGATGGTTTGTAATGGTATTTGTAGTGGAAATCATTAGAATTTCTGTGATTGCTGGTTTCTCTTGTTACTTGTTTTGTTTTTTGTTTTTTTCAGGAGGGAACTCTAACAGTTTTTATTCAGTAAACATTGGCGTATTTATCTATAGTTACATAATGTCCATAAAAGTTAGTTCCTGTTATCACTTACATTATAGCAGTTCCTTCCCCAGCTTCTCCTTTTTCCTTCTCTTGAAAGTAATAAGAAAAAAAACACGCAGCTTGACATCCATCCATTTTCTGTACCGCTTATCCGCTTATCCTACACAGGGTCGTGGGGAGCCTGGAGCCTATCCCAGGGGACTTGGGGCACAAGGTGGGGGACACAATCACACACACATACATCCATTCACACATTATGGAAATGTAGAGAGGCTACAGTCAGCCTATAAACGCATATCTTTGGACTGTGGAAGGAAACCGGAGTACCCAGAGGAAACCTCCCTAGCAAAGGAAGAACATGCATGCTCCATGCACACAGGGAGGAGGTGGGAATCAAACCTCCAAACCTGGAGGTGCGAGGTAAACGTGCTAACCACTAAGTCACTGTTCCCCACAGCTCGTCATGTTACAGAGAAACTGCAAAGCACAAAGCCCTCTGTCCTGAAAACCTTCCCATGTCAGAAAATCTACTTAAATAAACAGCTCTTCACAGAAAACATCCACTATACCGATATATCCCAAATATCCACTATGAGGAAGTTTTACAATGACCACATTAAGATAAGATAAGATAAGATAAGATAATACTTTATTAATCCCCAGATGGAGAAATTAGGGGATTAATATAAACCTGTGATGTGAATTACAGTCAATACTACTGCTGTTATAGTCAATACTACTAGCTGCTGTTATGGAAAATGAATCAATACTTTCTGACCAATCAGATTTGAGAATCCAATAGCAAGGTGATATAACTGCTAGTTAAAACATTGAATTGCCTTTTCAAGTGACGCAGCCCACATTCTGCCTCATGCATTGCATTTTAAGAAACGAGGTAATGTAAAGAGAAGGCTGAGATAAAGAAAATACCATGGTCAGTTGCAGAACAATGTTAAGCCTAACAGTTTTTTTTTTTAAATACAGCTCTAGAAATACTTTAAACCTCACCTTTAATCAATTAGTCTGGTCTCGATTACACAGTATTCTATTCCATATTATTGCACGATACGTAGGCTTCAGAGATTCTCGGAGTACTTCACAGAAATGTTATTCATGTCAAAATTCAAGCAACAATGAAGACACAGCTGAAGTAAAGGTCGGAATGGAGAAGAAGAACCAGACAGGTCTGGAAAGCTCCCCAGAAAGAAAGAAAGCCACACTGAGCTAGACTTTATCAGATTGAAAGGAAAACGCTGATCACTGAAGCAGAGGAGAAAAGAAGGATCTCTACATGAAGTCCATGAAAACTGTGAGAGGACAGAGCAGACCAAGAGACAAGTGAAGATGGAGCAAGAGATGCGCAAGTGATCGAGGTTAAACAGTGGTGAAATTGAAGCGCACGGTGGAAGACGATCTGAGACATGTCTTTACTTGGTTACGTGAACCAAGTCGATTGTGGATGCAGAAAATCCTGATTTAATCATGGTTCAACACACACACACACACACACACACACACAAGTGAAAAAGGCAGAATTCATATAAAAAGCACACAGGTTTTTATTGCATATCAATTTCATGTATAAATTCTTCATAGCATTGGAAAGATTACATTTGGTATACATATCTATTCTACAGAATTAACATCAGAATCATGTCTTTTTCCATGAAATTTCTCTAAAGTACATCTTCAATAATCACAAGCATCAAAAAAAGAACTGCAATTATCAGAATTTTCATTAATATTCTACAATCCTTTCATTTTTTTTTTCTTCTTCTCATTATTTCTCTCCCACAAGCATAATGTTTAAATGAATAACCATCTGCCTGTTGCAGGTAAGGCAGTTAACAGGACTTAAAGTCAAACCTACTAACCTAACCACATGTACAATAAGTGCATCTACAAATTCAGTATTTTTTATGATTTTTTTTTTTTCTTTTCTTTCGCCTTTTTAATTTAAGATACACATTTCACAAATGGACACCATTATGACCGCTAAAACACAAGTCATGCACAACAGTTTCTTTCAATAAACAGAACAGAAGCGATATACAACTCATATCCAAATCAAACAAGCACCATCTATTTTCAAACCCATGTTTTAAAACGAATTCGCAGACGAATGCGACGGTTTCTTTTTTTCTTTTTTTTTTGAACACTATACAGTTTTTCGAGGAACCATAACGAATCATGGTTTTACGTTTGTTTTGTGTTGTAACAGTGGTGGGGTGGGGGGCGGGATACAACAACTTCCATATCGAGACCAGTTTGTGACCATTCGTTTCGTTCGTTGGATCGATTTACTCCACCACCTACAGCGCTTGCTTATTACAGTAGTATGTGCCATCATGAACCTTCGACATATGCAGTATGATTAAATATCTCTAGCTAGGCCGGTTTTAAGTGTGGACAGCTAGCTACCATGTCAAAAACTCAAATGACACAGAGACGCCATCTAGTGGCAGATATCTATAACAGTGCCCTGTAATAGTACAGAAGCGAATTCTTTCTATTAAGGGTGGTACACAATATGTGGTTCATAATGTTTAGCCTAATTTGTGACACAATGTTCATGTATAAAGTGTGGCTGAAGTGCTTGATTAAAACCAAGTGGCTTTATTTGGAGAATTGGGGGGTGGGAGGGGGATCAGAAGCAGTACTTAGGGGACAGATGAGGTCTGAGAGATCAGGAGTGCTGTGTATTTAAGTGCTAATTGCACACATTATACAAAGAGAATAAAAGAAAAGGCTGCGATGGGAGAAGTAATAATGACAGATTCGACTTTTATTATTAATTTTTTTCTTTAATTGCCATCCGAAGAAGAAAAGTAACGCTAGAGGTTTGACACATTAGCAACACATTGAATCTATTCTACACATTCATCATGAGCTTGTGTTTAGTTGTTGTCTTTATTTTGTACGATTCATGCGCTGGATTCACAGTTCAGTAGAGTTGCACGAGGACTCCTGAGTCCTGGCACTTGGGGTAACATGCGCGTTTTTAAGGGCTGTGCTTCCTGCACGAGCCCGATCTACACTCGCATATCAGCGTTAGAAATAGAAATTTCCCAGCTCACCGTTTGATCCTGTTGATTTAATCTCATTCCAGCCCCTTCGATTAACAGCAGCTGCTTATGTTTGTAAGAAATAAGATTGAATGAAAAAAAAATGAGAGAGAGAGAGAGAGAGAGAGAAAGAGAGAGAACACAACACAGTTGCATTCAAGGTCCACACTTCTAGCTTTGTGCTGATGGTTTGTGGGATGATTTGGATTCGTTTTGGATACAGTGGCATGCTGTTTCCTACTCAACACACAGGACTGGAAGCTGTTCGAGAGACTGACACGGCCATTCTTTCGCTGTATTTAAAAATGGGCAGACTAAAACCGAAAGCAAAACTGACTATAGCAGTACAAATATAATGCCCCACCATTCAAGTGACCTGATGCTTTAATCAAAAGTTTCATTAAAAAAAAAAAAAAAAAAAAAAAAATCCAACCATTTGTTCAACATCACACAATGTATGTACAGTTTGAAATGGTCGAGCGAGTGAAAAATAAAAAAACAAACCTCACAATGAACACGAACAGACTGGTGCCGACGCCAAAGTTATAAATAAAATAGTTGATTTTGTCATTTACATTTTGGCATACCGGTCTCTATACAATATCCTTCAGAGCATCATGAGATTAAAAGTCTCAGTCATAGATTTAACTACTGCGTGAAACTGGGTCAGTTTTCTTTTCTTTTCTTTTCTTTTCTTTTCTTTTTTTTGTCTAGAATAATTTTTTTTTTTCCTATAATGATGAAACAACTAAAATAAATAGAAATCAAATGCATCTCAAATCAAATACATAGAGTGAGCAGGCAATACAAGAGAAAAAAAACAAACCCCTACTAAAACAGCATAAAAATAACCACTGGGAAATAAAAATAAATGATTGTCCAAGAAAAAAAAAAAAAAAAAAGGGTTATTTGGCACACAACACGCTTTGCTATGAATTTCGAAATAATTTTGTACATCTTACAACATTATCATACAAATTTGGTCCTTCACTAAATAATTATATTAACAATTTAAGCACAGACGTACTCGAAAGAAAACAATACTGCTGATCGAAGAACAAATCACATACAAAAAAAAGAAAAAGAAAAAAAAGAGTGTTTCGAATGCATGAGAATGTTGGGAGGAGAATAATTTAACGCTTCAAAAAATAAAATGGCAATCATGACAGTAACAAGGTTAAGGTGATATGTTGAGTTGAGCAGCCATGCTTCTGTTCTACCACTCTGATGATGATCAACACAATCAAAGAGGAGGGATGTGATTAGCAGTGGATGGGATTCTGTTTATTTCTGTGGCTCATCTGTTTGAAAAAATATATATCGTGTTAATTCTGATCCGTTTTGTAAATTAGTTCTACAGTGCAGTTTATGGAGACATCTAGAAGACACATAAAGCTGTTCCACTATCTGTTCAGACCCTGTCTTGGTATGCCGATATGCGCTCTTGTGGTCCGATCGTGCCGCTGCATGGAATATAGTTTGGGGACTCGATCGGATCGGATCGGCATACGTGACAAAAATACCTGCTGTTTCCTTCTTCTTTCGTCTATCGTCACTTTAATAAGCATGGCTGTCCTAATGAGAAATAATGAATGAGACAGATTTGGGATGGGTTGTTGTTTTTGTTTTTTTCCAAGACCGAGCTTCAGAAGAGAAAACTGCAGATTGAGTTTTAAAACAGATTGTACAGAGTGGAGTGGTCAGTCTTTTGTCTCTCTGTTGTGGGAAGGAGATATCTACAGCTCTACTGGTTCAAGTCTTTGTTTCAGCTAACAGTCTTTCAGCTAAGCTCCTCCCCCTTTTCCCAGTCAAAGTGGTGATTCATCTACTGTAAGCATCACTGGTCTTCATGTGCTATTGTAACACATGCATCTCCTTCGTGGTGGTCTTTACCCATTCCTACTGCCCACTCTCTCTCTCTCTCTCTCTCTCCTCCTCCTCCTCCTCCTCTCCCTCCGACCACTCCTCATCTCCTTGCTCTCTGGGCTTAGATGTGGTTGAGTGGGTGAAAGGAGCTGGTTTCTGAAGGGCCTCCTCCCATGTTCAGCCAGGCGTCTAGTGAGTTCTGGGAGGATGGATGCAGGGGGTTGTTCTCCGACAGAGAGAGCATCATTGCATAAGCCTGTGGGAGGTTGGGGGCACACATAAGAGCAACATGTTTAACCTAGTAGACTCTACAAAGTATTGCAGATCTGATTCAAACCTTTAAAGGAGCAGTTTGTGATTTTTAGAGCCCTCTGCTGGCTGTGAGGCGAACTGCAACCGCACTAAAGAAATACTGACATGCCTCCTTCGTCCCAAAGCCCCTCTGTTGAATCTAAGTATGCATTTTGTATGGCAAATTCAAAATGTACTGGATGGGGGCAGAGTTCCTTTCAGAAGTTAATGTTAATGTGAAAAGACGCTTGAAATGAATATTAAAGATACATTATCTGGCAATATTGCCATATTCAGAATGTAGAAAATCTAAAGATTACAAACTGCAACTTGCATCACGGAATATTATAAAGAAAATATATACAATAATCGATCGAGGGACTTTGCGTAAGAAGTTAGCGGTTTTGAGTCTATATGGTGTTACAGTTAGAAGACAAAAAGGACAAGTGTTGGTTATTACAATGTTATTTAGTTATCCTATGGACATTAAAATAGAGGAAGGATGTAAGAAACAGGACAGAAAGTTCATTCTTGATTCTTTTCATAATGCAGTATATTATAAACCTAACTTCCACAACGTCTTACAAAAGCAATCGCTCTATATCTGATGGTTCTGTGATAAACCTCTAACTATCCAACCCTGAATTTCTCAAAGTTAGTGAGTCAGCATATTGACACAAATGAAGTGACCCCACACTTTGTGCCTACGGTGGGTGCAAAGGCATACCTGGGTTTTAGCCTGCCTCAAGAGTGTTTCTTTCAGCGCCTCAGACTCTAAGGAGGTGTTAAATATGTCTTTAACGTCAAACGGCTCGTCAGCAGGCTTATGGAGCTCCAGGCCCTTTGGAAAGCCAGGCAGAGGCTCCAGATCTAACAGGCCTGCATCCTCCTCAATACACCTGCACCAGGAAGGAGGGACGAGGGGTTGGGAAGAGGGGAGGGAACCCTCAGTTAGCCCAATCAGAACGGCTGTTGGAGCCGGATAAGCCGTGATAATGTGGCGCATGCACATGGTGTTAATGGAGGGATGGTGTGGAGTGATGGTGTCACAGAGTGCACGTGCAAGCAGGTAGAGTAATACACAACCATGCACAACTAGATACAGCTGTTAGTTTCAACCAAGCAATCTCAATATCAATCTGAATTTGGGGGGGGCCCCTATTGGATGGTTTCCGGAAAAAAAAAGAATCATTTTCTTTTCCTCTATTATTTTATTTTGTATTATTTACCTTGTAAAAGCAAACGAGCACTAGGTAGTAGAGAGTTATTCGCAATAACAGGCTCCCTAACAGGTTGAGCAATTTCAGTACTTCCATTTTAATAAGAGGTTTAGGAACATTAGAAGGTTGACTTTTTTTTTTATTCAGCATACCAAAAAAAAAAAACCCCAAAACCCCCCAGAGGACTCAGGCAAATAATAAACAGTAGTGGACACTGCAGAGTGGACTGCTGTGTTGAACACTAGTCATGTTAGTGTTTGGAAGTAACGTTAGATTTGGGATAAATATTAGTGGCGTCACTAAATATTATTGGAGGAAAAGTGTGTCAGCCTGTAGTTCATCTAGATTCATCAAAAAGAAATGATAGAACCCTTATCTTGTGCTTGTAATGTTATCAGACTCATCTCTTACAAACATATTAGAGAATATGAAAACCAGCAAATGCAGCAAAAAAGAAAAAAGAAAAAGAAAGACATCATCTGGTGCCCACTTTATGTCTTATCATGCGAATAATTTACTCTTCTTTCCACATATGAATGGTAGAGTGCTCGTATGGACATGAAAGATGAATGCGATCTATTCAGATGAGAAGCGAAGGTGATCTGTCTTACCTGCGTGGGTGTTCGTAGGTCATGGAGAGCGGAGCGGCTTCCTCGTCATCGTCGTAAGTGCCTTGCACCATGGTGGCGGGAGAAGTCATCTCATCCTGGGACTTTTCTGTTAGCGAGCCTTCCTCGTCTTCGTCGTCTCCCTCTGCCTCCTCTTCCTCCTCCTCGAGCTTGGAGTCCGTGACGGCGTGGCTCTCAGGACGCTCGTCCTCCGTCATTTCCGACCTGGAAGAATCCCAGATGAAATACGGGTCGAGATTATTTGGTTTATGATTTAGTGCCGTTTGTGTTGGCTTATACGGTATAATTAAGAAATCCTGAAAATGTCCTAACAATGGTCTCTATTAAAAACCGGGGATGGTAATCTATTAAAATCAATCAAGAACTAACATGACTTCCACATCTTTCATTTTGCCTTTTTTTTTTTTTAATGTACCTGCTGAGCACAGATATTACTTACAGACCTGGTATTGAAGTCTAGATTTGGCGCTGTACACTGAGGTTTGACTACTACAACATAAGCTCATATATATAACTAAATGAGCTTACTCCATCTCTCCTCAGATGGACTATTTTAGCCTCGGAGGCCCGTGATGGCAGATCTACTGTCATAGACCGACTGCCGAATATCACCACTGCGTACCGTGCTCCAGCCACCCAATTACTATCCATCATTGCTGAATGACCTGTGATTTCCCTGCCAGGTCTTAGCCTGAAAACATGCAGGGCCCCCGAATGACAAACACACACATTGTGTAATTAACGACAGACGTTTTTGGCAATGATAAATTAGCTAATCCCAGAAAGGCGAGACGGGCCAGTCCAGCAGGGTCAGATCCAATCATCACAGCCTGTCTCGCTGCCACAGAGTTCCACAGAAAACGGCTGTTCTGCAAAGCACCTATCAGCACCATGCCGTTCCATTTCTCCTCTCTCACTTTTACTTGGTCGCTCTTTTGCTCTTTTCAAACCTTCCAGTTCTTCAAATGGTCATGAGCTCACTGCTTTTACAGAGTCTGTCCCCGCAAGTTGTTTTGCCTTCAGAGTAGTCCATCGGAGCAGACTATAATGACAAGTGTTCAGGAGAGAGGCATCAGCTGACTATGTGAGGGGTGGACTTATTTTGAAAAAAAAAAAAAAGGAAATGGGAGACTCGAGAACGACCGCTTGTTTTCCATTTTCCGTCGAGCTTAAATATCCCATAATCAAATTGGGCCCTGGCTCAGGAGAAAGTCCATGGCGTGCGGAAGACATTGACAGGCCTGCCACAGACCTGCGCTTTGTCTCTCAGTCTAAACATGTCAGAAAACTGTTTGCCTTAGCTGGAGGGAGGAGATGTGGGGCTCCATCAATGTAGTGCACAGATAAATGCCTCAATCGGAGGGTCCCCAGGGATGGCTAAACATGAAAGTCTGTCTCAAGCCCAAAACACCCCCTAATCTGTCACGACCAGTCAAAGGAGGCCAGACCGGACACACTACTTAACCACCAGTGCCCACCTCCAACTCTAGCAAATTCTCATTCTTTTCCCAGAAAAGCAGAAGGAGGACAGACAGAAAGGAAGTGTGGAGGAATGTGCTGACATCTCCAACAGACTGTCACGTCCGTCACAACAGAATCAAAGAAACGAAAAGAACCAGATGGAATGACAACTAAATACTGAGGATGATCGAGAGACAAGGAAATGAATGATGCAAGGAGGACTCCGAGGTGCAGTGATCCTGCAGCTGCCTGTCTGTCTCGACTGCAGCGATTTGCCGTGAGACAGAAAACAGAGCACTTATTTGAATTACAGATATTAAAATGAGAGGCTTGCCGTTTCTAGACAGGGACACGACTATTGATCCCAGATGGCAGAGTGAGAGGCTTTCATGTGTCTGGATGAGGCCGGGGTATCAAGGCTGAAATTGGGCAGGACCATTATATGTCATAAGAAGAATTCGCGCATCTGTGTTTTTATTCACACAGACATGGCAAAACTGCTTCGCAGAACATTTCTTGAATTCTGAGTGATTTTAGCCAGCCAGCTCTGAACAGAACTCAATGCACACACACTCAGGTCTACTCAGCAATGATTTTATTTGGTGCTCCTGAACTGCCCAGCACATATATGGCTAAGTGTATTATCAGATTTAGGTCTCCGAAATGTTGCACCTCCTCTGCCATTTTAAAGGCAAAGCTGTGCAACCAAATGTGCACATATAGGTTGCATAGTAAGCACATTCCACATGCAGCCACTAGGGAGCAGGCTTGAACCTCACAACAGACTTGAGTTTAAGACTCTAATCTTGCCTGAGTTATGCTCTTGGTTACTATAGCTTCCAAACACAACGGGAATGTGTGTGATATGCATTTCTACCTTTTCTCTGAGGAGCTGCAGGCCTGGTTCAGCTCACTATTGGAGATGAAGTTTCTAATCTCTGAGAAATACGAGTCCTCTTTTTCGTCTAAAAGTGCGTGATTGTCAGGTTCGGAGTTTGGAGAGGAGATATTTGTTCCCAAATTTGAGAGAATCCCAGAGTGTTGGCTCACTGCCACACAAACAGAACAGAACAGAGAGAAACAGACAGAGAGGTTGTTACTCATTGTGTTTACAGTATATAAACCCACACATAAATATATCATCTATTTCACAGCACCACGATTATTTAGGCCTGTATTATCTTACAGAAGTTTGGTCAGGGCAACAGAGCACCCTTTGACTAGTCTGGAGAGGATATGTTTACCTGGGATATTCTCATGCTCGTGTTTCTTTAAGTGGCGGTCCAGGTTGGTCTGCTGACCGAAGCAGCGGTTGCACAGGTGGCACTTGAACGGCTTCTCTTTATTGTGAATGTTGCGAACGTGTCGCTGGAGGTTGGACGAGATGCTGAAGGAACGGTCACAGTATTTACATCTGCAGAGAGAGAGAGAGAGAGAGAGAGAGAGAGAGACAGAGAGACAGAGAGAGAGAGAGAGACAGACAGAGAGAGAGACAGGGACAGAGACAGGGAAGGGAAGAGGGGGGGAAGTAAAACAGAGAATTAGAACCCTAAATGAGGTCCCTGTTCAGCTATATAAACAGCAATCACTAGCTGTAGAATGCCTCAGTATAAACATGGCCAACACATTACAGGCAATTGGACTCTTTAGGTGGGGACACATTTGTCATTGCAGCTCTGACAGTGAAATCAGAGCATAGGCAGCACTCCTCGCCTCCATGTTTAAACAAAAAAGTTTATTTAAAGCCAATTTTAAATGACTAGGACCTGTAGTGGGAGTCAGACTCACTGACATTTATAAATATCTAACTTACAGAATGAAGGTCCAGATATGACAATATAATTTTAAAACACACATAGTCACAGCCGTCTGATGACTTGTAAATTGCATATGTGCCTAGTGAAGCGACTTTCTTTCACCGAGTAACATTTGAGAGTGAGTTGAGTTACTCTGTGAATTGTATTGTGCTGTGAATTACTCCACCCTGTGGCTAAGAATGGCACTGCCTCTAGTGTTAACATGTAGGTGTACCTAGAGAAAAGACTACTGTATAACCATGGTGGTTCTCAAACTTGTCCTTAGGACCCCGCAAATGCTTCACGTTTTTGCTCTATGCCTGTTTTGTGTGTGTTGGGCTAGAGCACAAATGTGGACGGTCTTAGGGGCCCTGAGGACTGCTTTGAGTACTGGCTTAAACATCTTTATAGACTTCTCTCATTTATACCAGAAAGGAGATATGACTCCAAACAAAGCTTCCTGCAGTACTGATTTCCCAACTCAGACTGAATATTTATCAGAATGATCAATTATTCTAAACAGGTTCTATTTAAAAAAAACTATGTAAAAACATAAAAATATTTCCAGAAAATTGAACAGACTGCACATTCCACTAACCTAAAGTTCTTAGAACTGTATTATTAAGAGGATGTTCTGCTAATATAAAATTGTTAACTGGGTCGATATGTAACTTTTTTTTTTTAATCGACCCAAAGTCATTTCCTCTGTGCAAAACTAATTCCCAAACAAACCGAGCTTCTTCGTTCCTTCTTTGCAAAAGATGAATGTGATCCTAATTTCCTCTCTTTCTTTGTTCAACCTAATTTAAATTAAAGAGAAGCCTACAGTGTATTAACTAGAGCATTAACTTACTATAGCCTGGATGGGCACTCTTCAGTGACTTGTGTGTATAAGTGTGTTTCTGGCACTGAGTAACTAGCCCTGAGGGCCACGGCTTAGGCTCCTCCAGTACGTCTCTTTGGCCTGCTTGTTCGCGACGACAGCCCATCCAGAATAGGCCGGAGAACATCAATTTAATGTGCTGATAAACAAACACTATGGCGAGGTCGTGTCAAGCGCCCCGCTGGACAGTGGCCCTTTTGTTGGGTGGCCCTGCTCGATCTGCACTCCTGTGGCTGGCTTGCAAGATTGACTTTCAGGCCTAATTGCTTTGGGAAAATCACTCGTCATCAAGTGCTCAGAATCAAGATGCAGGCCTCTTTTCATGTTTCAATTTATTTTCACGAGTGTGTGTGTGTGTGTGTGTCTGTGAAGTTCCAGACTTGGTGCATCATGGTTCATAGAGAATGGTAAAATGCCAAGACAGCGTTCTTTCTAATGGCCTTTTCTACCCCCTGTTTGGTTTATTTTATATGCCTGTCCAAGGGGACTTTAAATTACTTCATCATCTTTGAGTTTTTCCTCCAGTGTTACAAGGACTGTACATGGAGCGTTACAATCTGAATGGGGTCTTTCAATGGTCAGCACTACTGGGCCAATTTCACTGCAAAGAGTGGAGGCGATAGCATCTCGAGCAAGGCAAATAACCTACTACAACGAAGCATGAAGACGGCTGAGTGCAGTCCAGCTCTGATACTGGCCCGCCTCAGCCTTATTTCCCTCAAAGCGGGGAGGGGAGATGATGATGATGATGATGATGATGTCTACCATTTGTTAGGGTAAATTGTTTCTAAACGAGCTAATCAAGGGATTGTTGTGAAGGAGCCAACCATGCAGTGACCATGTCCCATGGGAGGCTCTCTATCTCGCCGACTGCTTCCACAAAGCACAGCGGTAGACATGTGGGACTCAGAGAGGGGAGAGATTTTGTCTGAACCCGCTTTCGCTTTCCCGGAAAACAGGGCCTTAAATAAACTTCCAGGAGGTATATCCAAATGAAAAAATATACATATTATATATACAAAACAATAAACAATTTATGTACATTTATAAGAGCTAACCATTGAAAGAGCTAGCTCTTATAAATACTTAGGTATATGGTTGGACAAAAAATAGAAATTGTGGTTCTTTTAAAAAACGGCCTTCCTTATGAGGCCAGAAAGGGAATAGTGGAGAGTGCATTTTTTAAAATCTATAATTGATTATAGTGTCCTTGTTTATATGCATGCAGCTTCCTCTTTATTAAGGAAAATGGACAAAGCGTTAAGCTTTGTTTGTGGTACAGATTCACGTACTCATCACTGTATACTATATGAATCATTGGCATAGACATCGTTGCATCATAGGAGGAAATTGCATATGTATATGTTCATTGCTAAGACACTTCTAGGTAAATTTCCCTCTTATATTTTTAATCTCCTAACTTTTTATATGAATAGTTATTGTACTAGATCTCTATCACACATTCGGTTAAAAGTTTCAAAGTTATACTCAGAATTTGGCAACCGTGCTTTTTCTTTTCATGCTCCCTGGGCCTGGAACGATCTCCGAAATGTAGTTAAACTAGAGATATTGCCACCTCTGAGTACTTTAAAACGTCTTTTGCAAACGGTGTTAAAGGAGTCATGTAAGGGCTTTTTTTTAATTTGACTTTTATTCATTGTTTTGTATTGTTGTTTGTGGTTATTTCTGTGTGAAACTCTATGCGTTGCCGTCTTGACCAGGTCTCCCTGGAAGAAGAGATTGTGATATCTCAATGGGATCTTCCTGGTTAAATAAAGGATAGATAGATAGATAGATAAATAAATAAATAAATAAATAAATAAATAAATAAATATTAGTCTCTTCAGATAATAAGCCCTTTCATTTTTATTTGGACTTTTCCAAAATCGTTGCATGAGTAGTTGATGGTGCATGAAGCCAGTCATGCTTCATGCAAACTTCTTAGCAGTTCTAAAGCACCTTAAACGTCACCTCTTTTGTGAACCCAGAGTTGATCAATCTGACAGAGAAAGGAAAAACTGGTCATCAAACATGCAGCTTTGGGTTAATTTTCCTCCATTAGCCTGATGCTCTGCTTAAGGCCACAGCATCCAGAAAATCAAAGTTCCCCTCTTCAGAACACCCTCATTCTCACAGAATAGGCTGGAAGGTTGCCAAATCTGTGATAATTAAGCTGCTCTATAAACAGTGCAAGGATGTCTCTAGGGCGCTATTACAGGCCAACATTGTCCAGAGCTTGCATTGCTGCTTTAACTCCACAACATCTGCACAGACAGAATTAATCTTCCTTCGCTTTCTCGTGCTTCCATATTTCTTGTCTTTTTCTCTCTCTCTCTCTCTCTCTCTCTTATTCAGTCTTTCTAGGGTGAGTCTGCATCACCAGCAAAAGGCCTGTAGTTTGTGCTGAACAAACAGCAGAAATGCTCCCATTTATAATAGGGTGTGTTTGTGTCTGTGTGTCAGACAAGCTTGAGTGAAATATTTTCTCTTGGTTTTCCAAAATAGGCATGTCACAAGCAGGAGTAAACTGCTAGATTATGGAGCGATGGTGACACTTCAGTATGTTTGGATTGGTGGACTGTGCAGACTCGAGTGGCTGAAGTTACCTCTATGTGTGGTTTTGTGTTAGAAACAGAAATGAGGACAAACATTCAGGGCTTTACATCTGAGTGGTTTTGAGCAGCTTACCTGTAGGGTTGCTCTCCTGTGTGTGTTCGTAAGTGCCTGGTAAGATTAGCCGACCTGGGAAAGATTTTCCCACAGTACCTGCAACAGAAGAAAATGGGCCCTGATACAGTGGATCATGAGCATAGCCGTTCTGGTTTATGCATAAGACCAGTATGCAGATATGTTTAGTAGAAATTTAATATGGCTTTAGTGAAGCTCCAACCTGAGAGAAATGGATGGTGCTTACCTGCAGGCGTAGCGTTCTTTGCCTTTGCGGAGGATGGCGTCAGACAGAGAAGGAGGAGGGGAGCGGAAGTTGAAGAGGTGATGTGAGGAGTGCTGTAGTGAATTGGGAGCGTCCAGTTTCAAAGTGCCAAAGTTCTCCAGCTTCTCGGTCATGTTCTCCATCGCAGACACCTGAAAAGAAAAGAGATCTTTATAAGATACATACTTTTTTTTATTTAATGACAGGTTGGGGGTATGACAGATCTCAGTGACATATTAAACACTGCAGTGAAGTATAATGAGTTTTTATTGGTCACATATACATTACAGCACAGTGAAATTCTTTTTTCTTCACATATCCCAGCATGTTAGGAGGTTGGGGTCGGAAGTATGAAATTTCAGGAGAATTAAGCAGTCTTATTGGTAGTTTAAGAGTCTCTTTGAAGCTGTACTAAAGCACAGTAGGAGTATATACCATTAAACCTGCAGAAAAGACATGCTTATGTTTAAGGGAAGAATGTGTGAGGTGAAATTCTGCTTCAGTGCATGTGAGATCCATGTCAGTCTTAATGGTGTTGGTTCTTAAAGAAAGTCCCTCCATAAGCTCTAAAGAGAATGACATTTTCCCTGACTGGGGACTTCCCCAAACTGCTTTTTAGGGCACTTGCACCTATAGTCAGAGCACTAATTCTGAAATCTGAACCACGTAGGGGCTAATCTTGCACCGCTTTCAGTGGGAATTGTATGTTGAATTTTGTTGTTGGTGAGGTTGCCTTTAATTAAGATTAACCATTATTTCGGCCTGTAAAAATGACCACTAGGCCACTAGTGGAATAAACTACTACGGCCTCTTGAAGATATTTTGTTGTGTCCTGCTACCTGACGAATACAATAACTTAGATGGTGGGGGCTGTGGCAGAGAGCAGGGGAGTTTCGCATCATTACGAGACAGGGCGGAAAGCCGGAGGAAGCTGTATATCAGAAGGTCGAGTCTTGATTGTGCTGTTCAAGAGTCACCTCCCTGACCTATGCCACGTTAGCAGCCACTCGAGCAGCCCCCTGGGAGCCCCCAGCCCTCCACTTTGTTCCCAACAAGTCTCAGAAAGAAGCCTCTGAATGAGCTATTCACCTCCGAGAACGGTAAGCATACAATGCAGTTTAAGATACCCCTCGCTGATAGCCCTTCCCCATTAGACACAGAACAAAGGCTTAGCTATGTGTCTCGATGGCCAAAAACAGCTTACATCCTTCCTACATTTGGAATATGAATAAACATGGAGACAGACACACTGTCTCAATTTATTTATTTATGTCTGAGTACCTTCATTTCGTCAGTCCACCAATTAAACATGGGAGAAAGCTGGACCACTGAATGTCTATTATGCTGTTTATATATTTAGATTATAACCAGGATAATATTTATTTTTAGTCCTTTATTTACTGCAGAACTACTTTCTAACAGTTCATCAAACAGCAATCAGTATCAATGATCCAAAGAAATTCAATTCTTTTCACATTTATTGTGTGGGTGTTGTAGTCATTATACTGTATTTGTTGTGCATGCATCTGCTATACATGTCTGGCACTCTTCCCCATTGCACTGTCAGGATATAAGGTGCATGGGAAGGACAGTAATCATAAACATCTCCTCAACAGCTGAAGCGATGTTCTCGCTCTAACTGGGTCTACCCAGCTGTCCTTATACCACCCAGAGGAGCGGAGGCTGGGAAGGAGAAGGGAGGTGGATGAGAAAATGAGAGAGACAAATGAAGAAAGAAGGGCTTGGGGTGTGGGGGAGGCAACTCTGCATCGATAGAGAACAGATTTACAGGGCAGATAAGACAGTTCCCAACAAGAGAGGCCATTCTCCTGCACACAAACACAGGAAGTGTCTGATGGACATGCAGACATTATCTAGGCGGCCAGAGCAAAAAAATGGTAGGAAGTTATTTAGCAGTGGGCCTCAGAGTAGAGCTACACAGAAACAATGCTCTGACTAAACTTAGCCGTGGTTTAGCACTACATGGGACAACTTGCTCCAATTCAAAAGGTCATTATTAATAATATTTTCATTTTATCATTGCTCAAAGGTGGGCAAGGTATGAAATGCTACCAGAAACAATGAGGGATTGTTTTTCAGAGTAGAAGATAACAAACTGTACTTTATACACTTTTAATAGCGGAAAGGTCTGTACACTTTTCAGATTATCGTAAATCTCTGATCAAAATCAAATCCAGTTAAAATGCACTTCTACCATAACATGGCACAATTTCATACAAAACTGTTTAAACATTAAGGTGGAGAGCAATGGATAGAACAAACAGATTCCTTTTTTTTTTTAGGTTCTACATCTCCGTGCTGATTAGGTGGTGTTACCAGAGATCACATATATGTGTACAAGATACCTGAGGGTGGAAGAGCAGCGGAGATGGTCTCAGGTACTTCTCCTTCAGTGCTCCTACAGGATCTATCAGCTTCCTTTTCTCCACCCTGCTGGACAACAACACAGAGGGTTACGTATGAACGAAGGACATTGCTCTGATCCTTTGTCTGGTATATAAATCTAATACCAACTTGTATCACAGAGCAGCAATTTGGACCGACATCCTAACATTGTACTGTGACCCCCTCGGATGAAAATACCTGTAGATGGGATCCATGAAGAAGGGCGAAGGCTTGGCGTAGTGGAGAGAGGGCTGCTGCTGAAGAGGAGGCTGCGGAAGGGACACTTGCTGCTGAGGCATCTGGGGCTGGTGGAGGTTCTGAGATTGGTTCAGCACTGGATGCTCATCTTTAGTTGGCGTCTTGCAGTTGGTGCTATGGACGTGATTCTTACGCTGCTCATGTGTTCCACCGTTCTGACTGGCTCTGCTCCGGCCTCCAATGCTCAGATCCAGAGGCTGATCCTCACCACTAGGAAGAAGTGCACTAGAGGGCTTGACGGAGGGTGGAAGGAAAGGTTTCACTTCCTTGGGCTTGGTGGTGAGGTCAAAGGGTGACTCTGCAGCAGTGGTGGTAGCCATTTTCTGTATGTGCTCACGCGGTGATTTGGGTTCTGGTTTTAGGAACATGTTAGGGTTGAGTCCTCTGTCTGTGAAAGGGTACAAGGAATGTGGAAAGTTGGGTAAGAACTGAAAGGGGAACATGGAAGGGTAAGACAAGGAGCCCATTTTCTTCTCCTGCAAGCCCATAAAGCCTGGCCCAAAGTACTTTTCAGCAATGGAAGCGATGGCTTTGATAGAGTCGGTTGTGGCAGCAGTAGGTGGGAGTGCCTGCTCATCGGGTGGAGGAAAGAAGGAATGCTGGGAAGAGAGGAAAGGGCGATCATGAGGAAGGTTACCTGAGCTGGACACTGACACTACACTGCTGTTGACCTCCTCTTGTTTGCCTTCCTGTCTGTGTTTCCTTCGACTCTTCTCTCGCTCGCTCTCCGCCTCGCTGTCTAGATCGGAGCCAGAAACTGTGCCAGTGGTGGTGTCTAGATCAGTGCCGCTGGTGGTATTAACATCCTCTAAATCGCTGCCGTCAGACATGTCACTCATTTTTACCTTATTCTTGCTGTCTGACATGGACAGTTCCTGCTTAGACTCACGATTCATCTCTGACTGGCTAAGGCCACTACCTGCATTGCCATTGGTGTTGCTAACAGATGTGACCATTGAGAGAGCAGGGGCATCAAGGGGACTATGAGGAAGCTTCCCATCTTGACTGTTACTCAGTGGACTCTTTAGTAATGGGCTAGGGGGTAACAATGTGGGCCTAGGATACAGTGATGGGGGAAAGATCCCTGTGAAGCCATGGGAAAGCGACGGGAATGCAGGAGGGGCAGTAGAGAAGGGCAGGCCTGGATGATGTGGCCGAGAGGGGAAGTAATCACCGAAGCCAAGTCCACTGTGATTCAGGCCAGGATGCGGCTTGGACTTGCCCATGATGGGACTGGAGGTCATAGGGATGCCTGGCGTGAATATGCCTCCATGACTATAATGGTTCTTTCCCTCGCAGAAGCGCCGATGCTTATTGAGGGAGGAGGTAGTGCTGAACATTTGCCCACAGTCCTTGCACTTGATCTGGGTGCGGCAGTCTGCATGCATTCGCTTGTGGCGGCACAGGTTGGAAAACTGGGTATAGGACTTGTGACACACCTCACCTGGTAGAACACACATGCCTGATTAATTCTATTAACATACTGTAATTAGACTCATCAGGCGAATTCATTATCAGTATAAGCAAGTTATTCATGCTGTTTAACATATCAAAAATGAAGTATCTGTTACAATTAGATTCATCAAATAAATCTAGAGTATTTACAAATCAAATACAAATAAACTGGCAGAGTATACATGCATTTGGGCTATCTACACAGGGTGCAACAAAAGAAAATATGCCTTTCTTCCAACATCTGTCAGAAGAGAACTTAAAACACAAGGCAAAAAAAGCACAGGAAAAAAATACGACGGAAAGTTCCAGAATTTCTTTAAGATGGAGCTAGCTAAGAGACCTTTGGACAGTGGAAATTGCATCAGAGGCTTATTAAATCATGCAAACGCATGAACTTACACATGAATGGCTTCACACTACTGTGAATGTGCTTGTGCTGCTTGAGACCTGAGGATGTAGCGAAGGTCTTGCCACACTCAGGGCAGGTGTGGGCACGGGCACCAACATGCTGTGAGCGAATGTGGCGCTGCAGGTTGCTGGGGTCTGTGAATACCTGCAGGAAACAAAGAAACATTAACCAGATTATAAGCATTGCCAAGCATGTGCTAAACATGTGAAGAGCATTTTATAGAGACACAATCCAGTACACTGGTGGCAGAAGCATGTACAAAGAATCATTTTTTGGAAGGAATACAAACATGCACCGGCAAGTTGAATACCATGTAATTACAAGACGGAATGCCAGAATTGAAGATCAACTGATAACGATATTATTTTAGCAAATACTACTGACACTACACTATATTTATGCATAGAACTTCCTAACTCTTGTTACGTATAATCGTTGATTTGACCATTTTATCGCCATTTATATGGTTTATCAGCTCGTTATCAAACTGAAATTAGTACCTTATCACAGTTTTCACACTCGAAGCGCTTGCCACTGTCGTGTGACATCTGATGACGAATGAGATTGGACTTCCAGTTGAAAGCTTTAGGGCACTGGTCACACTTGTACTCCCGCTCATCTGTGTGTACAACCATATGCTGGCCAAGACTAAGAAAACATATTAAAAACATCCACATCAACATTTCATTTCAGGAATTCGCATTCTTAGGCAACATATTTAGGTTTTGGTTTTACAAGGTAGCTTAAGCAAACGTTCAATCACGTTTGCAGCTAAGTGGCTCCGGACACTGACCTATACTCGCTGGGAAAGATCTTTTCACAGTCTTTACACTCGTGCACCGGTTCGTCGTTGTCGTCCCGTTCCTGTTTGAGGTCTTCGCTTAACGAATCGAAAATAGAGCTGCCGGTGTTGCAAGAGTATTTCTGGTGCCGTCGCAACTCCAGCTTTGACGAGAAGAGCTCATCACAGTCTTCACAGCGGTACATTTGCTCATCTGAGAGAACATTCCAAATTTACTGCATAATCATCAACTAAACACAATCTCATCTCATCTAATCTCATATTCATTTTTCTTGATAAAAAAAAAAAAAAAAAGAGTTTCAGATTTAAGCTAGGTCTTAAGAAAGAATTGTAATTACGCTTAAAGATAAGCATTAGGTGACGTTTCGTGAATTAAAGGACTGTGTCGCTACTTCAAGAACATGACAAACTGACATTGTTTCGATAACCATGTCGATTACTTCAAAATCACAATGAACACAGGAAGTAGTAAGAAGTAAGAAGTAGGAAGTAGGAACTGCCAAAAAAAAAATAAACAATGGCTTTCCGGTTCTAGCCTACAAACTTAAGTTTGATATAATAATACTTATCACCAAGGTCAAACTAATAAACCTGCAAAGTTTTCCATGATGACATCCTGATGTTTTTTTTTTGTGTTTTTTTTTTTAGAGCATTTTATGTTCAGCAACCTTAAAGAAGGTATTCAATGCCAAAGAATTTTTTGGACAAGGGGGATAAAAATTAATTTTTTTGCTTTATCTATCTGTCCCATCAGCAGCACCAAGGTCCGGGAATTCTGGGGGGGAAAAAAGGGGGGTAACTAATAGCTCTTGGAGAGAAGTAGGGGGAATACAATTATGTGCAGTTTAGCGGCTAATCTGTGAGCATGGGTGAGGTCCCCTGAGACTCCTCAAGCCCCACTCCAAATTCCAGCACCGATAAGCCAAGAGGAAGAGGTCTAGAGAGCTCTCTCTTTCATTCTCGCTCTCTTTCTCATTCCTTCTATCTGTTGGCCTCTCAGACTCTGTCTGACAGCTCGACTCTCTTGACCATATTCACTCCCTTTTGTGTTTTTGCCTTTTCATTCCGGGTTTTGAATTGGCCTGACTCTGCTGCGTCTGCACAGGCTCTTTCGATGGCTCTGTTCCCTATCTTAGCCAAGATCTCACACTCTTCTCTCACTCTTGCCCTTTCAGAGGGTTCTCTCTCCATTGCTCCATTTTTTAACATGCTCTCTTTTCTCATTTTGTTTTACAGAAAGATCACGAGAATCTCTTGAACAAAACAGTATATTAGCGAATGCCTGCAGCAAACATATATTTTAACCTGCGTGAGTCATTTTATATGGTGTGACGATCGTGCATTATTCATAGTTTCTCCTTTAGTGGCTGCACTAACAGACTGTTCACACACCTCTAACTCTAAGATCTCCTATAACAGAGACAAATGCTAAAAAAACAAAACAAAAGCAAAAAAAAAAAAAAAACCCTATCATTTACTTACATATATGAATGCTATTACTTGCACATATGTATGGTATACAAAACATACCTGTATGCAAGCATTTACATGTTTTGTAATGTTTTTTCATTTAAAAAATAACAAAAATAAAAACAAAAATGGTATATATATTTTAAAAACAACTGACCAATTCCCAAGTGCATTAGTGCTAATCCCTAATTTTTATAAACATAATTCATGGTATTCATGGCAAGTTCATATGACCTATTTTATTATTTATTTCATTTTTTCCCCACATTTTTATTTCTGCTTTATTTTTATATTCTCCTAAAAACAAATCAGTTGTTTTAATAAAGAAATAATTGCTGTAGGTAAGTCTCTGATATGAATATTTATTCAATCTTAATTAATTGATCAATTACTTAATTAATTAGTCTACTAATCCCCCAGATCAGCTGGTCAGTTGGTGTTCATTACTTTAGCAGGTACATTTTCTCTGTGGAAAAATGCAGCTTAGTACTCCTGCCTCCTCTCACGCTGAAATTATAAATACATTTATAGGCCATGTGCTAATTCTGCGCGCGTGTAAATCACACACACACACACACACACACACACACACACACACACACACACAGTGAAGAGCTACAGTAGACTACCGACCGCGTGTGTGTGTGTGTGTGTGTGTGTGTGTGTGTGTGTGTGTTTTGTTTAAGGGCCGCATTAATTTGGCGCATTCATCTTACCTTCCAGGTTAGGTGCCATCGAGCCCTCGGGAAAAACTCCGTCCTTCATAGAAACCAGCAGCTCCTCCCCAACTCCAATATCCCTAATGGCTTTATAATAAATCTGCACAAAAATTATATAGAGAGAAAAGACACAGAATGAGTAAGAGAAAAATTATAAATCAATAAAATACTGCCGCACAAATAATTTATTATTATTATTATTATTATTATTATTATTATTATTATTATTATTGTTATCATTATCATCATTATTATGATTGTTGTTAATACTACTACTACTAATAATAACAACAATAATAATGATGATGATGATGATGATGATGATATTATTATTATTATTATTATTATTATTATTATTATTATTATTATTATTACAATGCCAAATTAGCATTTGTAATTTAATAGAAATGTAAATTGTGTTTCTTTCGATTTTGGTTTTGCCACTTGTTTCATTTCAGGTTAGAATATTATAAACCCGGTTCCGTGAATCGAATAATATGAGCAGAAAAGCAGAATAATTAACAAACTCGGGGGAAAAAACCCTCCCAAAAATTATACACAACCGAAATGAAAACGAAATATTATACGAAGTGCATTGATGACTTTACCTGACAATTCGGGTGACTAACGAAATTTCAATAATGAACACATCAGTTACACTGAAATAGCCTATTGCATACTGCAGGATTATTTTCCGAACAAAATAAAGCACTTATTCGTTGACGCTCCTCCAAGGACACACAGCCCGGCACTGGGGCAGTGTACACAGCACAATTACACACATATACAGCATTTACACACCCCGAATTAAACACAACTTTAACCAGAATCTCATTTGTAGAAAGAAACAAAAAACAACAACAATAGAATGACATGAAAAACATTATTAATCTACACATTGTGTGTTAGCCCACACGATTAGGCGGATAAGGAAAGCAGAAATATGTAAAACAGTTCAGTTTAACAGAACAAATCATTAATCAAACAAAACAAACAATAAGGCCACAATGTGGAGGCGCTACACGCCGCGGCCTCACGGGGGCGCTCAGCACCAAGCCAAACTGAGCCTCCACACACACACACACACACACACACACACACACACACACACGGGCTTCGGCCCAAACCGCATACTACTGTACTAGATAGGGTGACAAAAATAGTAGGCCACCATAAGTTACTATAGTTACAGTAGGTGGTGTACTAATTTTTCACACCATGCGGTGTAGCGTCCGGGTTTTAACGTCTACAAAAGCGGCAGTAACTCAATCATCATCCCGGCCTAATGCTGTGACAGCTCACAGGTAGCCTGTTTCAGAAGTTGGCCGAAAGTTTCTGTTCAGTATGGGAAACGGAATATTCCCCACAATGCGCGATTCGTCATTATTATTATTATTATTATTATTATTATTAATTATTATTATTATTATTATTACAGCAGCGCTGGACGGAGGTAAGGATACTGTATCTGACCTTTTTGTTTTCCGTGAACGGGTAGAGTTGGGGAAGTTGTCGGGCGGTTGTTCTCAGCGCTTCCAGTCGCAGCAGCAGTTCCGTCCCGGTAGAGTTCACCACACAACCCATAGTCTCATTAAGGCAGCGCGCGGCAGGCCGGGACTCTTCCGCCCAGCAGCGGGAGGAGGAGACAGCGGGGACAGAGTGAGTCTTCACCGCTCGCGCGCTCGCGCGCTCTCTCTCTCTCTCTCTCTCTCTCTCTCAGTAATCTCTCTCTCTGCAGCTGAGCTGAGCAGTGTGTGTGTGTGTTTCGAAGAGTGGACCTGAGCGCGTCTCGTTCATTAAGCGACAGTCCCCTCACGGCCCTACGCTCCCGGCCCGGCCACTCCTCCTCTTCTTATCTCACAAGCTGAAAGGACGGAGTGATGTGCCGCGCAGGAGGACCCTCCCCGTTATCTTCCCCTCCTCTGACCGACAGATTCATCTGTCAGCCACGCACAAAACGCACAAACGCACAACACGCACAAAGCGCGCCTCCTGCCGTGAACCCAACCCGCCTTTAACACTATCATACCGGACAAACGGCACGCGCTGATTGTTATCGCCATGGTAACGATGCTTAACTGAGAGCATTTTTTTTTAGATTCGCGTTTAACACACACACACACACACACACACACACACACACACACACACACACCTGGTTTTGCTTGTTGGCTTTTCACCGACCGCATTTTCACAATTTACTCTCGCAAACAAACTCCAGACAGCCATAATGATTTTTACGGTTTCTAAAAATAAATCATCATTTCTAAAATAAATAATTAAATTGAAAAAAATAAAAATAAAAATAAATAACGTTACAGTAATCAGTCCTTTTGGGCTACAAAAATAAATAAATAATAATATTTACGAATATTTACAGAGGGTCACAGGAAACACTAATGATATAATTTAACCGACAAATTTAATACAATATCGATGATACATTTTTTACTGCGCATGTGTGGGATAAAGGCAATTTTTATTATTATTATTATTATTATTATTATTATTATTATTATTATTATGAGGTATTTTGCCATCATTTAAACCACTGTATATAGCCCAATTATGCAATTAATCATTTCATAAGTGTAAATGATGTATTATGTAGCCTAATGTTGTATTTTTAAGATACAACATTAACAGTTTTTCTATTACACCATGCCAGAAAATTATGAAACGAAGCTCAAGGTGAATATGACAGTTTAATTATGTAATAGGCTAATTATAAATGATTTGATTAAAATCAGGCAAATCATCTAAATGCATGGAAAACTGTCTCAAATCATCTACATGCAATGCTTAAAGAGATATTATTCTGAGTTTAGGATATTTGATTTGATTGTTGATTTGATTTGATTTGACTCTGTCTTATTCAGTTTTTTTTTGTTATTGTTGTTGTTGTTATATGACAGCTAAATTATTTTGCTACCATAAGCTACCACTTTTTGCACTTTCATATTCAAACGAATAACTGATTCAGCTGAGATCTTTGGGAGAAAGTCTGAGTCTGCCACACTAAAACTGTTTCCATTTGCTTTAATGGATTTATTTGATGGACGAAATGTCACATACTTCGAATGTGTTATATGCAGAAGCACAGACTAAAGTTTGCTGTTAAACCGAGATGAGTCCGGTGCACGCTTGCTGCAGACATATGCTAATGTCTTGCTTTCCCCCTGAAGCCATCCATTATGATGGTGCGAAGCTGTCTCTACAGTAAATCTTTTGAGGATCCGACAGCACTGAGAGGGGCATCTTGACCTCCTCACATCGCTTTCAAGTGCTGGGGGCAGATGCATCATCCATCACTAGTGTGACACACTATAATCCCCCCTGTGTCACATACACACACACACTCACACACACAGAGACATACGCACTCATATATATACGAGTGTGCTTTGACAAGAAAGTGAACACGTGCATAAACTTGGGCAGCCGTAAACATGTTCAGAAACACACATAGTGGGCAGGAGCTGAAATTTCAACCATGTTTGGACGTCCATTTATGATTTCCAGATCTGTCCATTAACATATCGTACAAAAGCCATGTGACAGTGAAACAAGAAATCAGCTCACGCTGCTAATATTCATGATGATAAAACGAGGCAAGATGCCTTCTTTTCACTCTAAATGTGGAATGAATATACTGAGGAACATGTGATCTCCGTACACTCTCTCTCTCTCTCTCTCTCTCTCTCTATAT
>JANDJT010000190.1:6464932-6484889 GCA_024331685.1 Stegophilus panzeri | reverse complement strand
CCTTGGCAGATTTCAACATAGGAGAGAGAGAGAGAGAGAGAGAGAGAGAGAGAGAGAGAGAGAGAGAGAGAGAGAGAACGAGAGAGAGACACAGAGAGAGAGAGAGAGAGAGAGAGAGAGACTCACACACACACACACACACACACACACAAACAGACAGACAGACAGAGAGAGAGAGACCGACAGACAGACAGAGAGAGAGACAAAGACAGAGAGAGAGAGGGAGAGAGAGAGCAAACACTCCTAATTATTCCTTAACTCAAAACAGGCAGAACGGTTTCGATTCCAAACAGAGTTCTGCAGGCGCGCTGCACGGCATACCTGCTCAACATCAAACTGAATCTACACAATCAACGACGCAAACGTTTCAAAGCCCCCGCCAATTCCTCCGACTCGATTTGTAAATTCGCTGTGATGGAGGGTAAACAGACAAGTTGGGCCTGGCCGTCGCATCTGCCTGGGAATTCCTCGAGCATGAAGTAGTGTTCGATTACGGCTCGCTTGCAGTTGCAATGAGATGGAGGATTTTTTCGAATGATGCTAATTAATCCAAGACCGCCTCTTCTTTTTGCCTTAGCTTTAAAAAAAAAAAAAAAAAAGAAAGAAAGAAAAAAAAGAAAGACCCCAAAACCACCACCACCACCACCTCCCTCCTCATACGAAACCCCACCCTTTTAGAATGTTCTGGGCAAAAACAGGTTTGTGGTTTGAAACCGAGTGTTCAGTCGTGCTAGCGTAGTGATAAAATTTGAGCCCGACAGTGAGAAAAGCAATAACGCGGCCAGAGTCGCCTGCATGCTAACGTCTCTTACCCTGAGTTAAGAAATGAATGAGCTCATTAGCATTTGTTGGCACCAGCTGGGCTGGAGTGTGAAAGTGCTGATGGCCTGTGATGATTCCCCGGCTTTTATTTTCCTCGCATGTATATACATCAAATACACAAAGAAGGACGTGCAAGGTAAACATAAAGTACATTGTGTATGTTCTGAATATCCTGCAGCTACTGAGCAAAAATAGGCCAGCCTAGGCCTATATAAATGCTTCCAGCCCAGGTTTCAAGCGACGCCTCTTACGCACCTGGTTTTACACAGGGATGTGGTTAAGGGAGAGCGTTTGGTACAAATGTCCAGTAAGTCATGAAGAAAGACAGATGAGAGCACCTGAGTGCCTGAGAGTGGAGGCTGTAACCCAAGCCTGAATGTAACTGTAAATGGAAAAAAAAACAACAATACCCCTAGCGTCTTTCAGCGATTCGTTTCTCCTTCTGAAATTTTGCGTGGAGAACATTCAGTTTGTCCTCATTGCGTCTAAGGTGGACAAGATGTTCTACTGAAACCTGTCCAGTAATTTGGCTGGATCTCATCCAAATTATGAGAGGGAGAGAGCTCTAGAGAGGGAGGGAGTCAGAGAGAAAGAGAGAGAAAAGAGGGAGTCTGCAGGGCCCGATAAACCTGAACTCCCTCTATGATTGGAAACACATGAGTCAGGCTTCTCTAATGAGCTCCTATGTTTGGTAACATTGAGTCTAAAGTGGCCCCACACAGAAAAAAAAAACAAGTCTTACCCTTCCAGTGTTTGGATATTGTTTCGTCCTAAGTATTTGAGTGCGGAGACGTGAAGTTAAATTTAAAAAAAAAAAAACCCAAACCAAATTCCAACAAATTTGTCTACTGCAATTTCTGTTCCTTTAAACGGCCTACCCCTATCCCCTGATGTTCTTAATCTATAAAAGAAAACTATTTAGAGAAATGTGTTTGTACTTCTCAGGAATCATTTGAAACGAACAAAACCAAATAACCCATGCGACTAAATAGGAACAACTGTGCTTTTTCAGAACGATCGTGTTACGTTCGTGAAAATGCTCTCGCGATGTGGAATATAGTGTTTATCTGTGCCATGCGCTCTGTCTTTGCTATTTGACGTGAAGATCAGAGAGGAGAACGCTCTCTCGCGCTCACCCAGGCCCTGCAGTGGTGCGAGCGTCCTCGTAAAACCGTCGCTTTACCAAGACAGGAGGAGCGGGTTCTGTTTTACTGTTGTGTAAACCATTGTTTAACGTCCCACTATTTAATATTTCTCAGCTTTCTGGCACGCCGTCAAGCCTCGAACAATAAAGCCATTGAGCTCAGCAATGCACCGATGCCGGTTTTAACGCCTTTTTCCTCTTTCTCTCTTCCCCTCCTTCTCTCTCCTCTCTCTCTCTGTGGTCACTGGCTTATGATACATCACCCTGAGTGATAGCTCCTCTGCCCAGAGCTTGAGAAATGTTTATAGCTACCGCTGGACTTCACCTCGCCGCCCTCTGGCCTTAACCTTCACCCTTCAGCCGACGCCATGACAGATACTTGGAGCCAGCGTATATCTGACAGACCTTTTAATTAAGCCACATGTCTAATCGAGCACAGCGGCCATTGACTCAGTGTTTGCGCCAGTATGGAGAGCGTGTCAGTCAAGCCCCGGGACGTGCATTAATCCGGTCGGGAATGGAGGGGGGGGGGGTTGCCGGGGGTTATGTGGGATTAATGTATGGACGCCACGCTAGTGCGGTTGACAGTAATGGCCGACACTCGTGCATTAGGGTGATTGCGAGGCTCGGTCTGCTTTCAGGCTGGAGCCGAGGCGCCACAAAAGAGATGCAGCGATCACACGATCGGGCTCTCAGCTCCATTAGGGCCAGCGGGAGAGCCAGGCCGCTAATCAATGGGTATGTGTGTGTGTGTGTGTGTGTGTGTGTGTGCAGAGTGAAGGATGGAGGGGTGGAGGAGACAGAATTCAGAACCGAAATGTGAAGTATTTCTAGCTTTTTCCAATTCCAGTTATGTACGGTCATCGCTGAAGATCATGTGTCAGTCTGAACGAATTTGCTTCCCCATTGCAGAGCTCGATTTACACACACAGGACAGTACAGCGATGTCGATGTTACCATAACAACATGCTGAGCAAATCTCTATCTAATAAATCATTTGAGTATTTATAGATTATGGAACTGCACGGCGCACATGCCCCAAGGTGAGAGTTATCGATGAAGTGTAAAAAATTGCAAATAGTTATAATTGCAGAAGGTGTGACGAGTGGGAAAAAAAACCATGCACAATGGTTATGATGCTACTTGTGATTTGATGAGAGCGAGAGAGAGAGAGAGAGAGAGAGACAAAGAGAGAGGGAGAGATAGAGAGCAAGGGAGAGAGAAAAAGAGAGAGAGAAAAAGAGAGTGAGAGAGGGAGAGCAAGAGAGAGAGTGTGAGAGAGAGAGCAAGAGAGAGAGCGAGAGAGAGAGAGCAAGAGAGAGAGCGAGAGAGAGAGAGAGAGAAACAGCGAGAGAGAGAGAAAGAGCGAGAGAGAGAGAGTGAGAGAGAGAAAGAGAGAGAGAGAAAGAGCAAGAGTGTGAGAGAGAGAAACAGCGAGAGAGAGAGAGAGAGAGAGAAACAGCGAGAGAGAGAGAGAGAGAAAGAGAAAGAGTGTGAGAGAGAGAAACAGCGAGAGAGAGAGAGAAAGAGAGAGCGAGAGAGAGAGAGAGAGAGTTTGAAGGAAATAGATGTGATGTACTCCAGTGCCTCTCTGATAGGTTCGAATGAGACGAGGTGTGAACAGACCTCTGTGCCTGCAGCTGACAACAGATAACACAGACATGGTTGTTTAGACATCACACCATCGATCACACACTGACTCTCTCTCTCTCTCTCTCTCACACACACACACACACACACACACACACACACCCCGAGTGTAGAGGTATGACACCTGACACAATGGTCTATCAGCTCTCTGCCTGTCTTCCCCTGGGATCTTCAGCAGGTGAGAGATTGATTGAACACAGCACTACATTTCGTTTAGGTTGATCATTGATCTCAATTAATCACACCAGACCTTCTCCTACCTGAGTGCAAAACGTTTTGATCTTTTTTCCTCTAGTTCAAAGTGCAAACCTGCTATTTATTTCCCCCTGATTCTGATTCACCTCTGAGTGCATTTTCTCTCTCTCTCTCTCTCACTCTTTCTCTGTCTCTCTCTCTCTCGCTCTCTTAAAAAAGAAAATAAAGTTAGCCAAACTGCTGAAGGGGAAAACAGCTGTGTTTCAGTTTTATTTCAGAATGAACTCAGTAGGGAGATGCGAGTTAACCTCTGGTCACTGGACATCCCCTGGACGAGGGAGACAGGGAACTCACTAAAACCATAGGACGCTGATGGCCCTTGTAAAGAACGCGCCATGCGTTTAGCTGCTTCAAAGTCCGCGTCAGAACGTTTGGCGTTACGTCGAACAGCTCTGGCGTGCTCATGTGCACTTAGCTATGACTCAGGATCCTGATTTACGAGTACAGTTTAAGGGATAGTTCCTTAACGGCTCTTCTGCATAAACCTCCCCGGCACGTTACGATAGGAGTTTCCAATAGCGTGTAGTAAATGATTTTCCCCGAATGTCTCTGCTGATAGCAGAGTGCCGCTGAAAGAGAGGACGTGTGTTCATAGCTTGGTGGTTGCAGTCATCAGTGTTAGACCCGGAGTTCACAGGTTATCAGTCAGCCCTTGGCTCTCGCTAACCTCATTACCTAATGTGGCTGCATCAGCACCCTCACTGCCTCTTTATCGCCCCTTGCTGAGTGTGTGTGTGTGTGTGTGTGTGTGTGTGTGTGTTAAGTGTACACTGACCATGCAGTATATGTCTCTATGTGACTGGAACCAAATAACAAGCCAGTTGTTTACACCCATCATTCTCACAATTTAATTCTGTTCATGATGCTACAATAATGCAGTTATCACTATCGACTACTCTAAAGGTTGCTATAGTGATTGTTCGGTTGTTATTACATGGTCACTTGATTTTGCTCAGAAACTAGTACATATAATATCAATCTACAGTGCAGCTGAACCAGTTTGGGGTTTGAGGGTATAAAGTTCTGCTAAACAAACAAACAAACAAACAAAAAACATGCAAAAGAAATGGATTACAATTGTACGTCTTTGCTTAATGGCGCCTGCTATTTGAACATTTGGATTACCAGACATTTTCTCACACTGGCTAAAAAAAAAAAAAATTAAAAAAGAAAGAAAGAAAGAAAGAAAGTTCGCATTTCAGTACATGAGCAGTTTTGCTGTTAATGGCATGTTTGCTGTACGTCTGTGAGAAGCCATGATTTGTGCTCGTTTACACCCATGTGAGCATTTTCTTCCTCCTACTTTCTTCTGTGTGTGTGTGTGTGTGTGTGTGTGTAGGATCATGTTTGTATGTTTGTCCTGGGATCCTCTGTGTTTGTTCATCGGTGCATGTTTGTATGTTAGGATAATTACCTTCCCAAACAAAGGCTGTGGTTATTGCCCCCTCGGCTCCGGCTCTGACCCCATCGCCAGGAGCAGCTTGGAGGGCATGTTTGAGATAAACATTAGAGCCACAGACACGCACACACACACAACCTAAACACACAGCAAACCATTTACCCCTGTAGTGAGAACAATTAATCAGACCTAATTTAGGCCTAACGTGCTTATATGTAAATGAGGCAAAAAAAGCAAACTGACTAATGATTTAAACACACACACACACACACACACACACACACACACACACACACACTATTACACACACATGGCATTGCTACAGTTCGCACGGGACTCATAACTAAACAACACTAATTAAAAAAAGCATAATAAGAGGATGACTTATTACAGAGCTCTTGCTGTATGCGAGCCCCCTGGCACTCATCTGCTGTGCGAGCCAACTCTCCTATACACACACACATTAGCCTTTAGCCACGAGGCTATTATAATAGACCGTAAGGGCACTTTGGAAGCCAATAAGCACCCAAATGTCAGCCCTCATTAGACTATGATAGGGGTAAACAAGAAACTTTTAGCAAAGCCAACTGGTTAAGAAATCCATCAGGAGCACAATGGTGCGAAACAAGGCTGAAATGGCTTCAGCAGAGCCGGATTGATCGTCGCAGTGAAGCCGGAGGAAGAGCGACTCTTCCCTGCCAGGTTAAAACCACCAGCACAGAGGGAAGCTTCTAAACACTGTCCAGTGGCAGCGTGCCAAGTCCAATAGACTCTTGTCCATTAGTGTCTGTTTCAGCATGCCGCTCTCCTCTGGCTATTCATCTCAGGAACTGTGTGTCCCTGCTGCTCTTTACAAAACACACACGCGACCTTAGCGTGTTTACACACACACACACACACACACACACACACACACAGAGGCACACGCAGATTACAAACCCCGCTGCACGCTCACACATCCCCAGCATCTGCTAACATTTACTTAATAATTTAACACAGAACCGCCGTCAATAACATTTCCATAAGGGAGAGGACGAGAAGAAGAGGGAGAGAAAACACAGGGAGAAGAATAAAACAATTGTGGGATCGATGGTGCAAAAAATTGGTTTTATCGAGTGCTCTTTCTCACATTTCCCCCAGACACAGACGAGAGAACGGAAGGCGTGCAGGCCCCCGCTCTAGGAGCCGCCGGAGAGGAGAAGGAGGGGGGCAACGGAGATGGGGGGGGCAATGGAAAAGAAAATAAATGAGATTATTGATGTTACACGTCAAAAATAATTGCTCAGATTTCTGCTCAGAGGGAAGGAAAAGATGCTGATGGATTTGTTGATCCATGAAAAGGCTTCATTTTGCAAGTGGACCGAGGAGTCTGAACCTTCTGCATTTTTTTTTTCTTTTCTTTTTCTGTCACCTCATCCCCAGGAATATTTGTAAAGATTAAAAAAAAAAAAGAAAAAAAAAAAAAAGCTTGCTCAATTCATCTCCAGGCTAAAACCTATATGGAGAGAAAAGAGTCTACAGGTTCGACCTGTTCGCTCACTTAAGCACAAATACACGCAGCCTGCTTCGTTTAAACACCGTATATGTCGTTTCTTATCGCACGGCTGTATTTAATAAACCTGTGGTATCAATTACAGCCAGCACTGAAAAATGACATCAACACCTTCTGACCAATCAGAATTGAGAATTCAACAGCTCTATGGTAAAGCAATAGTATAATTGCTATATTAACATGAGTTCATAATAGGGCTGGGCGATATATCGATATAATATCGCTATCGTTATAAACGATTACACGATACACTTTTCGGAGATATCGTTGGTACGGTGATGTATTTTTTATTTATTTAAATTTTTTTTTTTAACATTTTTAATAATTACAAATTAAATGGTACAGAATGGATGTCATTTAAAAAAAAAAAAAACTTCATCTTCTTCAACTTTGTAGGCCTTAAAGAAAAGTCTAGTCGAAGAAAAGTTGTTTATATTACTACAGTTTTGCTTACAGTTTGTTAGCTAAATTATATGTCATGCCACGCATCATGTATTGTAGAAATGCCCTCAAGTATCGTGATGCGATCATTTTGTCATATAGCCGAGCTCTATTTCATAAAAGGTGAATAAAAGGTGAATAAAATGAACTGTATTTCTATTTTCACCTGCAATCAGGACCTAAATATGCTTATTACACCTGACAGACTTATTTATAAGAATAAGACGCTTGGGTTTGTCGCGTTCGCGTCATTAGGGGCGATCTTCAAGAACCCGTGTATGACTGAAGGCGACACGTAGTCAGGAACGGCGTAGCCTTACAAACACCGACCTGATCACTCACTTCACACACTGGATTAAGAGATGGGTAGTGAGGGCGGGGGATAAGTGGGAGTGGACAGAAAAAGTAGAGAACAGAATGACTTTTTTGTCTGGGACAGCTTTTTTTGATCTTGCATGTCTCAAAACTGTCGGCTTAACTGCTCTGATCGTGGTGGTCTGTCCCGGTGTAGAGTACCCGGACATATTCCCCCACTTCTAGGCAGCGTCTGTATCTGGTGCTGCTTGCCAGCGCAAGTGTACAATAGGCAGCGTTGGGCGATTGAAATTCACTCCGGCTCTGTCCCCGCTCTGTCCTGAAAAGCGATCTGGGCTGAAGGGGAAGATAGGCGCTGACCCACTGGCCCCAGCGCCTCTTCTGAGCCGGCCATTTGAGCAGCGCCTGAATGAAGACGGGCCTACGTCACTCACACACACACACACGCACACACCAAAACACATACACAGGCTTCATCAGATAGCATTTCCATGGACTGAATGCCTCAGACCCCAGGCCACTGAGTGTGTGGCATCAACCGCCTGCTTCAAACGGCGACTCCTCGAGCTCTCGTTTCTTTACCCATTGTGTGCTGTTTGAATCCGGAAAAAAAAAAAAAGGGGCGATCCACCGGTACGACCTGTCCGCAAGGAAAACGCGGACTCTCCCTGGCATGAATTGGGCTGCAGTCTTTAGCGTAACTATCATGGCACTGCAGAATACAATCATGTACTGCAGTCGCTTCGGCATGGATCAAAATGCCTTTCACTGGAGCTGTTTGATAGATTGAATGTGCAAGTTTCGCTGACTGACGTTCAGCCAGCCGGTGTGGAAGCGTGCAACACAAGAGCAAACACAGATCAAATAATCAAAAGGTTGTGTTCAGCTCTGAGCACCGAGGGCCAAGCGTAAACACAATCAGGAGCAGCTACTGGAGAAAAACCTCAGCAGAATAAAGCCACTGGCAGCGATAGATGGAAAACAGAAGTGTGTGATAAACACCTGAGAATGCCTTAGTGGAAAGGCACACGTGCACATGCACATCTCTTTTCTTTTTTTTTTTTACACACACACACATGCACTTGTACTTCTTCTTAAATGAATTGAATGCAATATATACATAACTATACTTATACCAGTCCAAAACACTTGCATATTGCCATAAAGTTCACAGCCACATACAGCTTATAGTGTGTACTTTGCAATGTGCAAGCACGTGTGGAGAGGAGATAACTTTACGAGCCTCATCTCGATAGCCAAATGTTTCCAAGGCCTCGTGCTCTGCTCCCGGGGGCACTTCCTGGCCCTCTCAGCTTACCCGTGAAGGGGGCAAGGCGTAATCAGATCGCAGTGGTCGGCCATTGTCTCCTGTGGTGAATCTCATCTTTTCAAGCTGACCGTTTTACTGTGGAATCTGTAAAATAATTCGGCTGGGCCCACCTCTCAGCCCTGGTGTCAGTAAATACCTGTCATCAAAGTGTCCTAGTGCGGTAATGCGCCACAGATGGAGATGATGTTTTTTTCCCCCCACTTCGGTTCGGATGCCAAGTGTGCGAGCGGAGTTCAAGAGCTCTAGGCCCGATAACTAAATTAGCCTGTGACTGGATACGTTACATTATTTTGATGAATGTGATAGTCTTGTTTTGATACCATTAGCATTTAAAAACTCTTTACCTACACTTAAAAGTTCAGTTAATCTCGAGGCATATAATCACACATCTTAAACTACAACATCAGCAAAAGTTTGTTCAGATGTCCAAATGTTTATTTTGGACTTGTGATGTGAAATATTTTCACCAGTGGCCAATGAGGAACTTGGCTTTTTCCATATGTCACTAGGGACACTAGTCAGACAATAATGATCTCAGACAGACCCGATATATCGATCCGGACAAACAGGGAGTAAAGTCGATGCCATCGATGAGCACATAGAGTTTTCCTCCAGTTCATTTGTCATAAATAATCAATCCGCCAATGAGAAAAGAACACACTCTGCCTGGGAGTATGCGCATGCTCCCAAGTTCACATAGGATTTACCAGCTGATGGAACTGCTTGTCAAAAACGCGCCAGTTCTAACCTCTCTCACTTGGTCCTTTGCTGTGTATTCTGTCTCTCATGGCCGTTATTGACATTTTACCGCTAACCTTCTCTTTTACACTAACTTTAATGCGAGGTCTGTTATCAGATGTGGCCGAGGTGTGGAGTTTCAGCCACCCTCCTCCTCCTTTTCTCTGGGTTATTCATCCCCTCTTCCTGTGCTCTGAAAGTCAAGCTTCCCTTTACAAAACCCCCGTGCCCTTATCTTTCTGACCCCCCACCACCTCACCCGGCACCACACCCCCACCCTACTTTCCAGTGCGCTTGCGGTGCTCTGTGTTCGATAGCCGGGAGAGCCGTGTCTCGGTCTCCCGGGACTGGCAGCGGGCACAGGGACACAGCACTCTGCCGCTTCTGAAGGGTGGGATCACTGATCAAACCGTAGGCATGGATCCCTCAGGGGACGCTGTGTTTACTGCGGTAGCTTCCCTACACGCCTGATAACGCAAGGGGTCACTACATGCAGCGCTGCACAGACTACGTACACACACACTCACACCTCAGAAATGCTGTATAGAGATATTTACTAGAACTAGAGTTGCTGCCTTCTCTAAATACGGAGGCAGTGACTGAGCACTTTTAGTAATATTTGTTCTCCTCACATTCCGGCAGCTGTCAATCAAACAGTCTCTGTGGCGCAGTAAAACGAGACGAAAAGGAACCCCAAAATAATTTGGAGCAGCGACACCTAACCGATCACGACAAGGATTGACTTGCCTGTCAATCACGATGCCTGTCAATCCAAAAAGCTCTACCTCTTGCACTAGCATTGAGGAGTTCTTTGCTAGGCAGTGTGTATCCAAGTGTTTCAGGGATATGATTAAACAGGACTGCGTTTTGCATTTTCAGTTAGCTAGCTTTGGCAAACTTCCACAAAAATAGTCGACTATGCCTTTATACTTTGTATAATAACAGTTACACGATTAAAGAGTACTGGCACCGGAAATGTTTCATTTAATGATACGATCCTGACACTAATCATATTACATTCTGGTCAGCACTTCGGAGAGCGTTTCAGACGTGCAGTGTGTGCTATGAGAAGGAATTTCAGACGAGGCTGCCTCGATAGATTTTAAATCTGATCATGCTACCAAGTCCAGATCACTGGCGAAGTACAAAAATCTGGCATGGTCAGCTGGTGTTTACTCGAAAGCTCAATTTAGCAGGACGCTACAGAATGTTGTACAGGTCTGTGCTGTGAACTGAGGCAGTATCGCATAGCTTTGGGGCAGTCATTTCTGCAAGTGCATTTGAAGAGCTTGCAGTGGGAAGCAGTGGCATGGGACAGCAGAGACAGGGAGAGAGAGAGAGAGAGAGAGAGAGAGAGAGAGGTGCTGTCTGGGTGGGTGGTCAGAAACATTGGGCAGATATCAGTCATCATACCTGGCTCAGAATTCAATCTGGTTCTGTCTGCAGGACTCTTACATCGTCACCCCACCGATAGGGATCACGGGCAGGGCGAGTGTGCCGAATCACTAAGCTCTGAAAGGGAGCTGGGGGCCTCTTAGTTAAGAGATGCCTTCCAGAGTCTTTATGGGCATATGCAGGAGCTTGGAACCTTATTTTCATTTCTAGATGAGTCATAGTCAGGGCCGTAATTTTTTCCGTGTACCTTCAAACACCTTCATGGAATTTGTCGTCAAGAGAATAAGAGAATGAAGGTGAGAAAAAGTTGCACTGATTACCCATAACAAGATGTGGGGGAGAACCTTTTGGTTCTCCAAAAGGAAAGAAGGCTCTTCTACCATCCGATTTGCTGAGAGGATGTACACTGGAATGTATCCGCTGAAGCAGGATTGCCTTTCCTGTTCTTTTTTTTCTTACCTCCCCCTCCGTGGCCTTTTGTCCGGGGGGTCTGCAGGTGCTCGGTAGGGCACAATATCCCCATATTCATATCCTGATTCTATTCTGATGCCAAAACCCGGTCCCAATGGACAACACCTGCTCCGACAGCCCTCCGAGTCCCACACAATGCTTGTTGTTCTGGCTCATGCATTCTCATCCATCCCCACATAGGCAATCACTGTCTGAGCCATGCTGAGGAGAGACAGCCTTTTCACTCAAACCACCCCCCACTCGATCTCCCCCTCAAACTCAGTTCCCATACATAGTAGGAAGAGCCAGTGAATGTGGCATAACACACCTGAGGAGAATTGCAATAGACAAAACATTGAGGATAAAAAAAATACAAGGAAGTTTTGCACCACTTTATGGGGTCAGACTGAAACAAGTCTTACTATACAAGAATGTATCCAAATGAGATACTACAGAAACAGAATGTATGAGCTATTTAAATACTAAAAGAAATAGATGATTTCGATGGTAGGATGTATCATAATGCTTTGATTCCACATTTATTATCATATAAAATGATGACTCCCGCTTTTCCTTTGCTTGTAACCTCAGAACAACCTTTCACACCAATCCTTTCACCTCAGAACAACCTTTCACATCAACTATCTTGATCTTGAGGTGAATTTCGTCTGTCTGCGGAACTACGCCTTCCTGACTCTTGACCTAAAAGCCTGTCATGCCAAACTCTTGCACTGAAGAAAAAAGAAAAAAAAAAACACTTTCAGATGAAAAAAAGTGAATTTATATATAGCAATAGTAATGATACGTTAAGGTGAGAGGAACAAGGCATTCGCCACTCATCTGCAGACTATAATTGTGATGATTTCACGTCCTAATGGTGCGGGGCTCCGGCTTTTTGTGCCTCTCTCCATGGTGATGAGGAGCACAGGATCAGGCATGTGGCGGCTGGAGACACCATTACCTATAAATAAGGTCCAATTTGGTTGTCACAAGGTTGCCTATAATCTAGCGGTGGATCTGGGGCTTGGGCCACAGGCCGGGCCTCCGGTGAGAGGGAGGTTAGAATGGACGGGGGGGAGCGAGAGCTAATTGAAAGCTGATTCCTGTCAGGAGCTCCTTTCTGTGCGAGACAGAGGGGACATTGTGTCCCTCCTCGCTCGAGTGTGGCCCTGGCTGCTGCCAGAAACCCACCTTTTTATCCCTGAGACAAAACAGAGACCCTCACCCTCCCTCTTTCTCTCTATCCCTGTCTCTCTCTGTTGGAGCTCTCTCCTGGCCGATGAAAGGGGATATATTAGGAGGGTAATTCCGAGAGGGAGATAACTGTCAGACAGGATGAAAAATGCTGTCTATCTCCAGGACTCGAGACTCAGGCCATGTCAAAACTACAACTTTAGGGCTCAACGGACCTTGGCGAGCCTGTTGCAGATAGCTAGTCTCTAATGCCTTTATTCAGTTTCACTCGCTGTTTTCTCTCTTCTCTCCCTTCCTCTCGTCAGACATTTACTATGGAGCATATCTCAAGTACATCAGTGGTTTGGCAGTTTTTAACCTACATCATCACCTTCTATAAATGATCTTCATCTACTTATATAGAGATTAAATGGATCAGGAAAAGAAAAGAAAAAAAATCCTAAAACCAGGTGGTTATGAAGTAAAACCGGTGGACGTGTTTTGATGTTTTGTCACAGTCAGGATGGTGACTTTGTGTGTTATGTAAATGGGGTTAGGTGGAGGTGGTCTTCGAGACGGGTTATCTCCTGAGTTTGGAAAGACAGGCTAATTTTTTCCAGCTGCTGTGTGGGGAGGGAGAAATGACAGATTTACCTCCTTCTTAAGCACTCAAGACAGCCTTCGTCTCCAGGAACTGTCAGAGGGGCCTTGTTAGAAAGTTTCCTGTGGCTGGATACTTCTTGCTCAGATCTCTTTCACACTCTAACCCAATCATACCCTATATCTGTACTCTGTTGTTCTCTTTACTACTTCTACTTTTTTTTTTTCACATTTCCTCTACTCTTTTGATAAATTACTAGATTCTCTCCTGCGTTCTCTCGTTCTCTCTCTCTCTCTCTCTCTCTCTCTCTCTCTGTGTGTGTGTGTTGATGGACACAGTACCCTGTAGTCCTCGAAATCAAAGACACATGCGCACATATTGACACGCTCACACAAATATCAATTTTATTGATGATGTGTGCCAATGTAAGGCCCAATGCAAGACACACACACACACACACACACACACACACACAAACATAAAAAAAAATACTGGCGTCACTGCCTCTGAATCCCATCACAAGCAAATCTCCAGCGAATTTACTGCAGAGCGGGAGCGGAGAGCGAGCATTACCTCATAAAAATATTAGCTCATAGCTGCTTAAATCTGATACCTTAGCAAGGAGGAGCAGGCAGCTTGTAAAGCCAAGCATTTTTGCTTCGTATGGAAAACTTTATATGTAAGATAAAGTATCGTGTGTAGAAAGCTGAAACTGAAAAATGTCTAATATGTATGTGTTTTTTTATTTTTTTAAAAAAATAAAACAATATAAACTGATTTTCAATTCAATTCAATTTAATTTGTATAGCGCTTTTAACAATGGACAGTGTCTCAAAGCAGCTTTACAGAAATATATAAACACAGGATACAGATTTTAAGTGTGTGGATTAATCCGTATTGAGCAAGCTGGTGGCTTAGGATGATATGAGGAAGAAACCGTGAGAGGAACCAGACTCAGAAGGGAACCCATCCTCATCTGGGTAAAATTTTCATTTAACTACACAAACGATGGCACAATTGTGGACGACGCAAATATTCTCAAAAATATTTCTGATAGTATTACTGATCATATTTCTGATTATTATGGAGTAGAAGCATATGTAAAGTACAATAAAATGGCAGCCCAGACTTTCTGTTTAAAAGTGGCTTCACGATACATAGGTTCATCGAGGCATGTTTGCGGGTCGGACTTCTCAGTACCGGACCTTTGCGACATTTATTTTGACAACGCAATAAAATCTCATAGCAAAACAGCCCCCGTTGGCCTTGATAACACTAATGTTTAGACTAGCACGAGCGTCAAAGTGGTGTCGGAATAGCTGAAGCAGATGTGTCGCTACTTCTCACTTTCCCCTCAAATGCTTATCTTACTAATTCTCTGTGAGACGAGCCATCCTGCAAGTATGAAAATGCTAATCAATGCCGTAGAGTGCGTCATCGCCTCGTCGTGCACTGCTGGAGGCCACGGATCCTGGATTTGTGTGGATTTTTTTTTTTTTTTCCACGAAAACCTTTCCTAGTCTGGTAAAAAGTTTCCACTCGATCGAGGTATCTGTGCGAGTCTTGATTGTGTCACTGAGGAAGACAAGCAGAGGTCTGAGGCCCGAGATTACTACAAGTCTGGTCGCCTACTGTAAAGGTCAATGAGACAAGACATACACGCTGGTTCCTGTAAACACACCCGTGAAAGCGTACACACATCCATACCCAACACACACAAACACGGAAAGTACGGATGTGAATGAAAATCATAAACGTATGCCAGCTAAAAGAGTTTAAGAACCATTTAAACCATGTAAATCATAATTGACAGCCGTTCTGAGGAGATAAAACCCAGATTGAGCAGGCCGGTTTCTGGTTTCTCCTTTCCATTCTGGAAAGCAGCTCGGCTCATGGCTTCGGCACAAAGTGATGAGTTCTTTATTACTCCAGCATGCTGTTTTGATCATGCGTGTGTGTGTGTGTGTGTGTGTGTGTCTGTGTGCCACGCAGACGCCAAGTTCTTCCTCTCAACCACACAGCCTATCATCAACATAACCCAAGACAAAACAACATCCCCACTATACAAAAACAAAATAAAAAAAAAATAACCAATAAATGAACAAAAAAAAAAAAAAAACTTGCCAAAGGATGAGAAAGGGGAGAAAGTAAGTAGGGAAAAGATTTACAAAAGGAGGAGAAGAAGAAGAAGAAGAAGAAGAAGAAGAAGAAGAAAGAAATACTGGCGCAACAATTTTCCACTACATCAGCCACTACTTAAAAGAGCAATTACAACACTGGGTATCAAAGTCCCCAATTACCCCTGGGCAGGAGCTGGGTGGGTTTTGTGTGTGTGTGTGTGTGTGTGTGTGTGTGTGTGTGTGTGTGTCGGAGTTTGGACAAGCTACATGCAGCAAATTTGATCGTTTCTGTTCTAAATGAAGCTAGGCAGAATTCATATGTTTGCTGTGCCTGCTGTCTGCTCACATAATCTTCACCTACGCTGCTTTACAACATCCTGATAAACACTACGCAGATGCTGACATGCAGCTCCAGCAGCTTTAAAGCTAAAATAACAAGTGAGAAGAGGACAACGGGCGGAAAAATGAGAGGGGATTATGCATTATATGGCATGTACGAGAGCGTGAAAATTCAAATATCAAGCTTAGAGATGCATGATCATGTCTAAAAGGGAAATCATAACTATCTCAATAAATGAGCTAATCAGACAGACAGACAGACAGACAGACAGATAGATAGATAGATAGACAGACAGACATACAGAGATAGATAGGTAGACAGATAGACAGATAGATAGATAGACAGACGACAGATAGATAGACAGATAGATAGACAGACAGACAGACAGATAGATAGATAGGTAGACAGATAGACAGACAGAAAGATAGATAGGTAGACAGACAGACAGACAGCTAGATAGACCGACAGACAGACAGACAGACAGACAGAAAGATAGACAGACAGATAGGTAGACAGATAGACAGACAGACAGATAGACAGGCAGACAGACAGAAAGATAGACAGACAGATAGGTAGACAGATAGATAGACAGACAGACAGACAAACAGACAGACAGACAGACAGATAGATAGATAGATAGATAGACAGACAGACAGATAGACAGGCAGACAGACAGAAAGATAGACAGACAGATAGATAGATAGATAGACAGACAGACAGACAGACAGGCAGACAGACAGAAAGATAGACAGACAGATAGGTAGACAGATAGACAGACAGACAGATAGACAGACAGACAGACAAACAGACAGACAGACAGACAGATAGATAGATAGATAGATAGATAGATACATAGATAGATAGATAGATAGATAGATCGATAGATGCTAGAAATTCATGTTTACTTAAGTGCAACTTGACAGCCCACACCCCCTCACTCACTGACACACACACACACACACTGATTTGTCTCCTCTTCAAGCCTCTCCGGTTTAGCGAAATGCAACCCGCTTTCTCTGAGGTGGAGCTCCCTGGTGGAAATGGCTTTAAGGCGCAGGAGGAGAAGAAAGAGCGGCAGAGAGAGTGAGCTCTTTATCTGTGTGGTCCAGCTCACCTTTCTGCCGCTGCTGTGCCGCTCAAAGCTGGGGCTTGTTCTCTGTGCCACGGATAAAAGCGCCTGTGAAGCCCGATCCCGTCCCTGGAGACGTCATTTAAAGCCACCGTCCCACTCGCCGGTGTCATTTCAACAAGCAGCCTCCGTCTTTCTATCACTCTTGCCATCCCTCCGTCACTGACCCTCTCTGCTCCGTCCACTTCCCCATGCCGGCTGTCACGGATACCTGCTCCCTGCTTCTGTTTCCCTCTCGAGCACTTAACGTTGACGTTGCCCTCCATCTGCACCCGAGTATTAGTGCTTACTCCAGTGATCATAAGAAGGAACGACATGTTTGTATCATTTCTTCTCCCCTGTCCATGCTAAAGCAGGAGAGTTGATCTACAACTATTGTTCTTGGTCTTATTAACCGAGGAGCTGAAACGATCCATAAAAGAGTGCTTGTCAAGTAGGCACTAGGTCCCAGACTCTGGACACTATATATCTTTCCCGTTGAGATAAAAATAAAAAGCTGTCTGTAAAAACAAGACGCGTCCGAGGCATCACCTTTCATCTCGCCTGCATTAATGACGTCAAGGCCTGTTTCGAGAGCAAATATTCCAATAATAATATACTGTGTGGAATAGACGCAAGTTGGAAACCTGCACAGACGAGGGATTCGCCCATTCTCTCATTGCGCGTGCGAGTGTGCAGGTGTCGCGTCTTTACGAGGTTCTTCTGGGTGCGGTAAGGACAAGACAATAAACAGGACTCTCAGCAGGGAAGAAGAAATACCGAAGGGCGCAGGACTTGTGCGGCGTGAGAGCGCAGCAGGTGTTTGTACAGATTCGGGATAGTGCTTATTAAAACGAAGAGTTCCGCATGCTTCGTTTTGGAAGAGAGTTCTTGTGGTGGGATACAGCGGCTGAAGTTTCCACAATTCCATGAACGCCCTCCAGGAAAAACTCGCACCAGTTCCAATTCATTACCACAGATTCGTTAAAACTGTCACATGTTGGTCAGATTGTGTAGTTATACCGAACATGCCCACTAGCACATCGAGCTTTACTTCCTGTTTCTGGGCCGCGGTAGCTTAGTGGTAAAGACATTGGACTTCTGATCGGAGGGTCGTGAGGTCAAACCCCAGCACTACCATGCCGCCACTGTGGAGCCCTTGAACAAGGCCCTTAACCCTCAACGGCTTAGTTGTATAAAATGACTCTGAATAAGGGCGTCTGCCAAAATGCAATAAATGTAAATGTTTATTTCAAGAATCATACAGACGGACGGCAAATCCCAGAGAGACAGACAAGCTTCCAATATCACTCTCCTACGACGCAGCGTTCGATACAGAGAAACAGATCAGGTTCAGTACTAATTGTCCGTGTAATGAATTGCTCTTAAGCAATCCATTGGCGTTCTGCGAGCAGCCCCGCTAACCTGCAGCGCTGGCATCATGGCCGTGTGTGCAGCTGTGGAAATCCCGCAGGCTGGCGTGCGACGCTGCCCGATTTAGACAGGAAACACGAGAACTCTGAAAATAAAGTTCAACTTTGCGCTATTAGCGTCAGAATGACTAGGAGACTTTAAAAACAGCAGCAGTCTAAAAATACAATGTAAGGCACTCAGCGTGAGGGCGAGAGAGGGTGAGGGCGAGAGAGAGAGAGCGCTGGCATTTCTCTTTTTGGCCAAGGGCGAGGTTGGGCAGGGTAACCAACACGGCCACACCACCGGAATGCGCTGGCCAACCACCTCGCTTCCTTTCCACGTTTATGGAGAATCAGACACTGGCTCCTGCCTCTGAGCCTGCAGCAGGTTAGCCTTCATCATCCTCCTGTTTCACTCACATACACACGCATGCACAAGCATCTATTCTTCTTCTTAATAATAATAATAATAATAATAATAATAATAATACTGTAATGTTTGTGTTATATATTTAGAAATAAAATTTATACATAAAGAATAACCAAAAAAATTCACTTATTTTTATTTTTATTTTTTTTTAAACATTTCACAATTTTACAGATTGTCTCTCCCTATCTCTCTCTCTCCTTTTTAGCATCAAACGAGCTGCTTCGTCAGGTTCAAATTGTTATTTTTATTATTTTATAAATATAAAAAGATATCACAATATCAACGATAACTCAGAAAAATGTATTGTGACATAATTTACCATGATATTGATATTCAATTTTTATATCACCCGGGCCATGATGTTATTATCATTATTATTATTATTATTATTATTATTATTATTAACTATTCCTGTCATTTAAATGAAGGGGAAAAAATAACAGTTGTAATAGCAGTAATAGTAGTGGTAGTAACAACTACAAATGATAATCATTTATTGAATCCAGTTGTTGATTATCTGAGTCATTAAAAATTGATTCACGGTAAATGAATCAATGCTGGCTAAAAATATTTTTCAGACTAAATACAAATTTACAATGTAACATTTCTGATTCCTCAGACTGCCTCACTGCATTAGCAATTACTTAATAGACTCTTGGCACTCATGCTGAGATGCTGAGGCCTTCTTGGTGTCCGAATCACAACAAGAGACTTCATGTGCGTGAGTGTGTATCTGTGTTGGGACAGGAGGAAGAAAATAAAAGGGGAAGATTTGCTAAACATGCCAGAAACAACAGAGCGGCTGTTTTCTTTGGCAGCGCAGACATGGCAACACGCATGAGTGAGAGAGAATCGGGACAAACAGCAGGGGAGAGAGAGAGTGAGAGAGAGAGAGAGAGAGTGTGAGAGTGTGTGAGAGTGAGAGAGAGAGATAGGGAGCGGGAGAGAGAGAGAGAGAGAGGGAGGGAGAGAGAGGGAGAGAGGGAGAGGGAGAGAGAGAGAGGGAGAGAGAGGGAGAGAGGGAGAGAGAGGCAGAGAGGGAGAGAGAGAGAGGGAGAGAGAGAGGGAGATGGGGGACAGAGAGAGAGAGGGAGAGGGAGAGAGATAGAGAGAGAGGGAGAGAGAGATAGGAAGGGAGAGAGAGAGGAAGAGAGAGTGGGAGAGAGAGATAGGGAGAGAGAGAGAGAGAAAGAGGGAGAGAGGGCGAGAGAGAGAGAGAGAGAGAGAGAGAGAGAGAGAGAGAGAGAGAGAGAGAGGGAGAGAGAGAGAGAGAGGGAGAGAG
>JANDJT010000190.1:6427586-6464832 GCA_024331685.1 Stegophilus panzeri | reverse complement strand
AGAGTCAGCTGCGACTGAACCGTTAATCATCATCATCTTTGCTATCACTATACAGAAGATGGTGATATGCAGCACCAGTATATCTTATTCAGAATCATTACCAACAAAATTAAGCATTTATTAACCCTGCTTGGAGAGGAGATGGGCTCCACCAAGCTTTCTCAAGCCCACAGGAAAGACATGAGAGACACGAGACAAAGCCGGATACCGGATTGATCGAGGCCCGCATCAACAACGGATGCACTCTCCATCAGTGGTACCCAGGATGGAAGTGTCAAGAACAACAACAAAGTGTGGTTACGGGATTGAACTAACCCTGCAAAGGTTCATATTTATTTTTTCAAGAAGCTGAATATTATGTATAATTTAACGTTTTATATTGCTCTTTTCCAGAAAGTGATGGATAAGTTCCATGACAACTTGCATTACAAAACACCATCAGACCTGGTCCACAAACCAGGTATCAAAGTAAAGTTTCTTTCCTTAGTCTTTTAATGAAAAAATCACAAGATTTTGAGCTGCAGTCAATAGAGCACTAAGCACCAGATGCTAAGTTTTCTTTTACTCTGGCTTCTGATTTTTTATTAATTTATTTATTTGCAAGTGACAGAATAATAAAGTAAAGATATAGAGCAAGAGACATAGTGGCAGGGCAACAAATGAAGTGTGAGGAAAATAAATTGTGCAAGAGACAATGTGACTGGGTGACAGTGATAGAGCAATAGCTAGGAAGCAATAAAGAAACAACGTGAGACAGCAACAGAGGAATATAGCAAATAAAATAGCAACAGAGCAAGTGATGGAGAAACATACGATTGGTCAGTCCCAGTGATAGAAAGACAGGAAGACAACAAGACCCACACACAGGGAGGGACAGAGGGGAAAAACAACTATAGCAATGACTGCTGTCAGCACTTGGGGTCCAGTCCAGACTGAACACATTACAAGTCTTCCCGCTGTAAGATTATATTTGGATTCTCTAGGCTCGCTTCCAATTATTACTGGCACTTAATACTTTTCGCACCATTCACAGATCCCCTTACCCCTGCTCCAGACTGCACCACATTTGGCTGCGATCAGCACTTTTTCAGCGGCCGGCGAGGGAAGAAAGGGAGGGCAAGAGAGGGAGAGAGATGAACGAATGGGAAAGAAGACATTTAAGTGAGAGCGAGGTATAGACAATCAGAGAGAGAGAGTGAGAGAGAGAGAGAGAAAGAGATTGAGAGTGAGAGAGTGAGAGAGAGAGAGATGTTTATGAGGCAAAGTAATTCAGCGGTGTGCTGCAATGAGACGAGGCCGAGCAAATAAAGGAATGAAGCATGATGTTTTGCTTGCGCTGGGTTAATGAGGCCATTAGAATCGAAAATAAAAACAGAGAGACAGCCTTTTGTTGCTCACCACAAATTCACTCTCCAAGCCGTCATTAAACTGTTGAAACTGGTGGAAAAAGCATATTAGGGGGCGGCTGGTGGAAAAGACTGGCCATCGTGTTTTAAGAGAAACATCAAATATTTGCCAGCGCTGACACGTTACATTTCCTTAACGTTGTTTATCGCATTAGTGGGCAATAACAAACTAGAAAAGTAAATATTAATTGCTCAAAACGTTAAGTCAATAATGAGCTCCTGATTTAACCCCATGTTCATTATTTACTCAAAGATTCCAACGTCAATTAGCGAAATTCTTAACGACTTTGTTAACATTCCTTTTATTAATGTTGAAGTTCTGGGTTTGTTATTGTTACCTAATGCCTGAGTTAACACGAAGGGAACCTTAACGACTGTTGATTTGAACTTCATATTAAACAGATGTATATTCATGTTTAAGTCATCAGAGGAGGGGAGAGATGGAGGGCTAGACAGACAGACAGACTGACGGACGGACGGACAGCCCACGAGGCGAGTGACAGACAGGCAGTAACAGAGCAGAATTGTTTGACCGGCGCTCTGGTTTTCATTAGTGTCCTGAAGAGATGGTCTAGTTTGTGCTGGCCTCCTCCTCCTCCTCCTCCTCCGTCGCCCTTCTCCCTTCTCAAAATGTTTCCTCGGCCCGCTGAAATCCACTTTCCTCTGATTTCTCTCTCTGCCAGGAGAAAAGCGTGAGCCGTACATGGCTTCACTGGTATGCCATTTAGGGAGACGTTGGAACTATTAACCGTCAGAAGACTGAACACATTTCTGTCCTTTTCCTTGAAGCTCGTCGGTTGACCTGCTCGTTAGACGGTGTACAGTATGATAGATATTTCACAAGAGCTGGACAGTGAGACGCCCATTTCCTGTTCCACCAGTAGAGTGTTTAAGATGGGTGGGGTTCATAAAGCGCCCTGCACAGAGGGTCTGCTGAAACTCACACTCTCGTCATAAAAAAAATTAGCATTTATGCCGTTTTAAAAATTTTTTTATACGGAACAGGCCTCCATCTTACATCTCTATTCTGAGTCAGACAACATGAGTGTTTATTTAGGGGGGAAAAAATCAAGACACACACACACACACACACACACACACAGGGTCCAAATCTGGTCACAGCCTGCAGGCAACAAGGTTGGCTAGGAAAACAGCCAATCTGCACCCAAGCACTTCTACCGAGTCAGGGGTGAGTGAACTCGCCCTTCTTGTGTGTGTTAACGCATAAATTTTGCGCTAAAGCGGCAAAAGTTCACAAGCGACTACCGCATGGAGTTAAAGCAGAACATGTACGAAGAAACCTATTAAGAATGTGAAATGTAAAAAAGTCATACATCTAGCGAAGTGATATTCTTTGCTAAGCTGGTGTTGTTGGGAAGTTCACCATTTACACTTTTCATTTTTGGTGTGGTGTGTTTTTAATCCAATATTTTTTTTTTTTGTAATTACTTAGTCATAATGGAATTAAATAGAAAAAGAAAAGTAAATAAAAAAAAATTGAATAAATAAATCCAAGCTTAAAAAAAAAAAAAAAAAAAAAAAAAAGATAATGAAATCCCTCCAGGACTCCCACCTGGCCTAAAAGCCATTGAAAGGAAACAACAACATCATTTTCCTGCTCTGCTTCGGGGGCTTGTTCCTCTGGGACTGCCGGTTCATGCCCTGGTGCACCTTGCAGCTTCCTGAGCTGGGAGGAAATAATGGAATTATATTTACCAGCAACGCATCAAAGTTCACTGGGCCTGATGAGCCAGCGAGTACAGCAGCTCCAGCCCTCGAGCCATACAGTCTTTCCTATTACTGGCATGTCCTGTTTCATAGATGGATGGATCTCGACAGAGGCATCCATGCGACATTCAGCCACATATTATTACCTGAATCAATGTCCATGTCTGGGGAGATTTATGACGGCGGTGAGGGAAGTTTTGCGTGGTAAATGGAGCCCGTTTTGAACCGCGGGGGAAGGGGACGGCTTATGAATCTCTAGATGAGCTAATAAACAGTTATGTTTTGGAATTAACGTGGGCTGTGTGAATACCTGTACTGCAGATCGTGAGCTGTGACAAGCATGACTACTAAAGCATGCCAGAATTAGATACAAGGCAGTGTGAGCCTGTTCGGTTTCACTCTTTATTTATCCCTTCTGCACTACATACAGGAACTTTTGGTACCACAAAACTGTACTTTTCCACTAAGCACCGATCCAGCACCTCATAGGTCAGGGTATGCCGTGCTGGTTATACTATGTATACGATGTCATTAATCAGTATGGCAATACCATATACACACTAAACACACACACAAAATAAATAAATAAATAGTGAATGAATGAATATATGGTCTGCACTTATATAGCGCTTTTATAACCTTAGCGGTTCTACAAAGTGCTTTACATTGTGTCTCATTCACCCATTCACTCACACACCAATGGTAGCAGAGCTGCCATGCAAGGTGCTAGCTTGCCGTCAGGAGCAACTTGGGGTTCACTGTCTTGCCCAAGGACACTTCGGCATGTGGAGTCATGTGGACCGGGAATCGAACCGCCAACCCTACGATTAGTGGACAACCCGCTCTAGCACCTGAGCCGCCCCAAAATGGTGCTATGCTTGTGCCATCAAAACAACACATTTTATTTCTCTTGAACTGTCATTTTACAGCACAAACACAATTACTAAGTTTCCAATCATCTGGGGTACCAAATTTATGGAGGTGTGTCATGTGTCAACTATTGTTTGGCATTAGAGTCACGTTCGTTTTGCCATGGTGTGGATTCTGTCTTGTTTTTGGGGGAATTTAAAGACATCATCAATAAGCCTTTGTGTCAGTAATCTTGCTGCAACCAATGTATGCTGGTTAACCAAAACCAGACGAAGGAATAATTGCCAAAATGATGATGCAGTCGCTTTTACTGTTGTCACAGTGACTGCTCCAGTTTTCTCTAAAGTGGGTGGAAATTGTCCCAGAACTCCTGGGCCTCATGGTGTTTTTTTTTATTTATTTATTTTTTTTTTTATTAGACTGCAGTACGAGTCATACGTAGTGTACTTCATTAAAACATCCTTACCCCGAGGTATGAAGATTCAGATCTGCTTCTCAATCAGACAGATAAAAGCAACAGCGAAATGACAGTGTGCACAGTGTGTGTGTGTGTGTGTGTGTGTGTGTGTGTGTGTGTGTGTACAAGAGAGATGGTTGCTCTTCACAGCTGGCGGAGCAAAGGAAGCGCCTGGGAGTCCTCTGAGCCAGGAGCTTCGCCCGCCCCTCATAACCTCACAAAGACACTTAATAAGCCCCCCGACGAGTGATGCTTATGGATTTCTGTGCCGCTAATTTCCGTAACTATCACTGTTTGAAAGATAGCCCCAAGGATTTGGAGGCGCAGAAGGGCCCTTGTCTTAGACAAACACAAGAGCTGTATTATGCTATATAAAAAAATGCAACGTCCCTTTTCTCCCTGCTAAGCTCTGTATTAGCTATCTTGCTCCACTGAGTCATTTGAAACCATTATATCAGAAATATCGGCAGCATCTGATGATTAAAAAAAAAAAAAAAAAAAAAAAAGGAAAGAAACCTTGCACTAACACGGCGTATCTGAATTCAATATATCCGAGGATATTGTCCAATTTGCGCAGTATTGTATATAAATATAGGTGTAATGTTCTTTCAGGCTGACTAATTGTATAATATTCTTTTCACAGATTGAAGAGGGCTGCGAAATAGGTGATAAAAAGTGTTTCGTTCCGCCCACATAATGGGTCTGTCTTGCCAGAAAAATTAATGAATAAATGATCTAGTAATTATCTCGTAAAGGCACATGCAGGCAACCCGATCCTGAACAGCTGAACAGAGCTGACGAAATCCGAATATCTTAATAAAACCCATCTACTGTCAGCTTCATAGACGTGTCTATTTAACTCCTGTCCAGCAAACGTCTTTGTGTCCTCTATGTGATGACTGACTTTCTCCAGCAGTAATCAGTCAAACTGAATGCCTGATAATGTGTTTATGATTCCTTCGATCTGTCCCCCTCTCCCCCCCAATCAGCGTTCACCTCTCCTCTGTTTACTGTCTTCTTTTCCTCTTTTCTTTCCTACTCTCCCACTTTGGTGTGTTAATGAGTTTATTACGTCCTCAGCATGTCCACCCTTGCTCTTTCTGTCTCTCTCTCTCTCTCTCTCTCTCTCTCTCTCTCTCTCTCTCTCATGGATGCCAGAGTACCTGGGCCCTCGCTGTGGCTCCTGCCAACTTTCTGCCATTCAGGAATGTAATTAGTAAGAATTAAGCTTTAGCCAGCTAAAGGAGGGGGTCATCCAGAGCTGGCAGGGTCCTGGCGGGTCATTACCGAGCATTTTCTTCTCGGCCAGGGTGAAAAGGTGTCATGTTTACCTAGCACCATGGTGGGCTTAGGGCTTGAGTTCCATTCTGTCTATGACCCTGATCCCTCTCTCCTTTACATGCTCACTTGAACAACTCGCTCACTCTGTGCATCGGCCTATTGGGCCTGTTTCGTTTGCGATAGTATTCCATTCAAGGTCACGTCAAAGAAAAACTCTTTGTGGAGAGGAAGATCAGCATAACGAGTAAACCATCGATTAACGCTTATGAAGACTCGAAGCCTATGGAGCATATTTGCGGTATCCCGGCCTGCATGTGTTTTACATGCTGTAGTCTGTAGTGGAGTTTCCATCCATCATGCAAATGTTTTATTTGCGCATAAGGAAATTTTCGCATAAAGTTGTGCTCGGCTGCATGAGAAATGCTGGTGTGTCAAGAACACCACCGATTTTTACGAATAAATTATGAGATTTTTTTTTTTTTTTAAAGTATCTCTCCATGACAGTGTGTCTCTAGTGGAGCTTCAAGGGCAGACTCTCATGACCAACAAAAAAGACTGTAACACTGTGATATGGTTTTGGTTGGTGCATAATACGTCCAATGAGTGGAACAAGCTTCAATGTATTCTCAAGTGCTAGAATGTGAGCGAAAAGGAATTCATACATTCGTCACTGTCCTCTTTAACATAAGAGCTTAAATAACTAGCCGGGCTGAGCTTGTCTTTTCTTTCAAGATAACCATACATACTCAAATGGTCTTATTTGCGGTTAACCAATGTCTTAACTTGGATTTTTATTTCTTTATTTCTTTCTTTATTTATTACATTCGTGGAACCAAGAAGTAAACCAAATAAAAACTCACAGAATGGTATGAAATAGAGACTGATTTAGAGGCTGAGTTCTTTCTAGCCCACTCTGTAGATTCATACAGCCTGTCATTGATGCTCACAACAAGTGATTATAGTCTCGTGCGCATTGGGGCTAATTTATTTAATACTGCTACGTCTTTTACATCAGTAGCCCATCATTCAGCAGTGACTGAGAATTGTGCACGTGCTATAAAAATTGCAGGTGCGATATACACGAGTGAGGTGGAGTATGAGTTTGGACAAACTAAAAATAAATAGACCAAATCAACGCTGTCCTATCAAAGTAGACGCGAAGGTACAAACAGGCGAACTGGAGCATTTATACTGTTATTTTTACTTATTGATTTGATTTGTACTTTTTATTTGAAAGAGATATGGCATTATTACGGACATAACAAAAAGTGTGTGTGTTAGTTTAATGCTTGGATGAAGTCGATTATTCGATGTGTTGACATAATTAGCGCTGAAACAGGAAGTCAGGGTGAAGACATATTTAGTGGCTCATATTTAGTATATATATATATATATATATACAATACAATATACATATTTAGTATTTAGCTTATCTCACAGCCCGGGCTAAGCCGTATTGACGGTTATTACCATGGATTTTTATAATTGTTAGGGCCGGGACACTCTAAATCTGACGAGAAGCTGAAGTGTGCTGAAGAATGATGTCAAAATTCAAAATTGTCGATCCGTATCGGTGGTACAGAGAGACTGTAAATTTGGAAGGCATTTATCTTGTAAATGCGAATTTTGTCGTTGTTTTGGAGGACACTAGCTTATACTAGATAACATTTAAGCAAACATATTCATACTAAAAGCCACAAAACTTCAGTTTTGATTTCATGGGGACTTTAAGGCTTTACCATACTGGTTTCATAATAGTTATTGATACATGGTATAGTTTTTAGCTCACTCATTCAGCACCGCCAAGCTGCCACTGTTGGACCCTTGAGCAAGACCCTTAACCCTCTCTACTCCAGGGGCGCCGTATCGTGACTGACCCTGCGCTCTGACCCCAACCTCCTAACAAGCTGGGATATGCGAAGAAAAGAATTTCCCTGTGCTGTAATGTATATGTGACAAATAAAGACTTCTTCATCTTCAATATCATCAATAATTGCTTATACATGTTCCAAGGTGAATTGGCAGAATTTGAATTTGCATGAGAATTTTAGACCTGTTTAACAAGATTTTAACTGATCTAGTAGCACCGTTTTACTCTTACATAAGAGCCATGATTTCTTACTACAAAATAGACTTACCATTTAGACTTGGACTACATTAAAGTCAGATTTATATGATTTCATGATTTGCCCCCATACGCTACAGGGATTCAAGCTGCACCCTTCCCGGGGTATTCATAGAAGCACACAATGATCTACTTCAGAAACCTACCACACATTTGTAACATAGAAACCTTGTAGCTGACACACACTGGGCGAGAGAGTGCATACTCGGGGGGGTAGAGGGGCAAAGTAGCCTCTTTTTTACTTTACTGTCTCACTTACTGCACTGCAGCTGAGCTTTTATTGAGGGGATATGGAGGGGAATTTCCCCTGCTGTTCTCAGAGTTGTCAGTCTCAGGATCCTCTCTGGCTTCAGCTCGGCAACTCTCCTGGGAAGAGTGAGCAACGAAGAGAATGACACGTTCTCCTGAAGTGCTCTCCCTGCCGCCTCGCTCAGAAATGCCTGAGTGAGCTAATGAGGGATTTACAGTGGTCTTGTGAAAACAAATACGTCTCTTCCTCTGTCTTCTCATCCCTCTGTCTCACTCGTTGACAAGTGATGACTTTGACAGGCCTCGTTTACTTTCTCTCTCTCTCTCTCTCTCTCTCTCTCTCTCTCTCATGAGTCACTTTTATATTCTTGCACAAAAGCCTGACCCAAAGCATGTTCAGGAATGCGTGTGGTTTCATCGTGCAGAGTGCACGCAGAGAAGGAAACTGCAAAAAGGGAGATGTGTGTGAGAGAAATGAGGATGGCTCACAGGAGAGGCAGAGTGAGAGAGTGAGAGAAAAAGAGAGAGAGAGAGAGGTAGGGGGCAAAAAAAATGCTTTATTGTTAACAACTGGCTACCATTAAAAGCAGGCCACATACAGATAATAGGCTCGGTATAATTTGTTGCATATGGGAAAGAATATACAAAGATGTCACCGTCACATAATTTGGTTTTCTCTAGCACATTAAGGACTGTCATCTTTGATAATAAAGCCACGTTGAAGACATCACAGTGGCAATTAGGAGTTCATCCGTTTAGTCGATTGTTTTGTTCAATATATGCTTCTGAGAAACTCTGCCAGGTCCAGTTGTTATTCATAAAGAGCAGAGTGTTTTAGAAGGACCATGTCTCCTCCTACCAGATTACTGTAGGTGGTTTTGATTCCCGGTACTGTGAATAAAAAAAAATGATGAGCTGTGATTCTCCAAAATTCTGATATTTCCTCTCTCTCTCTCTCTCTCTCTCTTTCACTGTCTGCACACACACACACACACACACTTCCCTCACTCTCTCTAAGCGGAAACTGTCCACTCGGCAGTCTGTGAGCTCAGGTATGTCTTCGTCCCGGTTGAACATCTGTTGCAGAGTGTTCCCGTGCCCCCCCTTTAGTGTTTCATTAAAGGATGGGTGTGGGGATGGCGCGCTTCTTTAATGAGCACCAGGGGATTGGATCCAGACCAGCCGAGCTGCCAGAAGCAGGATGGGTGTCAGTCTGGTGCTGCCGTTCATAAAACACACACACACACACACATACACACATCCCACTACTAAGGTAATGGCTGTCCCGTCTCCTCAATGAAGATATATCCATTGTCAAAATGATCCTGCACCTTTAAGACATCCCCTGGTACGAAGGCCACCAGCTCAAAACATCTGGCTCTCATTACCAGAAGTTTTTTTTTAATTTCTTTTTTTTTTTTTTTTTAGGTGAGGGGTGATATGGGGAGGGGGGTGTATCTGTATTGACTTGATTCAATTACTAGCGCCACTGCAAGGGAACATTACCCGAGGGGGAGTGAGGAAAGGAAACGCATCACTGACCGTGCGCCAGGCTTGTTGGAGGCGAAGCCCCACCATTAGCATAACGTTTGCTGACTTTATCACTTTGGCCAAAAGAAGGGGGAAATTTGGCCTCTTCGTTCACCCACCCCCCCCACCCGAAAAAAAAAATGATGACATTTACATTTTAATAGTGTTGCACTGGTCAAGAACACGTGTGCGGTGATTGAAGGCTTTCTTTCTTTGCCTTCTACCGTGACGTAATTGCGCCCTTTTCTTTCTTTCGTTTTTTTTTTTTTTTTTTTTTAAAGTGGGCTCGTCCTAGCATAACGTTCACTACACCACATTCATCCTCAAAAGTCTGTCTATGCAAAGCTCATGTGGGCTGAAAGATAGGTGATGTTTTGTTTAAAACATGCAAGAAACAAGGCACTTCATTCTCAGCCGAATTGACCGACACACGGTGACATTTACCATCTGGGGGGAAAAAATAAATCCAGGTAGATAAAAGGAGTTCCATATAAGGGGCTTATTAAAATCTCAGGAAACGCAGGCTTCAGTGGTTACGAGGATATCCAAAATAATCCGGCCTTGAATACAAATAAATAAATAAATCAATAAATGAGTGAAATGTTACATGTTAGAAAGGCTACTGGGGCCAGAATGTGCTCCCCGAACAATTCCAGCTGTTCCGCACAAAGACTTGGTGGATATTGAAAACATTTGCACGTTGTTTCGAAAGCAGGCTCTGTAGAAAATAATTTTTAGCGGTGGCCTTTTCGTCAAGCAGGATGAGGAGAACGGCATGGCCGTGTTCTGCGCAGTGTGAACAAGCCTAACAGGCCGTTTTCGATTTCCTTATTTATTTGATTTGCTCCCTGCAGACATGGTTACGGCTGCTCAGATACGCGGTGTAAACTATATGTAACACAGATGCAACATTTCAACAGCCTTCTTTCTCTTTTGCCACAACTGTGGCGCATCTCCAATAAACCATGAATAATACCCTTCAGGCTCGTCGAAGGGCTGGAGGCTAACTGTGCAACTAATTTTATTAGCCACTTGTCTCAAAGTGCTGTCGCATGAACAGAAATACATACATACATACATTTCTCTGTTACACGGCAAACATCTACACAGAGTCTGAAGTCACAGCTAACGTAGAACCTTTCGATATGTGTGTGTATGTTTGTGCCTGTGTGTGTGTGTGTGTGTGTGTGTGCGTGTGTAGACTGTCTAATTTCTCCCCTTCTCCAAAACGCAACCACAAGCCAAATGACTCCATCTGCAGTTTGTATTGGAATCAATTCGCTAGTTTGTGGACACGCGCTGCTGTGGTTAAGGGGTTAACAAAACCTTGAATGAAAACACCTCCCTAAAACTCCTTCCCCCTCCAACCTCTCCCACCCCTCGCTTTGCCTCTCCTCTTTCCCCTTTCCAAGAAGAACCATCTCGAGTTAACCACAAATTCGGAACATGCCTTGCGGAGCTGGACATAACCCCTGGCCCAAACCCCCCATGTCCCCCCCAACGCCTCCAACATCACGGCCAAACAGTAGAAAGCAAGCGACTTAAGTACAGTACGACACTTTACTCTGAGAGAGAGTGAGCGAGAGAGAGAGAGATTTGGCAGGGACAGTGAGAGCCATGGAGGATCAGTGAAATAACAGCAGGTTTGCTGTTCAGGAGCACTAGTCAGGGGCTGATAAAAGAGAGGTGCTTTTAGGAAGCGGAGGGCAGAAATTCGTATGGCTTTCTCACGCCTCTCATTCGCTCTGTGCACTGAAACAGAGCTGTGTCTCGGAATCCAACCCTGCTCCAGGATGGACGCGGAAAACCAAACCAACTGCAATTTAAACTCTCAATTTCCTCTTTAGTTTAAGAGCAGTTGAGAGCAGCACTTATAGTTGGGCTGCATGCGATATTACATTTCTCGACACGCCAGGTTTTTTTTTTTTTTTGGGGGGGGGTGTTGGGGGGAAGTTGAAGGTGGGTTCAAAACTCAATGAAATGATCTAAATTACTGGTGTTAAAAAATATCATAAACTTGAGGGGAGATATATATATATATATATATATATATATATAATTTATTTATTTATTTTTTAATGTATAGGCTAGTAAATTTTAAATCAATTTTTTAAAAATAATATTTTGGAATCAATATTAAATCATCATCCCAATATTAACTTCAGACAAAGTACCATGCACAACAAGTCTGCACAAATGTGAAACTCGCGTCTAGCTGTAGTGATAACCTTTGAAGCGGCTTGGTCTGAGGATACGTCGATGCCTGAATGGTAGCCGAGTGAGCTCCATTCGCTGGATCGTTTTCGAGGCACGTTGAAGGGGGAAAGCCAAACATTCTGCAGTTGTCCAAACACTTTACTGCTCTCATAGTCCACAAACGTTAAACTATTACTTCACAGCATGCTGCGCTTTTCTTTTTGTTTGTACCCTGACAAAATTCCTTTCACGTTAGCAGAAACAGAACAAAGAAACGATTCGTGATGACACAGGAAAGGGAAAGAAATAACATTGTCTGTTCAGTGGCACCTGAGACACAGAGAGACAGAGAGAGAGACAGAGAGAGAGAGATTTGTTTACTCAGTAGGGCCCTCCACTGCAGAATGCCTCATTTGGCTTTATGGCACATTGCTTTAGTATAGTGGAAGGTTTTGGTTTTTTTTTTTGGTTTTTTTTTTACACTGGAGGTGTGTGGAAACACACAGATGTACAACACTCACAACACAAACAGGCAACAGAGGGCGCCTGTACACAGCGGGATCTCTGGAGCGGGTACAGCTCCCAGAGAGAGGACCACACACTCACATTCACACACTCACACACACTGTACGCTATAAAGCCTTAACTCAATGAAATTCACAAATAAACCCAGCGGAGGATTCTGGGGTCAGAGACGCATTTATCTACGGTGTCAGCAGTCACACTCTGCCAAATCGCCAGAGAGGGACAAAAACGTTCAAAAGGTATTATATATACCATGCACACAAAAAATACAAATAAATAAATAACCTCGGTGCATCGACAGGGGAACTGACACCATCAGCTCTGTGTAAATAGACTGCACATTGACTTGTCACCTTGTCGGCCCCGCGGTAAACAGTTGCGGCATGGGTCAGCTCGCGAAAGCTGAGAGCCGGAGGCCGGCTCGAGGCTCCGTCCGCCCTCTGTTCTGTTCTTTTATGCGCTGTCCAATGCAAAGAACGTCAAAAAAAAAAAAAAAAAAGCAACAACAACAACAAACAAAAATCAGGGGATCTGTGGGCGAGAGCCGGCCTTCGCTTCACTGAGCCACCTTATCACAACACACAAACTAATAGGAGCCTCCTGCAATTGTTTGAAATGCGGCCCGCTTCGGAGTTTCCCTACGAGAACGGAGAACCTCTCTCTCTCTCTCTCTCTTTCTCTTTCCATTTTGTTTTGTTTCTGAAGGAGAGGAGCATTGAAGGAGACGAAGGAAGGTCCGGCTCCTTTCAGCACGTCTCCGTGGCAACACAAACAGACCTTTCCTCCCGGTGAGAGCACAGGAAGTTGGGAGAGAATGGCTCCGAGTGCTGGGAAACTGGGAAAGACCCCTCGTGTAGACGAGCCAGGCCTTAGGAACACAAACAAGCTCCGAGAGCGCGTTACGTGACAGGAATGCATGCACCAGGCCATAAAACAGCATATAGGGTTCAGTAGATAGAAAGTGTGATATTTGTACAGTCATACTTTGATCGCATCGGGTGCATGGGTTATAAATATATCGTTTATGTATAGTTTATAGTTTAAAAACCAAAACAAAACGTGAAATAAATATGATAAATGACATGATGCTTATGTTTTGGTTAGATTTTTGTTTTCGCAAGACGAATGCTTGGTTACGATTATTATGAAATGTTCATTTATATCTATCTGTGTTATATCTAGGTTGTGAGCTGCTTGGACATCAAAACACAGCTCTCTGAAAAAAGCAGCAGGACGCTGTGCAGTATTTTATGAGCCTGGAACGGGGTTACGTATTTATACACACACACACACACACACACACACACACACACACACACACACATATCCTCCTCACACACCATGCCATGCACCACATACTCACCACTACATACATGTATATATAAAAAGATATTAAACATACACGTGCACACTATGCGCACATATGACGAAACTTTTATTTGGCTAAATGAGAATGGAAATCCACTGGGATGGGATCAAAAGTTCTTTGAGAAATAATACTACACCAAAAATAATGTCACTGTTTATGTTTGTGCTTTGTGTCCTGTTTGTGAAAAGCTAGTTATTTGAGTTTAGTTTAATTTAGTTTAGGTGGAGTGTTAGCATGCTCCTCCCTGCCACACTCCTGCTCTTACAGGCAGCAGTGGGACTCAATAGGCAGGTCATCCAGGATAACCCCCATATCCTGAATGTGCACATAAAGCTCCCCGTGTTACTGGACTCAGAAACAGAGGCTGGAAAGACAGTCTTCACACTGACCACGTTTACAAGGACAGCAATAATCTAATTATTGACCTTATTCTGAATAAGACAATATTGTGATTAAGGTGTTTACATGAGTTATTATTAAAATATTCCTTTCATGTTCCCGTGTTACATGTTATAGAACATAGATCGATTCACGTCACCGCGCCACGCCACGCCGTTCCCTCCAGAATTTCACGTATCGACATACAGTTCGTCTTCGTTATGGTACCGTATACAGTTTTGGGTGTTTCATTTTTAATTTTACGAAAGCTTCAAATGCAGTCCATTATTTGTCATGCTATATGTACAAATAGACGACTGCTTGAAGCCGTGGGCTGCGTCCCACACCGCATACTTACCTATAATGTAGTATGTAGAAATACATGTACAGGTTTGGGACGCAGCCGTGCTCTCTTGTTTGCCGTCAAACGGTTGAGAGCTGCCGTGTGTGTACGTGTCCTGTCGCAAAATGCGGTGAGAACTCTCACATGATGTTAATAATGTGATTAAGGTGTGTACATGTCTATAATGCACTAAAACAGGAATACTCCACACGTCTTAATTTGATTTGTGTTTACTTCGAGTATGACTTTAGCAGGATTAAGCTCATCAGAAATCGCTGTTTACATGGTAGTTTCTTAATCAGAGTATCGTCTTAATCAGGTTAATATCGGATTATTGTTGTCCATGTAAACGCTAACTGCCGTACGCGATGTCGAATGGCGCCTGTTTGTTGGCGACTTTTATCATCCGACTCCAAGGGAAAACCCGTGCGGCCCAATCGAAAGCACAACAAAGCCTGCTGAAAAACCCCCCACACTTTTGATTCCTTATTTGATAAATGACTTCTGAATCCGCGCTTTAAAAGTCAATCTCTACACATCGTAATTAAATGTACAAGCAGCTTGCGAGGCCGTAATTAACGTCTGCCACTCTTGCGATATCTATTTATCCACGATCGTTCGTACCCTCGTAAATCATAATCAAATCGTTATGAAAACAAAACGCCATCCCGAATACTACAACTACAACCGCTTTGTGTGCTAGCAGGCTCAATGTTAGCATGTGCTCCTAAAGCTGGCATGGCTTGAGGAACTCATTAGTCCTGGCCTGAAGAGGAATGGCTCTATTTGACAGGGTTTAGTGACCAGGTCAGCAGAGGCTCTTTTGTCTTGACTACGGGCCCCTAAGTGTACAGGCGCTGGCAGATTCATGGGCTCCCTGAACGCCCGGGACGAGACGTCTTCTAAATAACTAGATGATATGCCAGGGGAGGGGTGGGGGAGGGGTGGGGGGGACAGCGGCAAAGGAGTGGGAGAACTCTATGTCCATGAATATCTCTTTTATTATTGCTATTGACCCATGTGCCGTAAAACACAGAGGAGCCTGGTGAGCGGCAGCATTCTTTAACTCTCTGGACGCTCTCGGAAAGCAGAAACACTCACGCTCGCCTTCTCTTTCACGCTCACACTCTATGCTCCATTGCCACTCTTTTTTCTCCTGCTCTCTCTCTCTCTCTCTTTCCTTCTCTCCTCTGAGTTTTTTTTTATTTTTTTTATGTGATACCCCCCCCCCCGTACTTTTCTTCCTCCGTCCTCCTCCATTTCTCTCTCACTCTCTCCACACCGTTGTGTTCTCATACTCGCTGCTGGCTTTTAAGTGTACTTTAGGAGCTAATTCCAAGCTCCCTCAACGGCGTTCTGAACCGTCTGTGGCCCTCCCCCTGCACTCTGTATTTAACACTGTGTGAGTGTGTGAGTATGTGTCTAAGTAACAGAGGTCTGATAAATGCTTTATTATCACGACCTCGGTGTGTGTGGATATCACGTTAGGGCCATCATTCATCTTACATTTCTATTCAGTCAATATTGCTTTAGGGCCTGATCCATTTCGTCGAGCAGCCGAGACTCTTGAGCGAGCCGGAGAAGATCGGTGCCAGACCTGGCCATGCAATAAATATAAATAAATAAACAGGCGTGGCGGCGCGGTGGGCTGCGTTCGTTATTGTTTCTTTTATACACTGATGCACGACACCCGTGCACACAGGTCGCAAAGGTCCGGACGGGTGTGTGTGACTTTGCTGGCGTGCTCGGAGCTGTGTATGACAGTGAGCCGCGGGGCAGCGCCATCGTCCAGGACTGGGGACACTTTGATGAATGGCCAGTTTATGGTGCTGTCAAGAACTGTGCGTCTGTGGGGAAATCGCCAAGACCCAGCTGATTGCCCAGCCTGTGGCCTTGCTGATGATCAATCAAACTGATTGGGTGTGGCAAATATGGTTACCGATAGAAGAGCAAAAAATAGATTATAGCACAGCGGGGGGGACTAAGGGAGAGGAGGTGTGTGAGGGGCAAAAAAATTAAACGTGAAAGAATGAAAGAGGTCAGGATGTGGCATCGGACCGAATATTTCTCTTTCACCCTTTCTCTCTCTCTCTCTCTCTCTCTCTCTCTCTCTCTCTCTCACTCACACACACACACACACACACACACACACACACACACACACACACAGGGAAGAAACACAGACCCAACCTTTGAGGTGACGGATAAATCGAGAGCAGCTGCATTCAACACTAAGCTCAATATGGGAAATAAATAGTTCCACAACAGAAACAAAATTATTTCTCAGTGTGAGTTTTGTGTGTGACACTCTCTGTCTTTGCATGTGTGTGTGTGTGAGCCTGTTTGCACCTGCTTTTTGATCAGCGCTCTTGACATAGAGGTCCTCTTTAAGGCGCTTTGATCTGGCGTCCAGCAGAGTGTACACTACCGAGCACATCTTGTTTTGGGACGACCGACTCAATCGAAAAGTCCTTTAATAGCCCTAGTCGCTTCATCTCATTATCTCTCCCTCTCTCCTTCACCTTAGGGAAAGAGAGAGGAACTGGTAAAGAAGGAAGAGAAGGAGTCTTTTTTTTCTTCTTTAAACACTAACGACTTCTAAGGAGTGACATCAGAAGAAAACGACGTAGTTCGGAAACCTTTTTTTTTTTTATTCAAAAAAAATTAATAAAACATCAAATCAAAGTCAGCTGTACCAAAGCTAGGTTAAATCTAAGAAAAGTAAGATTTTAAGGGGAGAAAAATATATACGCAATTTAAAAAATTAGGACTGAGAAACAAGTCTCTCTCTCTCTCTCTCTCTCTCTCTCTCTCTCTCTCTCTCGCTCTCTCCTTTTCTTTCTTTCTTTCTTTCTCTCTCTCGCTGAAGTTGAGGGCAGAGATCTATAATTTCTCCAAACACAAGAGATGGAATCAAAATCGAGCTCCTTCTTTTCTCCTCCTGTCTCCGTTGTCAATCATGACGCGGCGAGCGGCAGGCATAAGTGGCGAGCTGGCGAGGCCATGCGGCGCATCCCCTGGAGTTTTATATATTCCAGGAAAAGACGCAGGCGCTCTAGATCCCTCATTAACAACGATCCACCCCGACACCCGTGGGCAGGTGCAACTGTAATTAACTACTGTTTGACTATCAAAAAGAAGAAAAAAAAAATAATATAAAATGAGCGGCTGATTAAATGCACTAAATGCAGAGGAGCACTTTCGGCCCTTTTCCCCGCTGTAATTTCCAGAGCCTCGGCACGCACGCTGGGACCCTGGGAACAGAGCTAAGAGCCTGTTGCCAGCAGTAATCAAAACTCAGACCTGCAAAAAAAAAAAAAAAAAAAAAAAGCTTCTGGTGTCGTCGGCTCAAGCAGAGCACCTTCCATTAAAAACGTGTTACTTTATGAAATCCGGTGGCCGGCAAAGCGGCGGGGGGAAAAAAAAAGCGCCTTCTTGAGGCAATTGAATGGCATCTTTTTAGTGATTAGAACTCCAATAATGGGCACCCCTGCTATTACGGCCTAAGTCCATTTTATTACTAATTCATTTATGTGCTGGTTCAGAAATACCTGACACAAATCTCCTGCTAAGAAGTCATGTTTGTCAAAGTATTGCCATTATGGGCAAAATCACCTCCACAATAATGACAAAAAAGAGGAAACCAGTAGTAAAGGCAAATAATTCCAAGCCAGCATTATTGCGATTGAAGCTGAAAATTTACCAACTAATCATATTTCCACTTGCAGGGCTTTTTTTTTTTTAAATTAAATTAATTAAGACGCATTTTCCCTGGTGTTAAATTGGCGCAAAGGTAGCCTATAACCGCATATAAAAAGTCCCATACTGTAAACATACAGTAGCCTACATTTACGCATTTTATGCAAAAAATAAAAATAAAATAAATAATAATAAAAAAAAAATCTGGATCAGGATTTAATAAAAGTACAACCCGATAACGTGACGTGAACTGATATTAAAAACGAAACGCTCGTGCGTTTGCTTTGATATGTGCGGAGGAAACGTCCTGAAGCGTTTCAATCAAAATAAATGGCTGTGCTCTTCGTCGCTGCGTTCCTCTGTATTGTGAGTTATTGCGAGCCGCTCTTTGGTGATTCCTTGCCTAATGTTCTGCATCACATCCTGATAGCGTATTTTATATGATAATGCCCTGTTTAAGCTCTCCACCAGCTCCACATCGTTCCGGCATCTCTCATAAAAGCTTCTTTTGTCGTGCATCTGATTCGACTGAGTAATGAGATATAACCTAGGAACATAAACAAACACGTTCATGTAAATGTACTGCATAATTACTGCATATATGCTGTATATAGCCTATACTGCATGTATACATAATGTACTGCATAATTAAACCGGACCCAGATTCCTTTATGTGTCTAGCGGAACCTTTTTCCAAAAGGCGTGACTGTTGCGAGATTATTTTTAATCCCAACCCCCCCCCATAATTTACATCAATATCATGCTGATACCTGCTGTCTAACAACTACGCAATACATCAACGAGTTATTTATTCATCATCATGGATATCTGATTGTCTTTCCGAACATTAATGAATGCAAACTCTGTGAAGGTGCCGAACGTTCCTTGTCACTGATGTAATACCATTAAGGGGACATGCTTTGTGTGTGTGTGTGTGTGTGTGTGTGGTTTTTATTTTTATTTTTTATATATATTCCTTTACTATGTATATTTTAGTGCAAAACCGCACCACATGCACTTTCCCAGCTAACAAATAAATAAAATAAATAATAATACATCCCTAGACATAGAGAAGCATGTCCCCATTACTGTAGGACTTCAGTAACAAAGAACAGCACAGTTTGGTACCTTTGTATACGAGAGTGGGTTTCGAAAAAAGCAAAAAGCAGAGAGAGAGTTTGTCTGGAGTGTTTTTTGGAGCTTTTTTCCCCAAAGTGCATCTACGGCCATTTATTTATTTTGTAATATTTTATAATAAAAAAAAAAAAAGAAGCCATCCTGAATTAATAGGCCACACATGACATAACCTACACAAATGAAACCAAATGGACTCAAGACTACAACTGAAAGTCTTTTTTTTTTTTTTTTGGCGTGTCTGTTAACGTGCTAGAGGACGTGTGTAATTGGTGTAAGAGGCGCCTAAACAGGATTGCGCTCGCGCTTTCATGCTTTTCATTGGTTCCGGATGCGTGGAACCTAAACGGAGCTGTTTGGCAGAATAAAAGGATTATTAAGGATGAGTCATTAGCATTGTGCGGGACACGGATGAGGGCTCCTCGGCACCTCTCCCTCTCGCCCCCCTGCTTCGCCTAATCATTGTTTCTCGATCAGATAATTTGTGTGTCGAACACTCTTCTCTGCGAGCAGCCGTTAATTAACACGACACCCTCTGCCCCGTGTCTCTTTAATGGCTTAATTAGGGGTGACAGTAAACGACCCTGTTTACTCAATTGCCTTTCCTCTCTAATTATCCTAATGACTCGCGGATATTCAGCTCGTCCTCTTGGCCCTGCTCGCGCGCATTAGCATATTAAATGAAGCCCTCGGCTTGGTGACGCGCTGAGGATCGGGCTCGCGCATGAAGTCGCAAGGCCACGGCGGTGCACACTGGATCTGCGACCGATCCCGATTATTAAGCCCTAATTAAGAAATGAAGAGCAACAGTTCATTAGCCGAGATGGTTTTGAATGGTTTTGTCCCTAGGGTAAAGTAACGCAGGCTTTGATGGGATTAATTAGATAAACACAAGCTCTTCAGCAAACAATCAATACCCAAATTATTCAAGGTAATGGTCGCATGTCTTGAAAAACCTTCGACTGTGAGAGGATTAGCAATGTTTGTTAGCAGGGTGATATACAGTGGGCTCTCTCACTTCATTCATTCATTTTCTCTCTCTCTCTCTCTCTCTCTCTCTCTCTCTCTCTCTCTCTCTCTCCCTCTCCGCAAGCCGTCTTTGCGAGATTCTTTTCGAGATTGCCCCGTTCCCTGTGCGCATTAATTAATGATAAATCTCTAAAGCCCTAGAGCTTGATTGATGGAAGAAAAATGGATGTTCCAAGCACCTATTGTTTCAGGGTCTCAGGATTAGGTGGAGTTATTTAACAGTTCATTTGAGCGGGTGAGGTCAGTGCTTGTGTGAGTGTGTGTGTGTGTGTGTGTGTGTGTGTGTGTGTGTGTGTGTGTACCGGCATGGTGGTGCCAGGCTGAACCAGAAAGCTCGCAGTGGGGTAATGCTCCATAATGAAGATTAAACCCTCTGAGCCCAAACGCCGCTCGCCGAGGGGAGGAGGGGGGCTAGGTTGTGTGTGTGTGTGTATGTGTGTATGTGTGTGTGTGTGTGTGTGTGTGTGTGTGTGCGAATCCGTGTTTTATTAACTTGTCTGATGCAGGAGGCAATTTGCAAAAAGCTTAGCACGACTCAGACTTTAGCCTGCTTATTTACTAATTCCACACACAACTCTTTTGTTGTTTTTGTGCATTTCATTTAGTTTGATCCTTACGTCCGGATAAAGGGGCACTCCCTTTGGAATTCTTTGAAGTATCATTAGAGTAATCGTTTTAATTATTGTATGGAAGCAGCCTCATATATTAAGCACAGATGATTCATATTAAGAATTATTAGGAAATAGACCTGCACTTATGGAAGGAAGTTTTGCAAGTGATTAGAATGATTTAAAACTTGCTTTACAGAAATGCTAATAATGCACATGACTATTGTATTAAACCCTTTCACCCTTAATTATTTGTGTGTGTGTGTGTGTGTGTGTGTGTGTGTATATACATATTATTTTAAGGGGCAAATAAAGTTCTAATGTGCTAACCCATCATTTAAAATTCAAAAATTGAATGTTTAACAGGATAAAAAAGCATAATAAAAATACAAATTCATCTCTATTTCATGAATTTTGTTATGCATCAATCAATAAAGCCTTCTAAATGTTTTTATAATGTATAAATGTTTAATTATGGCATTTTAATGTGTGTGTGTGTGTGTGTGTGTGTGTGTGTGTGTGTGTGTGTGTGTGCTGCAGCCAGGCTCATTTACAGCAAAGAAGCTGCAAAGTATCAAGGAGTATGTCTGCGAGTGACCCATGAATTATTTCTACTAAGAACTACTACAGAATATATCCCATGTGTGCCACAGATGGAGGCATGTTACAACACACACACACACACACACACACACACACACACACACACATCTGGACCTCACACTGATATCGGATTCAAAAGGGATTTTATCTGTTCATAGTGATAATGTATGTGTAGTCCTGAAAGCACACACACACACACACACACACACACACACACAAAGGACATTTAATACAGAATATTTTTGTATAAATATCAATCTAAATTCACAGATCAATTTCATTGTATGAATTTTTATTAGCACAAAATGTGTTATTGAACCACTGAACCATGAAAACCATGCTAAATGCACAGTCAGCAAATAACTGTAAAAAGCAAGGAAAATGAATAAGATAAGCAGTACATTATAAAAAAAAAATATTTAAATTCTTTACATGATTTCATGTCTTTCTTTCTTTCTTTCTTCTTTTTTTTTGAGATAGCACCAGTGGGATGATTTCTGTGTTAATATACAAGTACAGATATACGAGTTTCAATTGTTCCTCTGTAAACAAGTGTGTCTCAGTGGGCACGATTAGCAATCTCTGGAGTGCAAGCGGAGGTCAGCCATCTTAGAAACGAGAGCTCCGGCGTCGGCCACATGATCCGCTAAACAAGCCGAGCCGAGGCTCTATTCTGAGAGGCGCAGGTTTAGGTGACAAGCAGCACAATGGGATGAGAAATGTGCCGTTTGTAAACTTCAGTTCGGATTGTTTGGGACAAGGCTGTGCAAGAAAGCACAGGTGGGCATGGTAGTGCAGATCTTTCTTTTTTTTTTTTAAAAAAAGGGCAGAAAGAAAAGAGGCACACAATGCTGGTGTCAAAAGTGGCACTGATAAATGTGCTTCTCTAATAATAGAAACAAAAATTGGATAATGTACACAGCGTTTTATTTATCAAATCTTCCACATCTGAAGTGTATTGTAGCATGGACTGACACAAGGACTGACACATTTCCCTGTATTGAGAAAAGCACTGCAAACCTGTGTACCTCGAACACACTGATCATGGAAGTGTAAACCCAGCTTGTGGAGCAGTTAATAATAAATATCTGCACAAAACACATACTTTTTTTTTTTTTTTTTTTAAAGGCTAATAAATTCTTCCATCTAAGACTCTAAGTCAGTGAAAGTTTGAGGAAGTGGAATGAGCTGCACTGGTACAGTGTATCAAAAGCTGGATCAAACTACATAAGGACAGATGAAGCTTGTTTTTTGTTTGTTTTTCTCGTGTATTTTCAAATTCTCAAATCTGATTGGTCAGAAGGCGTTTATATTAATATATTAATATATTAATGCTTGTTCTAAAACGTCATCATTTCTATAAGAGCAGTTCTAATCTAAGACTAATACTAGACAACTAAAACATACTAAAAACATATATTTGTTGATATGCTGAGGTTTTTCCTGTAACAACACCTTTATTATAAATTCCTCATATAATTTTACACAATATCATTTCATTTACCGTTCCCTTGATTTACTTTTCCACGGTTCTTTTACATCTCGCTAAAATGCGCCCTTGGATTCGGCGAAGCAAACCGTCACGAAACTCCTCCTCCCTCCGGCGAGGAGGGCCGACAAAATATTATCCGGGAAAAGCGTCCTCAGATCCACACTCTGAAAATCTAGACCGTCGGAAACAGGAGACCATCCTCGAACCTTTTGGGATGCTCCTTTCGATAAACTATGATTCGGGACACGCTAATTCTAATCTCAGACGGATAGTAGGCAAATTGGAAATGCAGTTTTATTCGTTCTTTAACAGTGTTCCTTACGTACTGTTCCTAAACTCTCGTTTAATCCAGTACAACGTTTCTGCTCTTACTTTTGTTTTTTTTTTTAACTGTTCAGGGTAATTACACATGCACATGAGATGCAGTGGATTGAGATTAGGTGAACAAATTCTGGAAGTTTTATATAAAATGAGGGTTTCTACATGTGAACTGAGTGCTTCAATCTGTCCAGAGGTTAACGGTCAGTACGTTTACATGGACAACAATAATCCGATATTAACCCGATTAAGACGATACTCTGATTAAGAAATTAACATGTAAACAGCGATTACTGATGACCTTAATCTGATTAAAGTCATACTCGAAGTAAATACAAATCGAATTAAAACGTGGAGTATTTGTGTTTTAGTCGCATTATCGACGTGCATTACAGACTATTCACATTACTAACGCCGTGTGGGAGTTTTCACCGCATTTTGCGACAGGACACGTACACACACAGCAGCGCTCAAGCATTTGACGGCAAACAAGAGAGCACGGCTGCATCCGAAACCGCGTAATTACCTGCTATATAGTAGGCAAGATATATGTATTTCAGCTAATATATAGTAGGTAAGTACGTGGTTTAGCATGTATAGCATGACAAATAATTACCTGCACTTGAAGCTTTCGTGAAATTAAAAATGAAAACTGTATACTATGTCGGGGGCAGTGGTGGCTTAGCGGTTAAGGCTCTAGGTTACTGATCGGAAGGTCGGGGGTTCAAGCCCCAGCACTACCAAGCTCCCACTGTTGGGCCCTTGAGCAAGGCCCTTAACTCTCTCTGCTCCAGGGGCGCTGTATCTTAGCTGACCCTGTACTCTGACTCCAGCTTCCTGACAGGCTGGGGTATGCGAAGAAAAGAATTTCACTGTGCTGTAATGTATATGTGACCAATAAAGACTCATTATCATTATACGGTACCATAACGAAGACCTACTGTATGTCGATACATGAAATTCTGGAGGGAACATAGGACGTGGGGACGTAATGACGTGTGCCGTTAATCGATCTATGTTCTATAACATGCACAACGGGTACATGAAAGGAATATTCTAAAAGCGACTCATGTAAACACCTTAATCACAATATTGTCTTATTCAGAATAAGGTCAATGATTAGATTACTGCTGTCCATGTAAACGTAGTCAGTGTCGAGAGAAATGATGAAGATGAACAAACTGCAAATCACTGGTGCTTTCTTATCTGATCTGAGTGAAATATTCATGGGGGGTGGATTGGGGGTGAGAATGTGCAAGCAGACATGTCAGAGAGACGGAGGAGTGTGAGGGGGTTGTGTTCACATGACCTCTGCATGGTTGGGCATGGCCTGGTCAGACAGCGACTGACTGGCAGAGAGCCTCTCTCATGGGCATTCAGACATTCCTAACCCTCAGCACTCCTCACTCTTCACTCTTCCGTTCTACTCTTTTGTCTCATCCTTCGTTAAGTTGACGTTTCCACCATGGCCACTTCCCTTACTTGTCCTTATTATCTGCTTAGGTAAGATGAATGAAATACATCCGTGGTGCGAAAAAGAGGAAGTGCTCGGTGTAGTCATTTACAAAGGTTTCTTTGACTTTGTCTAAAGTGGACCGAATATGTTCGCGCAACTGAAAAATGCTCCCCCTTGTGCTGGACACACAACAATGTGGGGCCTGAGGATGTGTCTGTGAAGCCTTTGACAGAAATGAAATTCAGCTTCTTGCAAGAATTTTGTAGCCCGCCATGTGCCGTGAAAATACGCCCGACTATACTAACACCTAAACGGACTTCTTTAGAAATGCTCCGTTTCTATGGCAACGGCATTATTATAGGAGTAGTGCAAGAGGGGGATTCATTCATTCACACAACAGAATTAATGAACTCCCACTCATCATGAACTCTCTCACAGGGAGAGAGAGAGAGAGAGTGAAGAAGAAGAAGAAGACATACCAATCTCAGTCACTTTTCTGCCCTCATTGTTCAAAAGCTGTGTGCGGTGGGGTGGCATTCAGAGAAAGATTGGGAAAGAAAGGGCGAGAGTGTGAGAGCAGTGCATGAAAGCTAATATTTTGCCCTTTCAGCAGTCTTCCATTTCCCATCTCGCCTCTTCCTCTCATCCCTCTCTCTCTCTCTCTCTCTCCATCTTTCCTCATCTCACTCTCCCACTTGAATTCCAGTGTAGCAGTAGGGTGTGTGCAGCCATACACATGCCACAATGGACAACTCCATACTCAAACTCTCTCTCTCTCACTCTCTCTCTCTTTCTCACACACACACACACACACACACACACACACACACACACATACACATGTGCGTACACACTGGCCTTTCCATGCACACACTGTACTCAAGCATGTTGAACTGGGAATGCTAAGATCATCATGCATAATGACAGCATTCTGTCCAGTGAGGGACAGTTCCCACAGACAGGGCAGAAAGGCATGTTTGTTTTCAGCTCTCGTCAAAGAAGGGGGAAGAAAAGAAAAAGAAAAAAAAAAAGAAGAAAAAAAAAGACATACGCTAAGACAGGACACGTCAGTGTAGGAAAGCGCAAGAAGGCAATATCATAATTAAGGGGTATTTTTTTTTTTGTAAACCACTTCCTCCCTCATCCAACAATTATTTATTTACTGATTTTTTTATTTTTTTTATTTCTTACACTACCTGAGATCCACATTAAAATCTGACATCTTCAACTCTTCTTAATGAAGTAATATATAGTTTTAATACTATTTTTTCACCTGCAACACAGCGTATGGCCTCCTATTTATTATATACGCTCATTACATGAGGATTACATACTTAATGGCCCTATATAGAGCACTGTACACTTGTTAGAGCGTCATTTAGACAAGTGTGTGAACTCCTATGTGTTGGAAGTGTTGGAAATTCTGAACTACTTCAGATAATAATAATAATAATAATAATAGTAATAATAATAATAATAATAATAATGTAATCATTCTTTCAGAACAGAATTGAAAAGTATATAAGGAACTAAAAAGGTTAAAACCTTGTATAATGGGGACTTTTATTTCGCTTTAGATATTATGTAAATGCAAATACGACAGTAGTTGAATTGTAATATTCAATCTGAGAGCCCTGTTGTGTGTGTCTGTGTTTGCCCATGATGTTCATCACGCAAGGGTGTCTTACTCAAAGGTCACAGACTCGGTGTGTGAGTGCTCCCTCGAGCAAGCAGACAGTGTGTGTGTGTGTGTGTGTGTGTGTGTGTATACAGTACAATGCACTTCTGCGAGCTCCGGAGGAAAAAGCAGATCGTCCGTTAGAGTGTAACCGAACCAGGAGAAGAAAGAAAGGATATTATCATTAAGTCATCTCCTACATTAAAAAAAACACCAAAAAAAAAAACCCCCACAAATATTATTTCTACAGAGGCCTCCTCCCCTCTTGGTGACAGAAGAAGCCAACGACATTCAATTGCTGAGTGTTTTTTGACAGTCTGCTGCTGAAGCGCATAAGAAGGCTTTCCGTTTTTAATCGAACAGGCATGTTGTTCAGTAGAGTCACATTCCTGAAAAAAAAAAGATCCTCGACTGACAGTTAAAACGAGGGGTTTTAGAGAAAGAAAAAAAAAAAACTAAATTAAGAATCTAATTTACTTTGGAATCTCGACAGTTGTTTTCAGAATTTGTTTTACTTGTTCCTGCAAGACATGTTCGCTAATTATTACCACTTCCTGGTCATTTGTTTTCGCTCAGACAATGAACAGAAACTTCAGGAAGAAACATTTTTTCCCAGACCGTCCTCTTACTTCCCACCTTTCATACAGCATTGTGTGTGTGTGTGTGTGTGTGTGTGTGTGTGTGTGTGTGTGTGTGTGTGTGTGCGTTGGGTGGTCAGAATTCTGAGCCCTCTGCATTCTTCAGTCCATGCTTCTGCCCCAGGGGCAGCCTGGCCTGGCGTATAATTGCCCTCCGCTACAGATAGTTACCAGCCTTCCCCCTGTCCCTCTCCTCCTCTTCTTTCCCCTGTTTATTCTCCTCTGATTTCAGACTCCTCTGGGTCATCATTCATCGATGGGGCCCCCCTGGGCCCTGGGGACTGGACTGGGAGGCCCCTGTTTCTATCCCTTCCATAACCAGAGGCCATTTCTGATGGCCCTGCATTACGAGTGGGCGAAAATGCAGAAGGAGGGGGGGTGGCATGCGACGAGGGGGGGTTGCACGCTAGCGATTATTGTATCCAGATAATCATTTCAAACAAATTATCATAATTATCAATCAATCATCACATTTGGAGTGAGCTGCCCGCAGGTCAGAAAAGCGCTCCTCCTGACCTGTAATGTGTTTCTGGGGCATAATAAGCCCATCATAAATTTGACGGATCGTTTGAGATGGAATCTTTACAGGAGGGAAATTTTCCTGGCTTGATAAAGCAAACATTAAAAGGTCTATTTACCCCCCTGGTGACCCTCTCTGCTAATGCTGCTGACCCGAGTCCAGCCTGTCTAACCATTCCCCTTATCCTCTGCTCCTTTTTGTTTCTCATCGGAGGGAAAAGAAAGTGTTAAAGCGATGACCTGACCCTGTACACACCAACTGAACAAAAGGAGGCTGCCGCAACATGAAAGGCAAGCTTCGGGACATGCTTTCGGTTCCAGGAATGTCAAAGATGCATATTTTTCGATACGATAGCTCTTTTTTTTTTTTTTTTTAGATAAGATATCAGTGGTCATTTTTCTAACCTAAAGTAAAAAAGACTCATTGCAGTAAGGGCCAGAAAGACATTAATGTGATCTCTGGGTGCTTGTCAAAAGAGTCATTAATCTCTTTCCCATTAAAGCATCACAGGCCTGCTTTAGGCCCTTTCGCATTTATAAAGCAGTCTAAATGGAGCGAATGTTTTAATTTCGAATCAGGCCAGATGCAGGACAATGCTGCAGGGGATCTGCCCAGGCTTCTTTTTGGATCAGTTCTGAATGCAATTACAAGCCATTGATTTTTCTATAATGAATTTATGTCTCTCAGTGTTATCGCTGCCGGATCACTGTGAGCTTACATGTTTGTAAGACATACACACACACACACACACACACACACACACACACCCACAGATACAGATGCACTCACACACACACACACACACACACACACACACACACACACACACACTCTTTGGAGAAAGTGTGAGCAGTCAGATTACATCTGGCGGCTTCGGGGAAAGCTGAAATATTAGTGTGTGAGAGTGGAAAGGGGGTTCTGAATACCCAGGCGATCACGGGCAATAAGGCAGATCCTATCTCCCACCGCCGTCGATAGGCATCTCCCGCCGCGAGTCTAGAAACTGTTTGTGTTTGGAGAAGGAGGATAAATAAATGAAAGAAGAGCTGAGCCTCGATCCCCTCATCCTTCTCACCTTCCCTTTCTCCCTGTATCCATCCTATCCTGTGGGATTGAGGCTAAGAAGGCTTTTCAGCTCGGGGAAATAAAACCACCTTTTTTTTGGCTTGTTGTCTTTAGAAGGGTCAGGAGGGTATTATTGAAAGAGAACAGCGAGATGATGATATTATAGATAATGTGGCATGGATGTTTTTATTGCAGGAGCTCGACAAACAAGCAGGAATACACATATCTATACATGAACCCAGTATTATTATTATTATTATTATTATTATTATTATTATTATTCCCTTTTAAAAGACACCAGTTATACTTCAACGTCTAAGTGGACATTTTTTAAAGCCCGTTAAGGAGTCGTAATTATTACTGTGAATAATTCTGGATGTTGGAAAAAGTCCTAAATATGCTAGGCGACACGTGCCACAAGACTAGAAGGTGATGCAGGGCCCAAATTGACAATCGGGGATCATTAACGACGATGTAATGACGATTTCTGATCGAATAAAAGCCTCAAAGCAAGAGACTTCTGAAAGGCCGAAGCCTGGTGAGAGCCAACGCGGTCATTAACTAAAGCCGCACACTTCAGCTGCCTCTCAGGCGGTCTTCACATGAGACTCGTGCTGATTCTCCGAGCAGGTGTCTTGCCATTGTTCTTTCATGCTCCATTGGTTTTACACTTGAACTCCTTTCTTACCCCCCCCCGCCCCCCCGACCACCGCCTCGACCTTCTCACACGGGCCATAAAAGAAACGAAGCTTGCCACCCCTACAATCAATTTATCACCTCTTAAACCTAACCCTGAGCCTTTGGTGGAACTTGTCCTGGAATCAGTATATAAAGAGAGATTCTCTGTTATCTCCAAAGCAACATCCACATACTTTATGCTTTCTGACAGATGTTTCAACAGAAATTATGACTGTATTCACAGGATTTATTTATTTTATTGGTGACGCGTTTGGTAAATAAGACCCCCGTGCTTGTGAACCTTCTACATCTACAGTTTGAGTGTGTGATGATCTGTTGTGGGGTTGGGTTTTTTTTTCAGACACACATTCAGGCTTACCTTTTTGATGCAGCTATCCTGTGACGACACTTCGTGATCATTCAGCATTTGCTGTAAAGGAAAAGAAAAGAGCTCAGTTTAAAATCACATGTATAACACAAAACAAACAGAAGGACAGGACATGGGAATTAATATTAATATTAAGGACATCGATTCAAGTTGCTTTCTTTCAAGCTGTCTGTTCTAATAGCTGCGGAGTGGGGGCTGAAACCTGACGAGCAGAAAGCATAAAGCGGCCACTGAGTGATGAGACAGGAGTCCATCGTTTGACCCCTGCACCCCCACACCGACTGGCACACGCAGACTGAAGCCCTCTCTTTGTGTGCTGAAATGAAAGGCTCATAGATTTGACATTAACTCACGGGAGCAGGAAATTTCGCTCGGCGCAGACAGTCGGAGGAGGAGACGTGGTGGTATTAGGGGCCTTCAGGAATATTTATCTAGAGAGGCGTGCGCCAGACTACAGCCGGTGTCTTTTAGAGCCGCGGCTCTGATGAGAGCCGAGTCTGTTCCAGGTTTCGGGAGATAATGGGAGCTCGTGTGAGTTCACCGCTCTCTGTGTGCTGTTCATTCATTCGTGGGCAGGGGAGGAGAGGAAGAGGGCTGCGCTCTGGGATTATTCGGCTGTGTTACAGGAGTACGCTGATCTCCACCATCCGAAAGCCGCCTCCTTTTCCTGTCTCATCTTCTGAATGGAAGGTGTGTGAGGGTGAGGAAGGGCTCCATGACCCAACATGTGGTTCTGTATTGAACTTGACATGGGTGCATTTCATAGTGCTCTCTCTAACAGAATTACACAAAAGGCAATTCTGCTGCATCCAGGAATGAGAGATTTTTATCGTTCTGTTTTGAGAGTGCTGTATTTGAAGATGAATATAAGGAAAATGTTATTTTAAACGATTAGTTTTAAGTTACGCTCGAGGCACGCTCACACAGAAGGGTTTTAATGGTGACAATGTTTCATCTAATGTCCACTGTTTATTATTGATCATATATTTGTGTTTAATACTTTCCCGTCTTGGTAAATAGTAAATGGTCTGCACTTATATAGCACTTTTTTAACCTTAGCGGCACTACAAAGCTTTACACTGGTTCTCATTCACCCATTCACACACACTCTCACACACCAATGGTAGCAGAGCTGCCATGCAAGGCGTTAGTTTGCCTTCGGGAAGCTAACATTGGGGTTCAGTGTCTTGCCCAAGGACACTTTGGCATGTGGAGTCACGTGGCCCGGAATCGAACCGCCAACCCTACGATTCATAATAATAATTCCTTAGATTTATAAAGCGCTTTTCTAGACACTCAAAGCGCTTTTACATTGTATGGGGAGGGGGAAATCTCCTCAAACCACCACCAGTGTGTAGCATCCACCTGGATGATGTGACGGCAGCCATATTGCACCAGAACTCCCACTACACACGAGCTATTGGTGGAGAGGATATGGAGATTATTAGGGGGCCATGATAGATAAGGGCCAACAGGGGAATTTCGCCAGGACACTGGCGTTATATGCCTACTCTTTTATGAGAAGTGTCCTGGGATTTTTAATGACCACAGAGAGTCAGGACCTCGGTTTAACGTCTCATCCAAAAGACAGTGCTGTTTTCACAGTATTGTGTCCCCGTCACTATACTGGGGCATTAGGACCCACAGAGACAACAGTGTAAGCACCCCCTGCTGGCCTCACTAATACCACTTCCAGCAGCAACCTTAGTTTTCCCAAGAGATCTCCCATCCAGGTACTAGCCAGGCTCAACCCTGCTTAGCTTCAATGAGAAACCAGGCAAGAGATGCAGGGTTTAGATTAGTGAACAACCAGCGCTACCACCTGAGCCACAGCCGTCCAGTTAATCTCACTAGCTTCTTCCATGACAATGTATCTGGAATGATTTTTGTGCCATCATTTAGTATCTGTTGGTCAGCAAGGTCTACAATGTGAATATGTATATGATTATACAATAGCTAACTTTTGAGTTAGGCAGGTGAACTTTTCATAACTGAAAACTGTATCACATGATTGGCTGTTGGTCAGTGTGTGTGTCTGTGTGTGTGTATGTGTGTATGTGCGGGAGCTAACCATTATACAAACTCTTTTCTTTTTTCTGTCTTTCACACAAAGAATACGTTGCGTTTTAAACGACATGACTGTCGAGCTGCTTCACCCACAAGTCAGCACAACTGCTGACTTCGGTTCTCTCAATTCATCCGAACGCATTCTGGCAGCGTGCTGAAATGCAATTCAAATTGGGAAGGAGACCTTAAAAGTGAGCGTGCAACCCATTCGGGTTATAAAAACGTGCAAAAGGATGTGGGGCTGAAAAGAGAGTATGTAAAACCCATGAAAAACGAAGGAAAGCAAACAAAAACAACAAAACAAAACAAAAACAAACAAACAAAAAAAACGCAATACGCTCCCAACACCCCTTTATCAGCGTTTGATTGGCAGCGCTGCACACTGCCCAAAAGCTGTGGTTCCCTAAATGAGCCTGTCACTGTATCCAAGCCAACCAAGTGGAAGCAATTACATCACAAATACTCAAACAAGTCTACTTAAACTACTTACATACATAATTCAATCCTGTAGCCATGTCAGACCCACACCAGACCAGAACGGCGTTACGGTGCCGGTGCATTCGAATGACACGTTTTAAACAAGCATGGTGTAGAATCCAAAGCGAGTAACTGCAGCCACTTTTTTTTAAGTCTACTCTTTGCTTCATCGCTACACCACAGCACATGTGCAAGCGATTCTCGCGGTGCACACTCACAAACCCACACACTAGAACACACACTTAGTCACGCAGATACACAAAGACACATGCTTACTGCATGTTTATAAATGTGTGTAGTGTAATTGCACTGCAGTCTGAGGCAGAAAGAGAGAGAGAGAGAGAGAGAGAAAGTATGTGTATGTGTATGTGTTTACTCTGGGCAAGTAATCACTATTATTAATATTAATTATATTATAACAACTATATATCAGGTACATATGAAACCACAAAATGGTTTATTGATGTCTTTCAGATTGAAATCATTTCCACTTTCTGTATTTCAGGGGCAATGGTGGCTTGACGGTTAAGGCTCTAGGTTACTGATCAGAAGGTCTGGGGTTCAAGCCTCAGTACTGCCAAGCTTCCACTGTTGGGCCCTTGAGCCAAGGCCCTTAACCCTCTCTGCTCCAGGGGGCACCATATCATGGCTGACCCTGCACTCTGACCCCAACTTCCTAACATGCTGGGGTATGTGAAGAAAAGAATTTCACTGTGCTATAATGTATATGTGATCAATAAAGACTCATTATCATTTGACACTGTTCATTGTTATTAGGATAGACAATATTTATATATGCATTAAATTATTGTGCCCAATGACATGAAACTTAAAATAACTGAAAATGAATATTTTTTTGTGTAATTACATAAAAGTATTGATGTGGAGCCTATTTTGTAAAATACTACACACGTAGTAGTAAGTAGGTACTATTTTAGAGAGAGAGAGAGAGAGAGAGAGAGAGAGAGAGAGAGAGAGAGAGAGAATGTGTGTGCATACTTGGCCAACACCCAGCTGGTTAAATGACTTACCATCAAGAGAGCGATGGCCATATGTGTGGGTGCATGTCAAGTAAATAAATAGTGTATTAATTAGATGGTTGGAAAGTATGATTCGCCACAAGCGTTGGTATGATTTATGGCATGTCAGAATCATTTCAAAGTGACTCTTCTGACTCTCTTCCCCCCCCAACCCCCCCCTTACTTTTTGTGACGGGACAATTTGCGCCATTGATACTCCTGTGGGAATCGCCGATGTTTTTTTCTAAACAGACGTAACACGCACAATTGGACCTCTAAGAAAGCGTCTCGCTATGTTTGCTTACACAAGCTTGTCAGGGTTTCTTATGTAAATGAAATCGCCGAGAAGCTCTGTGATTAGCATGTCAGGCTGACACTGCTCAAGAGTGTCTGAAAACAGAGGTGCTATGGTGGAGGACTTCGAAAATAAACACACCGAAAACGATTTCAGCCTACTTTCTAACCTGCTTAACACCGATGTATGTGTATGTAAGAAGAAGAGAAGAGAAGAGAGAGAGAGAGAGAGAGAGAGAGAGAGAGAAACAAAGTAAATGTGTATGTGTTCATCCTTGGGGAAAAAAATCTGTTATAACATTATAAGCACACCTTTATGAGCACACCTTCATTTCCTTCAACTCTATTCATAATGACACACAGTGAAGACCGACAGACAAAAGAAAACAACCTCACCCCTCAAACACACAATGCACACACACACACACACACACACACAAAAACACACACAAACCAGCAAAGCTTTTCCAACCCAGCCATCCAGCTGTCTTAATAGACACACAACGGGCAAAGAAAACACCCCTTCATTTTACATAATAGGTTTTCTTCAACTTTTCCCTCTTTAGCCTAACACAAGTGACGGGCTGAGTGCTGAGGAAAAGACAGCCTCAATCAAGCCAATGACAACGCTGCCTTGTCACAGCTTTCGTTTTATTCTAATTGCAATTAGCAAAGAACTGTGAACAGGCCTGACACCGAGCTGTAAAAGCTGGACATTGAAGGTAAAGAAGTAAAGCGAGCACATTTTAAGGGCTTTTGCAGTGGGGGAAATTTCGGTGCACATTGCCAAAAACAATTCTCCTCAAGTCTGGATAATATGAGGCAATACAGCAGCGCGGCCAATAGATGGTTATGGATGTCAAAAGCCACAAGTTTCCAAAAAGAAACACCAGAAAACAAACCTCAGTGCCTTTTGAACTTGCTGAGTGGCATCTCTTTGGCTCAAACAACCACACGAAGAAAGCCACTAATTGAAAGTTTTGCTTCGCCGTTATTGAGAATATTCTCTTGTTTTGGCGAAGCGCACGGCTTTTTAGATATGTGGACCAAGGCGCATTATTGATCTCCTGACATATAGATTAGTGAGTCGCCCAGTCCGAGGTGGACAAAAATAAACATAGAGAGAGAGAGAGCGAGAGAGAGAGAGAGAGGAATGTGAAGTGTGTCCAGAAACCAGTGTCCGCTCATCATGTTCCTCATGGTTCCATGTAAACCACGTTTCTCACGGTTATAAATATATAAATATCGAAACACACTAAGAACAACGTACACACGTGGCTCATTCATACTCTATATACGTTACTCCTCCCCTATGCCGTTATTAATGTGTGTATAGCCGTGTTTGGATTACGTTTGTATAGAGCACGATGTGAGATTGTATCACAGCTGGACTTTTACATAAAGTCATTTGTCTTCAAAATCAGGCAAGCAAAAATAAATAAATAAATAAATAAATAGTCTCAGAACTGTTCTCACTGCTTAACAAACATTTCAACAAAGAGCCTACACATAAAAACTCTGAGCGAGCAGAAAAGAGTTCAGTGGTAAATACCAGGAAACTAGCGACAATCTGATATATTCGTGATGACTTTAATAAGTCGAGGGCTTGCAGCTTTTTAGGGCCAAGGCAAACATCAAGGGAGTACTGATAGTGAACACTCCACCGTGGGCAATTAAATATAATCGCTCCCAGCTTAGCATTGTTTGATTCTCTATTATATTCTTATCAACATCTCCTGTCCTGTCAGGGAGTGTGAGAAAGACGTGGCGGGCAGCGAAACGGATGGCTAAAGGAATGCTGAATTCCTATTGTGCGAATACAAAGGAGAGAGGAGCGACGGCTACGGCGGGCAAGTTTGTTTAACACTTATCACCACAAGTAAAGCTAACAGTGGCCCTCGCTTTCAGTCAGGACGAGGTGGGTGTGTGGGAGAGCAAAAAAAAAACCCACAGATTTGATCGACAAAAACACCTCAGGTATTACTTCAAGGTCAAGGCAGGTTTCTACAAATTGTGCACGGTTCACAGTATAAAATACATACGGTGGTTTCTAGATGATTTCTATAACCACAACACAACCATAACCTCGAAAAAATGTCATTCAAACATTTCTTTTTTGTGATCAAATTGATATCGAAATGTTCCAAACGAACAAATCTCATTAGTTGAAAGCGCTGAAAAACACACGTCGCGCCTGTAAACTGTAAGCTAGCTCAGCAGCTACACCTACGCGGCAGGACTTCACTTTACGAACCGCTGTCTAAAAGAAATCGACATCGCTGTTTATAATAACGAGCTGCCTCAAATTTATTAAGAGCCATATCCTTACTCATGGTGTGATCATCCATCATCTTCAGGTCGCTATGGCCTTTTAGGACTCTAGACTTCATATTGGCAGAGCAATACAGATAAATCAAGGTGCGGAGTGTGTTTATTGATAAACCATTTAAGAGCTAATCATACAGGAGGGCCAGACAATATAGTGCATACGGGCGGTGCTGACTCTGACAGCTGGCTTTAATATAAAGTCAAATAATTGCTGTTTAAAGTGCTGTAATGCAATTACTAAAAAGAATATATTTCATTTACAACCAGTTTACATACTAAGGAGGCAAACAGCATTTTTGGAAGGAGTCTCCAGTGTCTGCGGTAAAGCTGTACGTTTTCGCAGCTGTTCCACAATATTAACCATAACTATAACCAGATCAAACGTACAACATGTCATCCTTTAATAAATATGTACATGTAAGCGTAGGCAGACTGCGGTGGTATAAGAGAAATAAAACCCTTTTGGATTGTACCATTAACTGCGTGTTTTATTCCTTAATAATAAACATTTATAGGATCCTGAAACTGTCAGATTTACTCTAGAGAATCGGCAAAAAGCACACCCGAGACCATTTATCTTATGTAGCCTGGGACTTTCATTATCTGAATACTTTTATTAATACACTCTCCTGCACTATGATTGACTGTTTTGAAACCCAATACTGCTTTATCAATATCTGCTTTTCACGGCACGTTCGCCGTGAGCCCGGCAATGTTTCAACCTGAGGATGAAAGTGCTTCTGATGTCTACAGAAGATCAATAGAAGCTTTTAATTCAGGCCAGGATCTCCCTTTTATGCAAATGCAAAAAGAAGCATATTTGTGAGATGAGATTCTTTGACATTTGTGGGAGTGCAAGCTGAAGGGGAGAAAAAGAAAGAAAAAAAAAAAAGGCACGGTGAAAGCAAATGCTGTAATATTATAATATTGCAAGATATACAGTATAATAATTGGTATTTATGCTCATATTAACGTTCACTGAATCTGTTTTTATTTATGGTTTAAATTTATTCCCAATCATGGGCCGTTCTCTTAATCGGTTTGTTTACCCAGAAAGTTTAACCACCTGTTATGTGGAGGCACGCTTCATGGCATTTTGGGCAGACTTCAGTCTCTTCACTCGAGAAAGTCTTGACATATTAAAGGAACATCGGGAGGGAGGAAATGGTTAGGAGGAGTTACTCTGGCATTCGGACTGCGGCTTTGCAAATATCAATGCTGAGGCCAGACTGAGACCAGCCAAACATTAACGTCGTGTAAAGTCTCCTGTAAGGTGCTATAAGTGTATATATGTATAT